>CM038214.1:363579118-363757222 GCA_021442155.1 Cymbidium sinense | reverse complement strand
AAATTCTAACTAACAAGCGGTCCTTTTACTTCATAGGAATTATCTCTCTAAAACTAATTTTGTTAGAGGTAGATCTATTTCGATAATATTCTACTTGCTCTAATTAATTCATGATTTAGACACTTAGGGTAGAGGTGCAACATTCTATTCAAATTAGATATTACCAAAGCTTTTGAATATCTCTTGGGATTTCCTTATCCATATTCTAAATTTATTTTTTTTTTAATAAATTTATCTTTCTTATTAAAAATTGTATTAATAATGGTTTTCTATTTTTCTTAATGGGAGGCCTTGTGCTTCTTTCCTTCTTCCCATGGCCTAAGATAAGGGGATCCTCTATCTCTTGCCTTATTTATTATTATTGTTGAGTACTTATCTAGTATCAATGATCTATTCTTAAATAATTCTAGTATGTATTATAGAATTCTTGGTGGTCTTCTTATTTCTCATTTAAGCTTTGTAGATGATTTAATTATTTTTTGTAATGTCTATTCATCATATCAAGAATCTCAATTTTTTTTAAAATAAATTTGGTAGAAAGTGGTCTATCTATCAATGATAACAAAAGCTATTTTATTACTTCTTCAAGCATCTCCAATAATAAAATAATCAAATCACGCATATCTCTAACTTTAAAAACAACACCTTCCTCTTAAGTACTTGGGTGCTCCTCTTTTAAAGGTCCGAAATGATCCCATCTTTTTGATGAGTTAATTCAAAAAAATTAAAAAAAATTTCTATTTGGAGATTTCATTTACTTTCCTTTGGTGGTAGGCTCACTATTCTTAAAAGCACTCTCAATTCAACACCTCTTTATTTGATTCAAACTATTATCCCCACTAATGCTACTCTTATCAAAATTGATCACTTGCTTAATAATTTTTTTTGGGGATCCAGTAACTATACTAAAATAATGCATTGGACTTCCTAACATAAATGTTGTTGTCCCTTGGGTGAAAGTGGTCTCGATTGCAAACTTATTTGAGAAGCTATTACTACCTTCTCTCATAAGCTCTGGTGGAATTTTAGAAAGAATGATAACCTTTGTGCTAATTTTATGATGAAAAAATATTGCCAAGGTAAACACCCTCTTATCTATGCTTATAAAGTTGGTGACTCTCCCGTTTGGAAAAGGCTTTGCTCCATTAAATAGGTTGTTGAACCCTTAATATCTTGGGGTATTCATTTGGGTTCTTCTTTCTTTTGGCAAGACAATTGGATTGGTAATGTCTCTATTGACTCCCTTTTATCTACCCACTCTACTACAACTATCAAAGTTAACTTTTCTGGCATAATAACACTTGGAATGAAAACAAACTTGAGAATTATATTCCTATTTCTCTTTCAGATAACTTTAGAAATATTCCTATTTTCTCTAACAAACCTGACCAAATTGTCTTTAAGCTTTCTTACAATGGTGATTTCGTTTATAAAGAGGTTTGGAATTTTATTAGAGCTAAGCAAAACTCCTCTAATGTTTTCATTAAACTTTGGAGCAATATCATTCCCATTTCTTATTTGGTTTTAGCTTGGAGGATTTAGAATAACTTTATTCCTATGGACTCTTTGCTTTAGAATAAAGGGTTTTATTTTCCTTCAAAGAGCTATTGTTGCTTCATATTGAAAATGTTAATCATGTTTTTGTCAATGGTGCTATTACTTCTAAATTATGGTTATGGTATGATGATTTATTTAATACCTACTTTCATGGCTCTCTTTCCATATATCAACTTCTTGAAGTCTATTTGCAAAAAAATTGTGAAAGGTCATATCAAAGTTCTAGTTGTATTACCCTTATCTAGTTCATCTGGATGGACAGAAATGATGCTAAATATCATGGTATTCCTATGATCCATAAAAAGATCTTGGCTAGAACCAAAGAAAAGAATTCATGCTTTGTTTAATGCCAATCTTATTAGTAACATTCATTTTAGAGGCTATAAATTTATGGCTAAAACTTGGGTATCATTCGGATGTTGACTCTTATAAAAGATCTAGGATTATCCATTGGATGAAACCCAAAGAAAATTTGATGAAAGTGAATGTTGATGGTTGCTTCCAATAAATATGGCTATGGTGGTATTCTTAGGGATTCTAAAGATGCGTCATCTATGCTTTTGCCTATCCTCTCAAACATTTATCTATCGAGCTTATGGTATCAATAAAGCTATTGAAATTTGTTTGAATAAAGGTTTCTTCAACATCTAGATTGAAGTTGATGCACTCTTGCTTCTTGACATGCTAAACTCTAATAGAATAATAATTGCTTATTTATTTTATCTTCTCAATCATACTAAAAATCTTCTTACTCAAGTTTGTTATAAAATTTCCTATATCCTTCGTGAAGGTAATGTTTATCTTATTTCTTGGCTACTTTAGGTGCCAACTTATCTTTCACTTTATTTGACAATCAAAATTTGCCTAAACTTTTAAGGTGTTTGGTCAATATAACACTAGATTACCTTATCTCATTATAATTTTCTTGGCTTGGTTTTTTGTTTTTTGATGAGCCATTGCTTTTGGTTCCCCTTTGTTAAACCCTCTTTAGGTTGTGTCCATTTCTTATTTTCACTCTTGGGCCTATCTTTGGGTTTTTTTTGTTTTGAGCTCTTGCTTTTGGGTTGGCGTGGTTGCTACGGTGGTTCCTATTTTTTTTACGGGTTGTTATGGTTTCTTCACTTGGTGGGTATTTTTTGGTGGGTGATTATTGCTTATTTTTTGGTGACCTTCATTTGGGTGGTGGCTTTGCACTATTTTGTATGGGGTTTGCCATATCTCACAGCTTTCTTCTTTTGAGTTGGATTTTTTTGCTATGGTGGTTGGCTAGGTGGCATTGTTGGTGGCTAGGTGGCTAGGTTGGTTATTTGGTTGTGTTGGCTGGTTATTCACTTCTGTTGGTGGCAAATCGAGGGGATGTTGGTGGTCTAATTTTGGATTAGATTTGGCAAGGTGGAGGTTATTTGTTGACTATTATTTCTTCTTTTTTTGCAGATTGGATTTTGGTGATCAGTTTTGTTGGTTTGGGTTTGTTTCTTTTGGTTGTGGTTTTGACCTCTTCCTGTAATTGTCTTCCTCTCTTGGTTGTAGCTGCTTTTGTTTTTATTATTATTTTGGGTTGGCTGGTTGATGGTTGTTTACTGGCTATTATTTTTCTTTGAGATCTGGTGACTTGGTTTGGTGTATTGGTGCCTAACTTGGCTATGGTTATGATGCTTGCACTCATTGATATTTATCCTCCTTTTCTTTGTTGGCTTTTGGTGTTCTGTTGTATTATTGTCTCGATGGATGGCTTTTAATGTCTTACTAGTCTTTGCATCATTTAGTTTTTTAGCTTTTCACCTCACGGATTAGAATTTATACTTGCTTTGGTTGGGTTTGGTGGATGCTACTATTTACTACACTTTTCTTGGTTATCTTGGGTGGTTTTGGCATGATGGATGATGTTGGTCTTTTCAACGATTTCAATTTTACTCTGTGGTGGTTCGGGAGGCTATGTTGGTGGGTTGGTTGGCTATTTTGGTTTGGGTTGGATGGATGGGTGGTATTTTGGCCTTTCTTTCTTGCTCTATTGGTGACATGTTTGGCTCCTACTATGGTTCTCCTCTCTTGCTGCTTCCCGGTTTGGGTGATAGCCTTGCTGCCTTTCCTATTTGCTTGTGGAGGACATGAGCTCTTGTGTTTTTTTTCTTTTTGGTCTTGGTTTTCTCTAGTTTGTATTGTTAAGGTCATGATGCTTGCTCCCTTTGATGTTCCTATTCCTCTTTGGTGGTGGCTTTGGTGGTGTTCCTGCTATCCTATTGTGATGGTTGGTTGATTTTTTGCCTTATTGGGCTTATTTGTTTTGGTGGCTTTGTGGTTGGCTATTATGTCTTGCTTGGAGAGTTTCCTTGCAAGATGATGGACTTGGGATGATGGGCTACAAGAGGTATGCTGGAAATGATGGCCTTGATGTTTCCCTCCCAATCTTCTTTTGGCTAGTAGCATTATATGTAATTGTAACCCTTCTTCAGAAGTTTGGATGCTTACATATAGTGTTGCTCCTTGAGATGATTGTAATTGAGCATGAGCCTTTTCTTTACTTTGCTCCTTTTCTTTGCTCATACTCTTTATGCTTGCTTAATTGTACTCATCCTTTCATTAGTATGTTGTAGATTCCTTTTATAGGTTGGGAGAATCTTGAGGTGGATCTTGTTGGTATCAAAAGGACCTAGTGGATGTTCTTTGCACATGGATCTATTGTTGCTGATTTGGTTTTGCTTTTGCTTTGTTTTTTCCTTATATTATTGTAATAGTTAGGGGGTTTATCTCTTTAGGACTTATTATGGCTCTTTGAGCATTTGTTTAGAAATTTACCCCCTCTAAGGACTTTGTACTTTTTTATGGCAATAAAATTCCTAATTTCCTTAAAAAACCTAAACCCTAAGAATGGGTAGAACATCACCATCAACTACTCAATCTAGATCAGGGTGGCGAAGGAGGATGAAGTTGGTGGTGGATGGAGTCTTGGTGGATATGGAGGTGATGGTCAGCGGTGGTTATGGAGGCGGAGGAGAGCGATGGAGGTTATATGGTGGTGGAAAAGGGAGATCGAGGATATGATGGTGGATCACGCTACTCGAGGCGGTGGTTGGATGGGAACTGAGAAACAAGAATGATCCAAATTCTTATGGATCTTTATAGTAGAGCGTTCTAGTTATCTAGGGTTTTTGATTTGCTTTATGTGAGCTCATTTTTTATCTATGTTGTCGCTTATGTTTTAGAAAACATGGTGTGTTACTTGGTTGATGAAATCAAAAAGAAGAGATGTTGAATCTGAATTTATTCTCTATTAAAAAAATAAAAACCCTAAACCCTAAACTAAAACATGAACCAGCCCTTAAACCTAAACCCTAAAACCCTAAACCTAAAAAAACCTAAAATAAACCCAAAAAAACCTTAAAATAAAACCCTAAACCTAAAAAACCCACAAAACCCCACAAACCTAAAACCCTAAACCCTAAACAAAAAATAATAAAATAAAAAAAAATCTACCTAAACTAAACCCTAAACCCTAAAAAAAACCTAAATCTAAATAAAACCTAAAATAAAATAAATAAAACAAATAAAATAAATAAATAAATAAAATAAAATAAAATAAAAAAACTAAACTAAACCTAAACCTAAACCTAAACCTAAAAAGAAAATAAATAAAAATAAAAGAAATAAAAAACTTAAACTAAACTAAAAATAAAAATAAATAAAATAAAATTAAACCTAAAAAATAAATAAAATAAAATAAAAAAATAAAAAAAACCTAAAATAAAAATAAACCTTAAAATAAAACATAAAATGAATTAAAAAAACTAAACCCTAAGATAAAAAAACCTAAAAAAATAAAAAATATAAAAACTAAATAAACTAAATAAAATAAATAAAATAAACCTAAACCTAAACTAAATAAATTAAAATAAACTAAAATAAACTAAACCTAAATAAAAAAAATAAAACCTAAAAAAAAACCTAAAATAAAATAAAATAAAAATAAAATAAACCCAAAATAACTAAAATAAAACTAAACTAAAATAAATAAAACCTAAATAAATAAAATAAACTAAATAAAAATAAACCTAAATAAAATAAAATAAAATAAATAAAAACTAAAATAAACTAAATAAACAAAACCTACTAGTTTACTTAATTTAAAAAAATTAAAATTGAAAAATTAAAAGTTAAAAATTAAAAAATTTTAAAAAAATCTAACCCTAAACCTACAAAATAAAACTAAACCCTAAACCCAAACCAAAAATAAACCCTAAAATAAAAATAAAACCTAAACCTAAAAATATAATAAAATTAAAACTAAACTAAAAATAAACTTAAACCTAAACCTAAACCAAAAATAAAAAAAAATAAAAATAAATAAACCTAAAATAAATAAATTAAACTAAATAAAATAAAATCAACTAAATCTAAATAAAAATAAAATAAACTAAAATAAATAAAAGTAAACTAAATAAACCTAAACCTCCGAGTTTACTTAATTTTTAAAAAGAAACCCTAACCCTAAAACTAACTCTAAAACTGAAACTCTAAACCCTAAACCTACAACCCTAAATCCTAAAACCCTAAACCCTAAAACCCTAAACCCTAAACCCTAAACCTAAAACATTAAACCCTAAACCCTTAACCCTAAACCTTAAACCCTAAAAAACCTTAAACCCTGAACCATAAACCCTAAAATACCCCTCAACCCTAAACCCAAACCCTTTCCCTCGACGCTCTCTCGTTTCTCAGAGATTTTGAATCCCTCTTGGTGGCATCTCGACTGGGATTTATTTGGCTTTGGCCTTATTTTAACCAAATTCAAAGGTTTGAATGACATGACATGATGATGCTTCATCATTGATCATGGTATGTGTGTTCTATTCTTAGGCTCCATCTCAAATTATGGATGCTTCAACTAGGCATCCAGACACTTTGGCTTGGCCTCTAATGCTACTTCTTCTACTAAATCTTTAAGGAAGCTCGGTAAGACTTCTCCTCTGTGATTTGGTTAATCTCATTTTGATTTCTTTAGAGATTTGCTGACCATAATGTAATGATGTGGATGTTGAAAAGCCATTTGAATTTTTCTTGTCAGTAAATTTGCTTTGTGTCATCCAAATTTGGATAAGATCCGCTCTTTTTTCATAATCTCAAGCTTACAGGTGCTTTCTCGATTGGTCTTATTGACCCTCGACATATCCTGATTCAACTTTCTAATGATCTAGATTATTCATGTGTTTTTCACATCATTCTTATTACATCTTTAATTGTCAAATGCATTTGTTGAAGTGGTCATCCCTCTTTGACATTAAGGAAGAATCTCCTATTGTCCCTATGTGGTTATCTCTTCCTAAAATGTGCATTCATTTTGTTACCCATCATGTGCTTTTTGTTGTTGGGGCTTTATTTGGTCCCATCAAGCATAAGCGATCAGATCTCCCTTCTCATTCTGGATCCTGGAATTAGACATAACTAAAAAAGTACTCTAAGAAGTTTGGATTGGCTTGAAAAATATGGGTATTTGTAGAAGGTTGAATTGGAGAACCTTCCAATTTTTTGTTCCCACCTAAAATTCATGGTCATCATAATGTAATGTTTCTCTATCCCCACCTAAAAAAAATGAAATCCTCCTAAAGAGAATGTTGTTCCTACCCATAAGTCATCCCTACTTATGTAAAAATTGGCCTGGATCTTAAGAATGGTAAGAAGGCTATTATTGAGGTTGATTCCTTGGATATCGGTTAATTATTGAACAAGTTTTGGCTCCTACTTATATATAGATTTTGATTTTCAAAATGGGAAGGGATGATTTACCCTTTTTCCTTTCTTGAATTTGAAAATTTCTAATGAGAATAATAAATTTTCAAAGTTATTGAAGAGGATTATATTTTGATTCTATTCTCATCTATGCTAGCTTTGATCGATGAAAATGAAGCTTTTAATGAAGATTTAAATGATGTCAGCATGCTAAAATATTTTTGATGGATTTAACCGCTTGTGCTTTAAATGATTCTAAATCATCACCGTCTCATTTCTAATCTTGATATTCATGTTAATCCTACTTTTCAACTTAATATGGATTTGGAAGAGGGTGAACTCCCTCCAAACACTTGGAGAATTCTCCTAAATTTGTGACCAATGTTACTAAATCTCACTTGATGATGACTCTAGGGGAAAAGAAAATGGTTTTCAAACTTATCATGCTAAAAGAAAAAAGTGTTAAAATTACTCTCCTAAATTGTCCAAAACACTAGATCTGCACCTCTCACTCCTCTCTTTAATTAACCTTTGCTTAATTCCTTTTTATTTTACTTATGTTTAATTTTATTATTTGTAATGTTAGAGGGATCGGTACCCTATCTATTTGTAATCATATTAGAAATCTTTGTCGCATTCATAATATTTATTTACTTAATATTATGGAGTCTCTTATTCATGCAAAAAATTAACAATGTTGCTAGAATGACCGACTTCAATAAAATTTTCTATAATGTTAGTAATAAGATTTTGTGTTTTTGGAATAATTTCGTTGAGGTTTCTATTATTGATGATTTTCAACAAGTTGTCAATGCTCAAATCTCTTATGGTGACTATTGTGTTTTGGGCTCTTTTGTTTATGCATCCTACTATAGATCTGGTAGAAATCTTCTTTGGGATAATTTGAGGAATTTTGCTACTTCGGTCAACAAAAATTTGTTTATGGGTGGTGATTTCAATGCTATTTTATTCTCTTATGAATGAAGTTGTGGTCTCTCCCAATATTCATTCCATGGAAGATTTTTCCAATATGATCCTTGATTGTAATTTGATTGATATTGGCTTTAAGGGTTCTAATTATACTTGGCAAAACTCTAGACAAAGGTTGATTGGATTCTTTTAATACTCATTGGATTACTCAATGGCCTATTACTTCTGTTGATCATTTAAGTAGAACCTTGTCTGATCATGCTCCTCTTCTAGTTTCTATTAAAGATAATTCTAATAGATTACATAAATCCACTCCTTTAGATTTTAACATGTGATTCAAAGATATTGATTCTTTTGATGTTGTGGCTAATAATTGGAAAGCTCCTTTACATCGATAATTTGATTATGGGGATGAATAGACTTGGTTTAAACTTAAACAAAATTTGGGTTGGTGGAACAAGCATTATTTTAATAACCTTTCGCTAATATTAAAGATATGGAAAAATTGGTTTGTGATCTTGAAATCTCTATTATGTCGATCCTTCTAAGATTAAGGACCGAGGTGAAAGAAAAACTTGTTAACTTCCAAAATATGGAAGAGACTTACTTGTGCCAAAAGTCGCTAGTAAGCAGTATGGATGGTGATAGGAATACTAGGTATTTTCATGCTTTAGTTAAGAAAAAAGAGAGCTTCAAATAATATTCAAAAAATTAAAGATGACAATGGTGTTTGGATTACAAAAGAATAATGATATTAAGGAATTAGTTATCAATTACTTTAGAAATATATTAGCAAGAGTTGCTCTAATGAAGCTATTTCTAAATGCATTTGATTCCTTCTATTATTACTAATGATGATAATGATTTGCTTACCATTGTGCCTAATGAAGATGAAAATGTTGCAAGTCCTTAATAGCATGAATATAGATGTTGTTGTGGTCGAGGGTTTCACTCAATTTTTTCAAAATGTTGGTTCAACAATAAAAAATGATTTGATTGAGGTTGTGGTTGATTTTTTAATGGTAATCCTCTTCCTAGATATTTTTATGGTACTTACATCATTCTCATACCTAAGAAAGATAATCCAACTATTGAAGTGATTTTAGACTTATTCATATTTGCACTTCCTTCAATAAGTTGATTTCCAAAAGGCTTAGTCCTTTACTTAATAAAATTATCTCTCAACCAAAACTAGTTTTGTTAGAGGTAGATCTATTTGATAATATTTTACTAACCCAAGAATTAATTCATGATATTGATGCCAAGACTAGAGGTGGCAACATTCTTTTCAAATTAGATATTACCAAAGCCTTTGATAAAATTTCTTGGGACTTTCTTTTCCATATTCTAAATTTATTTGGCGATAAATATTTTTTTTAATTAAAATTGTATTAATAATGCTTGGTTTTGATAATGCTCAATGGGAAGCCTTGGGTTTCTTTCCCTTCCTATGGCTTAAGACAAGGGGATCCTTTATCTATTTATCATTGTTGAGAACTTATCTAGGAGCATCAATGATTTATTCTTTAACAATCCTAGTATATACTACAAAACTCTTGGTGGTCTTTATTTCCCATTTAAGCTTTGGATGATTTCATTATTTTGCAATGCTTCTATTCATCACATCAAGCATCTCAAGTAATTTCTAAATAAATTTAGTAGAGAAAGTCCTTTCTATCAATGATAAAAAAGCTATTTTATCACTTCCTCTCATATCTCCAATAATAAAATCAATCAAATCTTGCATATCACTAATTTTAAGCATCAACACTTACCTCTAAAGTACTTGGGTGCTCTCTCTTTAAAGGCGTAATGATCCCATCTCTTATTGAGTTAATTTAAAATTTTAAATTAAATTTCTATTTGGAAATTCCATTTACTTTCCTTTGGTGGTGGGCTCACATTTCTTAAAAACACTCTCAATTCAATGCCTCTCTATTTGATTCAAACTATTATCCCCACTAATGTTACTCACATTAGAATTGATCGCTTATTTAATAAATTTTTTTGGGGCTCCAATAACTCTACCAAAAGAATGCATTGGACATCTTGGCATAAATGTTGTGGTCCTTTGGGTGAAGGTGCTCAAGGTTGCAAACCTATTCTTGAAGCTATCAGCTTTCTCTCATAAGCTCGTGGAATTTTAGAAAAATGATAGCCTTTTAATTTTATAATGGAAAAATATAAGGTAAACACCCTCTTATCTGCTTATAAAGTTGGTGACTCTCCGCTTTGGAAAAGGCTTTGCTTCATTAAATGGGTTGTTGAATCCTTAATATCTTGAGGTATTCATTCGGTACTTCTTTCTTTTGGCAAGACAACTATGGCTCCATTGACACCCTTTTATCTACCCACTCTACTACCAAAGTTAACTCTTTTTTGGCTTAATAATTGGAATGAAAGTAAACTTGAGAATTATATCCCTATTTCTCTTTTGACAATTTTAGAAATACTCCCATTTCTTCTAACTAACTTGATCAAATTCTTTTTAAGCTTTCTTATAATTGTGATTTTCTTCTTAAAGTGGTTTGGAATTTTATTAGAGTTAAGAACCCCTCAATGTCTTTATTAAACTTTGGAACAATATCATTCTCATTTCCTATTTTATTTTAGCTTAGAGGACTTTGAATAACATTATTCAGGACTCTTTGCTCTTTACAAAAGGGTTATTGACCATCAAAATGTTATTATTGCTTTCATATTGAAAATGTAAATCATGTTTTGTCAATGGTGTTATTGCTTCTAAATTATGGCTTTGGTATGATGATTTATTTAATACCAATTATTTTCATGGTTCTCTTTCTTTATATCAACTTCTTGAAGTTTGTTTCAAAAAAATTGTGAAAGGTCATATTAAAGTTTTTACTATTACCCTTCTCTCTATTTTCTCTAGATGGATAGAAATGATGCTAAATATCATGGCACTTCTATGAACCATAAAAGGATCCTAGCTAGAACTAAAGATAAAATTCATGCTTTGTTTAATGCCAATCTTATTATAAACATTCAATTTAGAGGCTATAAATTTGTGGCTAAAAATTGAGTATCATTTTGCCTGACTTGGACCCTTAAAGGTGCAGGATTATCCATTGGATCAAACCTAAAGACAACTTGATTAAAGTGAATAATGGTTTTGTAGCTTCCAATAAATATGGCTATGGTGGTATCCTTAGGGATTCTAAAGGTGTTATCATTTGTGCTTTTTTCTATCATCTCAAAGCTATTCTATTTTTCTTGAGCTTATGTTGTTAATAAAGCTATTGAAACTTGTTTGACTAGAGGTTTTCTCAACATCTGGTTTGAAGTTGATGCTCTCTTCTTTACATGCTTAATTCAATAGAAATGGGAATGCTAAATTATTTTATCTCCTTAATCATACAAAAAAATTTTTTTTTGTTTTAAAATTTCCCACATCCTTCATGAAGGTAATGCTTGCTGATTTCACAGCTAATTTAGGTGCCAACCTAAGTTCACATTACTTGACAACCAAACATTGCATAAACTATTAAGAGGCTTGGTTAATCTGAATAATACTAGATTGCCTTATCTCAGATTATTATTTCTTAGCTTGGTTTCTTTTGTGTTGGTTTTTGATGAGCCTTTACTTTTGTTTGCCCTTTGTTAAACCCTCTTTGGGTTGTGGTTATCAACTTATTTTATCTTATTGGCCTAAGATGGGTATGTTTTTGATCTCTTACTTTTGGATTAGCTTGGTTTTTGCTACCTGGTGGTCATTGTAAGTGTAACTAGGTTGTTTGGTTTTTTTTTAGCTTGGTGGCATCTATTTGGTGGTTTTTTCCAGGTATTTTTTATATCCTCCTTTTGGGTTGTGGCTATAGCTATAGGTTTTTTCTTTCTATATGGGTTTTACCTTTAGACTGGTGGTTGAGGTGGCTTTGTTGTGGCTGGGTTGGTTTTGGCTAGTTGGGTTATTTGGATGGCTCATTGTTTTTATTTTCTTCATTTTGTTGGTGGGATCGGGTTGTTGGTGGTTTATCTCCTTGATTTTGGCATCATGGAGGTTATTGGTTGGATGTTATTTTCTATTATTGAGGGCTTGGTGGTCATTTTGTTGATTTTGTTTTTTTATGGTTTTAACCTCCTCCTATATTGGCCTTTCTTTTGGTAATGGCTTTGGGTTTGGGTATTTTATGGATTGGCTAGTTGAAGATTGTTTTGTGGTTATTGGTTGGCCTAGGGGTTATTGATTTTCTATTGGTTGGCTTGTATCTTACTAGGCTTTGTACCTTTTCATCTTTGGGCTTTTCTACTTGGATTGGATTTTCTTTTCCTTGGTTGGGTTTGGCAACTGTATCCTTCTACCCTTTCCCCTTTGTCTTGCATGATTTTGGTTTGATGATTGTTGTTGTCTTTAACTTGGTTTTCTTGTGGTGGTTGGCTAGGAGGATATGTTGGTTGGTGGTTTGGTTGGTTGTATTGGTTATTGGGTTGGTTGAGGGTGGCTATTTTGGCCAATTTTCTCTCCTTTGGTGAATGTTCTGAACTTCTAGTGTTCTTTGTGACCTATATTTCTGGTTTCCTATTTATTTTTGTCTCTCTTGGCTAATTTTTTTTTATTTGAGTGATTCTTGTTGCCCACCTTTTCTAGTTAGAGGTGTTTTCTTGCTCATTTTTCTCCTTTATTAGTGGAGGATATGAGCACTTGTATTTTCTATTTTGCTCTTATTTATCTCGGTTTGTGTTGTTACCCTTCCATGCTTGCTCTTTTGGATTTTGTTATTCCTTTTGGTGGTGGCTTTGGTGGTGCTCTCTGTACTATTACTATCCCTATGGTTGGTTGATTATCTTCCTTATTGGGCTTGGTTGTTGGTGGCTTTGGTTGGTTTATTATGTTTTTGTTTGGAGGATTTTGCTTTGTTGGATGAAGGACTTTGGATGATGGGCTACATGAGGTATGTTAGCTTTAATGGCCTTGATGTTTCCCACTCTTTTTCTTTTGGGTGGTAGCTTTATATGTAATTGTAACCCTTCTCCTGAAGTTTGGCTGAATACATAGAGTTGCTGCTTGAGATGATTAGAGCACGAGCCTTTTCTTTTTTACTCTACTCTATGCTCTTACTTTTTATGCAGCAATTATACTCATCCTTTTAAAAGTATGTTGCAGATTTCTTTTATAAGTAGGGAGAGTCTTGTAGGTGGATCTTACTGGTATTAGAAGGACCAAATGAAGTTTGTTGGTCACATTGATTTTATTATTTTGATTTTTTTTTTCTTGCTTTCTTTCCTTCATTATTGTAATAGTTAGGGGTTTATCTCTTTAGATTTATTGTAGCACTTTGACCATTAGCTTAGAGATTTACCCCCTAAGGACTTTGTACTTTTTCTTTATGGCAATAAATATTTACCTAATTTCCCTAAAAAAAACCCTAAACTAACCCAAAAAAGCTAAAAACCTAGACCTAAACTAAACAAAACCTAAAAATAAAATAAAATAATAACATAAACTAAAACCTAAACCTAAACCTAAACCTAAAAATAAAATAAAATAAAATAAAAACTAAACAAAAATAAAATAAATAAAACCTAAAAACTAAAAAAATTAAAATAAATAAAATAAAACTAAATAAAATAAAATAAATAAACCAATAAAATAAATAAACAAATAATAAAATAAATAAATAAACTATAAATATAAATAAATATAAAATAAACTAAACTACTGGTTTGTTTGATTTTAAAAAAATAAATAAAATAAATAAATAAATAATAAACCCTAAAACCCTAAACCTGCTAATCTAAATCCTAAACCCTCCACTATCCCTGACCACTAAACCCTACCAAACCACAGGCCCTAGGCCCTAAACCTGACCCTAGCCAAACTACTCCATAACCCCTAAGCTACCATGAATAAAACCTAAAAAGAGCACAAAACCTAAAACCTAAATAAAACCTAAAAATAAAATAAGAAAAAAAAACTCAAACCAAAATAAAATAAAGAAATCAAATAAAATTAAAACATAAACTAAAACCTAAACCTAAACTAAATAAAACCTAAAAAAAAACTCAAACCAAAATAAAATAAAGAAATAAAATAAAATAAAAACATAAACTAAAACCTAAACCAAAATGTAAACTTAAACCTAAACCAAAATAAAATAAAATAAAAAAAATAAAAAAATTAAACTAAAATAAATTAAATTAAAACCTAAACTAAACTAAAAAAATAAAAACCTAAACAAAATAAAAACTAAGCCTAAAATAAAAAATAAAATAAACCTAAAATAAAATAAAATTAAAACTAAATAAAAACCTAAATCTAAAAATTAAACCAAAAAATAAAACTTAAAAAAATAATCGAAACCCTTAACTAAAAAAAAACTTAAACCTAAATCTAAACTAAAATAAACTAAACTAAAATAAATAAAACCTAAACGTAAACCTAAAATAAACTAAGCCTAAAATTAAACAAAATCTAAATAAAATAAAATAAACTAAAAATAAACCTAAACCTAAAAGTAAACCTAAAATAAAAACCTAAAACTTAAACCTAAAAAAATAAAATAAAAACCTAAATCTAAACCTAAAAATAAAAAATAAAGCCTAAAATTAAGAAATAAAAACAATAAAAAAATAAACTTAAAAGTAAACCTAAAGCTAAATCTAGTCCTAAAAAATAAAGAAAAATAGAAAAATTCTAAACTAAAGTAAATAAACTTTAAATAAATAAACTAAACTAAATAAAAATAAAAATAAACCAAATAAAATTAAAAAAAGTAAAATGAACGAAAATAAATAAAAAATAAACTTAATAAACCTAAACCTACAAGTTTACTTAATATAAAAAAATTAAAAAGACCCTAACCCAAGACAAACCTAAACTAACCTAAATCATAAACTAAAATAAAACTACACTAAACCCCAAACTAAAACCCTAAACCTTGCATGTTAAACCCTAAACCTAAACCCTAAAAGTATAAACCCTAAACCCACTAAACTAAACCCTAAACCTTAAATCCAAACCTCAAACCCTAAATCTAAACCTAAATTAACTAAATAAATTAAAAAAAACCTAAACCCTAAAACTTAATAAACCTAAACCTAAACCCTAAGAATGGGAAGATCCATGACAACATGAACATCGCCGTTAACCAGGCTCAGTCTAGATCTAGTAGTGGAGGCAAAGGCGGAGGTGGGCTTACATGGTGGTGGGGGATCGAGGTCGTGGATATGGAGGAGGTGGTGGTGAGCACTTGTGGTTATGGAGCACGGGTGGTGCGAAGAGGGTACATCGATGGTGGTGGTGGAGGGTGAGATCAGGGATATAATGTTGGATCCCACTACTCGAGAGGTCATGGTGGTTTTGATGGGAATTGGAGAAACTAAAGAATGACCAATCTGATCTACTGCATATGGAATTGTGTCTTTATAGTAGAGATGGTTCTAATTATCTAGGGTTTTGATTTTCTCTATCATTCATATCTATGTCATCACTTGTGTCTTACAAAACTTGGTGTGTTACTTGGTTGATGAAATTGAAAAGAAGAAATGTTGAATCTGAATTTGTTCTCTATTAAAAGAAACCAAACCCTAAACCTTAAACTAAAACCTGAACCCTAAACCAAAAACCTAAACCCTAAAAATAAAAAAAATAAAAAAAACCCTAACCCTAAACCCTAAACCCTAAAAAATCCAACCTACAATCTTAAACCCAAATCTTAAACTCTAAACCCTAAACCCTAAAAACCTAAAATCTAAACCTAAACTAAGTAAAATAAAATAAAATAAAATAAAACTTAAAATAACATAAACATAAACCTAAACCTAAACTAAAAAAAACCTAAAATAATCCCAAAATAAAACCTAAAACCAAAACTAAAAGAAGATAAAACCTAAACCTAAACATAAAATAAAATAAACCAAATAAAACCTAAAATAAAATAAAAAAACTAAAACCTAAACCTAAACCTAAACCTAAAAAAAATAAACTAAAATAATAAACCTAAACTAAAATAAATAAATGCAAATTAAAGAAACTAAACTAAATAAAATTAACAAAACCAAAATAAAAATAAAAAATAAACTAAACAAACCTAAACCTATAATTTTATGTAATTTTTAAAAAATAAAAATTAAAGAAATTTAAAAAATTAAAAAAACCCTAACCATAAACCTTAAAACTAACACTAAACCCTAAATGCTAAACCCTAAACCTAAACCTTGAAATTATAAACCCTAAAACCCTAAACCCTAAACCCTAAACCCTAAACCTTAAACCCTAAACCCTAAACACTAAACCCTAAACCCTAAATCCAAAACTCTAAACCCTAAACTTAAACCTAAGTAACTAAATAAGTTTAACAAAAAAAACCTAAACCTAAACCTAAACCCTAAGAATGTACAGAACCTTGATGTCAGGAGCATCACCATCAACTAAGCTCGCCTAGATGTGGAGGTGAAGGTGAAGGTAGGTATCACAAGTGGTGGTGGGGATCCGGATGCGCCGTGGATATGAGGAGGTTGTTGGAGCAAGTGGTGGTTGGAGGTGGGAGAGATGAAGCACATGGTGGTATGAGGGAGAGATAGAGGATATGATGGTGGATCCCATAACTTGAGAGGCCAGGGTGGTTCTGATGGGAACTGTAGAAATTGGACAACTGCTAATTCGATCTGCTACATATGGAACTATGCCATTACAGTAGAGACAGTTTTAGATATCTAGGGTTTTTTATTTGCTCTATGCTTGCTAATTTTTTATCTATCATTATTTTTGTCTTAGAAAACTTGGTGTGTTACATGGTTGATGAAATTGAAAAGAAGAAATGTTGAATATGAATTTGTTCTCTATTTAAAAAATATCCAAAAACCCTAAACCCGAAACTAGAACTTGAACCCTAAACCTAAAACCTAAATGTTAAACCCTAAACCCTAAATCCTAAACCCTAAAAATAAATAATAAATAATAAAAAAATAAAAAAACTTAACCCTAAACCTTAAAACCTACAACCCTAAACACCTAAACCCTAAAAACTTGAACCTAAACTAAATAAAACCTAAAAATAAAATAAATAAAAAACATAAACCTAAATAAAATAAAATAATAAAATAAAATAAAACCTAAACTAAAACCTAAACCTAAAAATATATTAAAATAAGAAATAAAACTAAACTAAAATAGAATAAATTAAAACCTAAACTAAACTAAAAATAAACTAAACAAAAATAGAAAACCTAAATAAAATAAAAGTTAAATGAAAAAAATAAATCCAAACTAAAATAAAATAAAATAAAAACTAATTAAAAATCTAAACCTAAAAAATAAAGTTAAAAATAAATAATAAATATATCCTAAATCTTAAATTAAAAAACACCTAAACCTAAACTAAAATATAATAAACTAAAATATATAAAACCTAAACCTAAACCTAAAATAAACTAAACCTAAACCCTAAACTAAAAAAAAATAAAATTAACTAAAGAAATATCTAAATCTAAAAATAAACATAAATTAAAAACCTAAAATCTAAACCTAGAAATCAAAATTAAAACGTAAACCTAACCTAAAAATAAAAAAATAAAACTTAAACCAAAATTAAAAATTAAAAATAAAACTAAACTAAAAAATGAACATAAACCTAAATCTAAACCTAAAAAATAAACTAAAATAAAAAACCTAAATTAAATTAAATAAACCTAAAAGAAATAAAAGAAACTAAATTAAACTAAAAAATAAAATAAAAAAATATGAAATATAAAATAAACTAAAATAAATAAAAAATAAACCAAATAAATTTAATAAAAACTTAAATATACCAGTTTACATAATTTAAAAACAAACTAAACTAAAACTTGAACCCTCAACCTAAACGTTAACCCTTAAAAATAAAAATAAATAAATAAATAAATAAATAAATAAAACCCCTAACACTAAACCTTAACCCTAAACCCTAAAACAAACCCAAAACCCTAAATTTATAAGCCTAAACCTTAAAACCTTAACCCTCAATCCCTAAACCCCAAACCCAAAACCTTAAACCCTAAACCCTAAAAACTATAATAAAATAAAAAAATAAAAAAATAAAAAAAATCCAAACCCTAAACCCTAAACCCTAAGCCTTAAAAAACCCTAAACCCTAAAATCTTAAATACTAAAACCTTAAACCCTAAACCCTAAAATCTAAAGTAAACTAAATAAACCTAAATAAACTAGTTAACTTAATTTGTTAAAAAAAACCATAAACCATAATTCCTAAATCCTAAACCCTAAAACTAACCCTAAACCCTAAACCCTAAACCCTAGACCTATAACACTAAACTTACAACCCTAAACCCTCAACCATAAACCCTAAACCTAAACCCTAAACCCTAAACCCTAACCCTAAACCTTAAACCCTAAAAGTAGAACCCTAAAACCTTAAACCCTAAACCAAAACCTAGAGAAACTAAATAAATTAAAAAATAAATTTAAACCCTAAAACTTAATAAACCTAAACACTAAATGGATAAACCTAACGACACAGAACATCATCATCAACCAGTTGATCCACTGAAGGAGAAGTTGGAGGACATTATCAAGAAGTGGTGGGGATCTAGGTGTTGGTGACATGGAGGTGGTGGTTGGAGCAAGGGTGGTAAAGGAAGTGTGAGAGGTTACAACCACTGGTTGTGGATGGAGAGATCATATGATGGTGGATCCAACTACACTGAGAGGCCCAAGTGGTTGATGGGAACTAGAGAAATCAAGAACGACCACTGATCGCTATGGAATTGTGTCTTTATAGTAGAGATGATTTTAGTTATCTAAGTTTTTTGATTTTCTTTATGCATGCTCATTCTTGATCTATGTTATCACTTGTCTCTTACAAAACTTGTTGTGCTACTTAGTTGGGGAAATCGAAAAGAAAAAATATTAAATTTGAATTTGTTCTCTATTAAAAAAAACCAAAAACCCTAAAAGTTAAACTTAAACCTAAACCCTAAACCCTAAACCCTAAAACTAACCCTAAACTCTAAACCCTAAACCTATAGCACTAAACCTACAACCCTAAACCCTAAACCAAAACCTAAACCATAAATCCTACTCCCTAAACCTTAAACCCTAAACCCAAAACCCTAACTACAAACACTAAACCCTAAAAGCATAAACCCTAAAACCTAAACCCTAAACCTTACCTAAAGTAAACTAAAAAATAAACTAAAACCTAAATAAAATAAAGCTAAACCTAAATCTAATTTCCTAGTAAGCATGAGACTTCAGCTCATGTTGACTACATCTTTAACTTTCTTTCATTCTTACTAGAAAGACTCACTCTTTCTTTCATAGTCTAAAACCTTCAAGTTCTTCTACGATTGGTTTAATTGATCCCCGCCATATTTTGAATCAGTTAACGAATGATTTGGATTACTCGCATGTTTTTGCTCGTCATTCTTATTTTATTTTCACTTGTCAAATGAGGTTGTTGAAATGAACTCCACTATTTGATATTAAGGAAGAATCCCCATTCATTCTGGTTTGGATTTCTCTCCCCAATATGCAAATTTATTTTTAATCACCTTTTTGTCGTGGATGCTTTATTTGGTTGGTTGTAAATTAATTAAGCAACAACTACAAAATCTCTGACCTTCTATGCCTAATCCTCATAATTGGACATTACCAAGAAACACCCCAAAGAAATTTGATTGGGATCTAAAATTATTATATGCAAAAAGTTGATTTTGAAAATTTCCCTATCTTTTTTTCTCACTGTAAAATCCATGGGCACGATAATTATGAATGTTTCATTCTACATGCGCACCTAAACAAGAAAATTCTTCTTAAGGAAACTATTGTTCCTAACCCTAGGTGGACCACTATTAAATATCAAAAAGTTAATCCAGAAAAAAGGTATTCATTGAATGTTCCTAATAAGGATGTTTTACCTCTTATTTCTTCTATGCAATTGAAGGTTTCTAATGTGGAAAATAATAATTTCTCTAAACTTTTGGATGATGATTTTTTTCCTCTAAGTCAATCCCCGCATCCTTACCAATTTTGATTGATGAAAATGAAGTTTTAATTGAAAATATTAATGAGGATATCAATGTTATGCATCATTTGAATTCAATGGAGATTATGGCTTTCTCATGATATTTAGTTTTAAAAAATGACTTTACTTTAGTTCAATGATTTAAATTCTCAAAAAAGATTTTTTTGTCTAATAACTGGTATTGAAGAAGGGTTGGATGTTCACACTTGCCTTCTTAATAAATTTTGGCTCCTCTTTTGCCATACCTAATGCTCATTTGCCTAATAAATTCTAATGGCTTGGAAGAAGGAGAACTCACTTATACAGGAGACTTCTCCTAAATCTGTGACTAATGTTGCTAAATCCTTCTCGGATGATGATTCTATGGGAAAAGGAAATGGTTTCCAAACTTATCATGCTAAAAAGAAAAAAATGTTAAAAACTTCCCTCCCAAATTGTCCAAAAACACTAGATCTACTATGACCTACCTCTCCTCTCTTAATTAACCTTTTCTTATCCCCTTTTAATTTTCTTATGTTTAATTTTCTTGTTTAGAATGTTAGAGGGATCGGTACCCTCTCTATTTGTAACCATATTAGAAACCTTTGTTGTATTAATATTTCTTTACTTATTATTTTGGAGCATTTATTCATGCAAACAAAATTAACCATGTTGCTAGAATGATCATTTCAATAAATTTTCTCTAATGTTAGTAATAAAATTTGGTGTTTTGGAATACTTTTGTGGAGGTTTCTATTCTTGATGATATTCAACAAGTTTTCAATTCTCAAATATCTTATGGTGACTTTTTTCTTTGGCTCTTTTGTTATGCATCATGTAATAGATTTGGTAGAAATCTTCTTCAGGAAAATTTGATGAATTTTGCTACCTCTGTTAATAAATGTTGGTTTGTTGGTGGGGATTTCAATATAATTTTATTTTCTTCTAAACAAAGTGGTGGTTGCTCTCCTAATATTCATACCATGGAAGAATTTTCCAATATGATCCTTGATTGCAATTTGATTGATATTGGCTTTAAGGGTTCAAATTTTACTTGATAAAACTCTAGACTTTGGCAAAAGTTGGACCGGATTATTTTTAATACTCACTAGATTACTCAATGGCCTATTACTTTTGTCAATCATTTAAGTAGAACCTTATTGGATCATGCTCCTCTTTTGGTTTCTATTAAAGATAACTCTAAAAGATTAAAAACTTTCTATCATTTTAGATTGCAGAACATGTGGATTCATCATATTGATTTCAATGCTAACACAATTGGAAAGCTCTTATATCCCGACAATTAATATGGGGATTTAGTATGTTTAAAAGACTTAAACAAAATCGGGTTGGTGGAACAAGCATTATTTTAAACACCTTTTGCTAATATCAAAGAAATGGAAAAATTGGTTTGTGATCTTGAAGTCTCTATTATGTCTAATCAAGATTAAGGACTTGAGGTAAAAGATAAACTTGTTAATTTTCAAAATATGAAGAGACTTATTGAAAAAAGCTACTAGCAAACATATTGGATGGTGACAAAAAATACTAGATATTTCCATGCTTTAGTTAAAAAAAAGAGAGCTTTAAATAATATTCAATTAATGATGAAAATGAAGAATGGATTATGGAGAATAATTTTATTAAGGATTCAACCATCAATTACTTTAGAAATATGCATAATAAGAGTTGCTCTTATGAAGTTATTTCTAAATCGCACTTGATTCCTTCTATTATAACCTATAATGACAATTATTTTCTTACTATTGTACCTAATGAAGAGGACATTTTTAAAGTTCTTAATAGCATGAACATAGATTCTATTACTAGTCTAGAGGGTTTCACTACCTAATTTTTTTCAAAAATGGTTGTCTATTATTAAAAATGATTTGGTTGAGGCTATTGTTTATTTTTTTAATGGTAATCCTTTTCCTAGATATTTTTCTAGCACTTTTATTATTCTCATACCTAAGAAAGATAATCCAAACTATCAGAGTGATTTTAGACCTATTAGTCTTTGCACCTTCTTCAATAAGCTGATTTCCAAAATTCTAACCAACAGGCTCAATCCTTTACTTCATAGGATTATCTCTCTAAACCAAATTAGTTTTGTTGGAGGTAGATCTATTTCTGATAATATTCTGCTTGCTCACCAATTAATTTATGATCTAGATGCTAAGACTAGAGGTGGTAACATTTTGTTCAAATTAGATATTACCAAAGCTTTTGACAATATCTCTTGGGATTTCCTTATCCATATTCTAAATTTATTTGGGTTTTTGATAAATTTATCTTTCTTATTAAAAATTGTATTAATAATGCATGGTTTTTTATTTGCTTAATGGGGATGCCTTGGGCTTCTTTCCATATTTCCATGGCCAAAGGCAAAGTGATGCTCTATCTCCTATGTTATTTATTATTATTGTTGAGTACTTATCTAGGAGCATCAATGATTTATTCTAAAATAATCCTAGTATGTATTACAAAACTCTTGGTGGTCTTCTAGTTTCTCATTTAAGCTTTGTAGATGATTTCATTATTTTCTGCAATGCTTCTATTTATCATGTAAAGAATCTCAAGATTTTTTTAAATAAATTTGGTAGAGAAAGTGGTCTATCTATCAATGATAACAAAAGTTGTTTTTATTATTTCTTCAAGCACCTCCAATAATAAAAATAATCAAATATTACATATCACTAACTTTAAACATCAACACCTTCCTCTTTAGTACTTGGGTGCTCTTCTTTTTTAAAGGTCCATCCCATCTTTTGATGAGTTAATTCAAAAAAATTTAAATAAAATTTCGTTGGGAATTCATTTACTTTCCTTTAGTGGCAAGCTCACTATTCTTAAAAGTACTCTCAATTCAGTGCCACTTTATTTGATTTAAACTATTATCCCCACTAATGCTACTCTTATCAGAATTGATCGCTTGCTTAATAAATTTTTTTGGGGATCTAATAATTCTTCTAAAATAATACATTGGACTTCTTGGCATAAATGTTGTGGTCCCTTGGGTGAAGGTGGTCTTGCAAATCGAAGTGAAGCTATACTTCTCTCTCATAAGCTCTAGTGGAATTTTAGAAAGAATGATAGCCTTTGAGCTAATTTTATGATGAAAAAAATTGCCAAGGTAAACACCCTCTTATCTATGTTTATAAAGTTGGTGACT
The DNA here is from genome assembly GCA_021442155.1 of Cymbidium sinense. Classification (NCBI taxonomy): domain Eukaryota; kingdom Viridiplantae; phylum Streptophyta; class Magnoliopsida; order Asparagales; family Orchidaceae; genus Cymbidium; species Cymbidium sinense. The sequence goes on along the minus strand of CM038214.1, from coordinate 363,733,876 downwards.
CTCTAGTTTGGAAATGGCTTTTCTCCATTAAATGGGTTGTTGAACCCTAATATCTTGGGGTATTCATTCGTGTTCTTTTTCTTTTGGAAAGATTGATTGTAATGGCTCTATTGACTCCCTTTTATCTACCCATCCGCTATCAAAGTTAACTCTTTCTAGCATAATGACACTTGGAATGAAAACAAACAGAATTATATCCCTATTTCTCTTTTAGATAACTTTAGAAATATCCCTATTTTCTAATAACAACGACCAAATTCTCTTTAAGCTTTCTTGCAATGGTGATTTTGTTCTTAAAGAGGTTTGGAATTTTATTAGAGATAAGCAACACTCCTCTAATGCTTTCATTAAACTTTGGAACAATATCATTCCCATTTCTTATTCAATTTTAGCTTGGAGGATTTTGAATAACTTTATTCCTGTGGACTCTTTTCTCTAGAATAAAGTGTTTTATTTTCCTTCAAATTGCTACTATTACTTTCATATTGAACATGTTAATCATGATTTTGTCAATGGTGCTATTTCTTCTAAATTATGATTATGGTTATGGTATGATGATTTATTTAATACCAACTACTTTCATGGCTCTCTTTCCATATATAAACTTCTTCAAGTCTGTTTCCAAAAAATTGTGAAAGGTAATATCAAAGTTCTAGTTGCTATTACCCTTATCCGTTCATCTAGATGGATAAAAAATGATGCTAAATATCATGGTATTCCTATGAGCCATAAAAGGATCTAGAACCAAAGAAAAATTATTCAAGCTCTATTTTAATGCCAATCTTGTTAGTACATTCATTTTAGAGGCTATAAATTTGTGGCTAAAAAATTGGGCATCATTCTTCCTGATGTTTACTGTTATAAGAGAGCTATGATTAACCATTGGATGAAACCCAAAGAAAATTTGATTAAAGTGAATACTGATGGTTCTATTGCTTCTAATAAATATGTCTGTTGTGGTATTCTTAGGGATTCTAAAGGTACTATCATTTATGCTTTTGCCTACCTCTAAAAGCCTATTCTGTTATCTATGTTGAGCTTATGAATGTCAATAAAGCTATTGAAAATTATTTGAATAAAGGTTTCCTCAACATCTGGATTGAAGTTGATATGCTCTTGCTTCTTGACATGCTAAACTCTAATATAATAGAAAATGTTGATTTATTTTATCTTCTTAATCATACTGAAAATCTTCTTTCTCAAGTTTGTTATAAAATTTCCCATATCCTTCTTCAAGGTAATGCTGATTTCTTGGCTACTTTTTGGTGCCAATTAACCGATTTCACTTTATTTGATAACAAAAATTTGCCTAAACTTTTGGGTTTGACTGATAACAATGGATTACCTTATATTATAATTTTCTTGCTTGATTTTTTGAGTTGGTTTTGATGAGTCATTTATTTTGGTTCCCTTGTTAAACCCTCAGGGTTATGGACATTTGCTTATTTTCATTCTTTGGGCCTATGGTTTTATTTTGAGCTCTTGCTTTGGTTGGCCTAGTGGTTGCTACCTAGTGGTTCTTTTTTTGCTTAGGTTGTTTTGGTTTTTTTGGTTTTGGTCTATTGGCTATGTTTGTTCTGATTATTGTTGTTTTTATTTTTGGTGACCTTCATTTGGTGGTGGCTTTGCTATTTTTATATGGGTTTTTGCATATCTCCTGGGTCGTTACTTTCTTTAACTGAGTTAAATTTTTTACTACAGTGGTGGTTGGCTGGGTGGCCTAATTAGTTGGTTGGGTTGGTTGGCTGGCTAGCTGGGTTATCTAGTTTATCCACTTCTGTTGCTGGAAGATTGGAGGGCCTACTAGTGGTTTAATTTTGGAATGGATTTGGAAGGTGGAGGTTATTTGTTATTATTATTTTCCTTTTGTGGATTGGGTTGGATTTTATTTTGGGTTTGGGTTTATTTCTTTGGTTGTTATTTCCTCTTCTTATAATGGTCTTCTCACTACTACTTTATTTTTGTTGTTATTTTTGGTTGGCTAGTTAAAGGCTATTTAGTGGCTATTATTTTTCTTTGAGATCTAGTGACTTGGTTTGGCGTATTGGTGCCTAACTTGGTTGTGGTTATGATGATTGCACTCATTGATATTTCTCCTACTTTTTGTTGTTGGCTTTGGTATTGTTCCTACTATATTTCTACTATTCTTGATGGATGGATTTTAGTCTGTCTTGCTTGTCTTTTCTCATTTTTATTTTTGGCTAGCTATTCACCTCACCTGGATAAGAATTTTTGTTGCTTTGGTTGGGTTTGGTGGATGATGTTGTTTGCTTCAACCCTTTTCGTGGTTGTCTTGGGTGGTTTTGGCATGGTTGGTCTTTTCACATTGATTTTCGCTATCATAGTTAGTGGGAGGCTATGTTGACTATGAGTTGGTTGCTATTTTGGTTGTTGGTTGGATGGGTATATTTTGGCCTTCTTCCTTTCTACTCTATTAACAGTTGGTTGTCCCACTGCTATGGTTATCCCTCTTGGTTGTTCTTCTTCCCTTTTTTGGTTTGGGTGATACTTTTTTTTGCTTGGTGGACATGAGTTCTTACATATTTTTTCTTTTCATTATTTTTGTTTATTTGTGTTGTTAAGGTCATGATGCTTGCTCCCATTGATGTTGTTGTTCCTCTTGGTGTTCCTCTGCATCGTCCTGATGGTTGGTTGATTTTCTACCTTATGTTTATTTGTTTTGTGGCATGGTTGGCTATTATGTCTAGCTTGAGGAGTTTACACAAGATGATGGACTTGGGATGATGAGCTACAAGAGGTATACTATAATGATGGCCTATGTTTCCCTATCTTCTTTTTTAATAGACTATTTATAATTATAGCCCTTCTTTGTAAGTTTGGATGCTTACATATAGTGTTGCTCCTTGAGATGATTGTATTGAGCCTTTCTTTTCTTTACTTTGCTCCTTTTCTTTGCTCATATTCTTTATGGTTACTTAATTATAGTCCTATCCTTTCATTAGTATGTTGTGATTTCTTTTATAGGTTGGGAGAATCTTATCTACTTGTATCAAAAGGACCTCGTGAATGTTGTTGTTGTGCACATGGATATGTGGTTATTGCTGATTTGGTTTTGCTTTTTATTTCATTTTTTTATTATATTATTGTAATAGTTAGGGGGTTTACCTATTTATGACTTATTGTAGCTCTTTGAGCATTAGTTTAGAGATTTACCCTCGTTAAAGACTTTATACTTTTCTTTGTGGCAATAAAATTCCCTTAATTTCCTTAAAAAAATAAGAACCTAAACCCTAAGAATGGGCAGAACCTCAATGCCAGGAACATCATCGTCAACCAGGCTCAATCTAGATATAATGATGGGGGAGAAGGTGGAAGCGGAGATTATTACAGTGGTGGTGGGGTATCCTGGTCCTGAATATGGAGGTGGCACAGCTGGTTGCTGGAGGTGAGACTGGTTACAACCGTGGTGGTGCATAGAGAGATCGTGATATGATGGTGATACCACTACCGAGAACTTGGCTTAATTAGCCTCATGTTCAATTTGATTAATTTTGATGATAACAAACAAATGCTTGGATGTTCTAATGAATATTTTATGTGTTTCTATATATCAATTACATATCCAATACATCTCACAAATTGTTAGAAGAAATTGCAAGATAAAAAAGAATGAAAGGGATAATGTGAAGCTCATGATTTTAGGTTATATGACTATTCATATGAGTACTTTGGCATGAATCAATTTGCTCAAACCTAACATACTATTTTAATGAGGTTAATTTATATAAATCTTTATTTAATTAACATTCAATTATATGTTTTTTTTTTCTACATAGCAATAAAATTGTCAAAGTAATAAATGATCATAACTATTAAGTATAATTATTTTATTTACTTAATATAATTAGGTATTTTAATTTAATTTGCTGGTTATATGATAACTAAAATATTTATGATTATATATAAATTATATCATAATTTTTAAATGTCACATGTCAAAATTAACAAAAATATATAAAATTTTGTATTTTAGACAAAGTCATTGATTAATTAAAGAATTCATATCTGATTTTATCTCCATCGGATTCCTGGGATTGTTTCCTTTAAAATAAGTGGTTACATGACCCACTTTGCATTAAAATTGAATTTATTATGATTTTTTAAACATTACCTGATTTTAATAATGGATGCATGCTACATGCTTTGAATATATTAAGAGCTACATTTGATTACTTTTGACTTTCCCATGTGAATAACCGAATTTTGCTAAATTTAATATTTGTTTAATATAAATTATATTTTATAGAATATTAAACTATCACATGATAGCATGAGGTTTGTATAATATATTTCTTTGAAATAATTTTAAATGACCTTCTTGCCTATAAATAGCCTCATTCTCTTCATGAAAGCATCCTCATTCAAAATTCAAAATCTCTCCAACAAATCTAAGAGAAATCTCTTAAATGTTCCTCCAAATATTGCAAGATCAAATCCTTGGTTTGGAAGCTTCAACATCTTCAACGGCAAACCTTTTACTTGAGTTTGTTTTCTTGATCTTAATATTCTTAGTTGTTCATGCTATTTTCAGCCTACTTCTTATTTCTAATTTATACTTTTGGTGGATTAGTCTTTGAACATTGGTTTTACATCAAAGTTTCTCAATCATTTTTTGGTGAAAACTCATGTGATAATTTGTAGGATCTATTTCAACTTGTTGAAATTTTGGCTTCCTACAAATTTCTTTTGGTTTCTTGAAATATTTCTTCTTTGGTCTTATTTTGAAAGATCATTTATTCTTAGATCTATTTTAAGAATTTTAAAATAAATTATTGTTGAAATTATTTTCATATTTGCTAGATCTCTCTTTTAATTGAAAGCTTACTAGCCAACTTAGATCTATCATATAATTTTTTTTTTATTTTGTGATCATTAGCATTAATTGAAAGAATCATTTTGGTTAAAATAAATTACTCCTTGCTGAAATTTATTTTATTATGAAAAATAATATTGTGAATTTATTTTGAAATCATTTTGTATTATTCTAAAATTATAATAACATAAACATCTAGTAAGATCACTTTAAGATATTTATTTTATTAAGTGAGCATTTTGCCTTGCCAAATTTTAAGTTGTAAAGTGATCATTTATAAGTTGTGAGATCACTTTTGAATTTGATTGCTTGGTATATTTGAGAGATTTACTTTATCAAAATTTATTATTTTGTATTTCTTTTGTGTTGTAAAATTTATTTTGGGGTTTTAACCTTTGTAGAGAGTACATATTGTTGTATTGTACTCAAGTATATAGAGTACTTTTGTAAACCATTTTTCATTTAGTGGATTCCTAAGGGTGGTTGTATGGACGAGCTTTGGGTTTCCAACCAGTAAAAAAATCGTGTGCCTCTGTCTCTATTTACTTTATATTTTTTTATTTTTGCATTTAGAATTATATCTTATCATTATAAAATCAAAATCTAATTTTCTATTTAAAATTAAAATTTAAGTTTTGAAAATTTTAATATTACCCACCCCCTCTGCTATAGTCCTCACAATGTATGAGCCTAGATCTTTTATTGGCTTAACATCCAAGAGTAGATCTTTTCACTATGGCACAAGGTTTCAAAGGGTTCACTACCGAGGGACAATCCACTCATAGACCTCCACTTTAGATAGTGTACCATTTGATATTGGAAAAATAGAATTAGTACATTTTAAGAGGTCAAGATGCAGCATGTGGTATATGTTGACACATCATTATCATACACCCAAAGAGAAGTTAATGGCATTAAAGTAGAAAACCTTTTGAGGAATGGTCTATAGAAAGAGAACTTGATGAATTAAATGCTAGGGCTTGTAATACTTTATATTGCTTTATTACGATGATTACATGAAAATTTCTATGTTTAGTACAACAAAAGAAATATGGGATAAACTTATTATAACTTATGAAGGAACTAGTGAAGTTAGAGATGCTCACATAAATAAACTTGTTCATGATTATGAGTTATTTCATATGTCTCCTTCAATCTATTTCGATATGTATACTAGATTTATGAAAATAATTAACACATTCTCTTGAAAACATATAGAATCAAGACTTAGTTTATAAGATTCTTAGATGTCTTCCAAAAGAATGGGAAGCTAAAGTAACAAAATTAGTGAAGCTAAAGATTTATCTACTTATCCACTTGATCGCTGGTTCTTTGATAGCACATGAACAAGTTATTGCTCAAAGGATAAGATGGATAACTCAACAAAAAAAGGAGAAGGAGAAAGGAAAAGCCATTGCACTACAAGTTGATGATAGTGATGAGCATAACACCTCAAGCTCTGAGATTGATGATGGTCATGCTTCCAAAAGGCTTGGGAACTTGCTAAGGAAGAAGAATCAAAGGTATAAAAATCTAAAATTATAAATTTCAAACTAAGAAATTTCTACATGTGAAGGGATCATTTGTATCATTGTAAAAGCCCGACACATAAGAGGTGATTGTCGAACTTGTTGAATCAAAGAAAAAAGAAATTTATGTAAACAAAGAAAAAATATGATGGAGAAAAGTACCATAAGAAGAAGAAGATTTATGGGCCAATCCAGATTCAAATGAATCAAGTACTAGCTCATCGATGAAGAGGTCAACATATGTCTTATGGAAAATGGAGAATAATAGATTCTCAAGAGGTATGTAATGATATATCTTATGATGAATTAGATGCTTTTAATGATTTAGTTATTGAATATAAAAATTAAAAGAAAATACAAAACCTTAGAAAAGAACATAAAAATTTAGATATGCATTTTGTGATTTAAAAAATGAATCGATAATTTAAAAAAAGTAAAAATACTTCTTTATTAAATTGTTCCTTAGTAGTAAACTTGAAAGAGAGAATATCTTATTAAAAGCAAGATTAAATGTTTAAAATCACAAGTTCATTATAATACTTCATCAAGAAAACATTTAATAAAATTATTTGCATCATACACATCCCACTCATATACCTTATAATTATCATTATAAATCATATGCAAACACTAATTTTGGTGCAACTATTGCAATAAAAAGGGCATTTGATTGCTATGCATGTAAAATACAAAATACTAAGCAATCATCTTATGTATATAAAAGGTACAAGCACTACAAACCATGCATGCTAAATATCTTACTCAAATTTAGAATGTGGACCCAAACATGTTTGGGTTCCAAAAGTTAACATGTGAGTTTATTTTGTAAGAATGCCTTCAAAGCAAAATCAAAGAAGGCATGTGGTACTGGACAAGGGATGTTCAAGACATATGATAGAGATAAAGATAAATTCACAACTTTAGAATCAAGTGATGGAGGATTTGTTACATATGTAGATAATGCGAAGGGAAAAATCATTGGCATTGGTTCTATTTGTAAGAATTCTATCACTTTAAATAAAGTTTTTCTAGTAGAAGGATTAAAACATAATTTAATTTGTATTAGTCAATTATGTGATAAAGGTTTGAATGTAGTATTCCATGCATCATATTGCATTATAAAAATAATGAAAATGTTTTGCTAGTAGGGAAAAGATACAAAAATATTTATGTCATTGATTTAGATAGCTTTCATGATGTAAATTTAAACTTACTTTGTTTTAAAAGCACTCATGATGATATATGGTTATGGCATAGAGACTATGTCATATTAACGCACACACTTAATAAAATTGCTAAACTTGATTTAATAGTTTTGCCTAAATTAAATTTTCATTCAAACTATGTTTCAGGCATGTATTCATGGTAAACATTCTAGAAGCTCATTTAAAAGTAAAATATTGTTTCTACTTCTAGACCTCTAGAATTATTGCACATGGATTTATTTATTAAGCACCACTTAGGTGGAAAAATTATGGTTTTGTGATTGTTGATGATTTCTCTAGATATACTTGGGTTTTATTTGTAACTTACAAGGATGATGTTTTTGGTGAGTTTAGAAAGTTTTATAAATATATTCAAAGAGAACAAGGCCTTTTGATTAATAGGGTTCAAACGATCATGGTGGCAATTTGAAAATAAATTATTTGAGGATTATTGGATGAACATGGGATTAGACTTTTTACCTAGAACTCCCCAAAAAATGGAGTAGTAGAGAAAAATAGAATATTAATTGAATTAAGTAGATCTATGCGATGAGTATAAATTGCCAAAATATTTTTGCGTAAGCAAAATAATGCATGTTATGTAAATGAATAGGATCTATTTTAGACCAATTTTGAAGAACCCCCTATGAATTGATGTTTGGAAAAAGCCTAAGATTGAACACTTTCATGTATTTGGATATAAATTCTTTATTTTTAATTTTGGAAAAGACCCCTTAGGTAAGTTTGATTACAAATCAGATGATGGTATTTTCTTAGATACTCTTTCTAAGAGCTTATAGAGTTTACAATAAAAAGAAAATGATTGTAGAAGAATCAATACATGTTATTTTGATGAAAATTTGATTGATCTTATTAGAAATGAAGTGATTGATGAAGAGATTGATAACTTTAAGAAAATATCTTTAGAAGATAATATGGATGATTCATTGCCTAAAGAATGTAAATATAATAAAAATCATCCAAAGGAACTAATTATAGGAGATCCTTCAAAAGGAGTTACTAGAAGACATAGAGAAGTTGTAGATCATTCAAGATTTTTATCCGAGGTTGAACCTAAAAATTTAGAAGAAGCATTAAATGATAATTTTGGATTATTGCTATGGAAGAGGAGTTGAATCAATTTGTAAGAAATGATGTTTGGGAATTAGTCCCAAGACCCCAAGATCAAAATGTCATTGGAACAAAATGGATCTTTAGAATAAGCTAGATGATTCAGTTGTATTGTTAGAAATAAAGCTGGTTAGTTGCACAAGGGTACACACAAGTTGAAGGTATAGATTTTGAAGAATCTTTTGCACAGAAGCAAGACTAGAAGCTATCGTTACCTTGCTTATGCTTGTTTTAGAAATTTTAAACTTTTTCAAATGGATGTCAAAAGTGCATTTTGAATGGATTTATTGACCAAAATGTATTTGTAGAGCAACCACCTAGATTTGAGAGCCTTGATTTTCCAAATCAGATAAATTAAAGAAAGCCTTATATGGTTTAAAAGGCTCCTGCTTGGTATGATAGGTTAAGTAACTTTTGATAGATCATGGATTTAGAAAGTAGACCACCTTATTCATTAAGAGCATAGATGATGATTTGATTGTGTACAAGTGTATGTATGATATATTATTTGGAAGTACAAATGAATCTTTATGCCATGAGTTCTCATCTTTGATGTCTAAAGAGTTTGGAATGAGTATGATGGGAGAACTTAATTTTTTCTTAGGTCTTCAAGTGAAGCAACAAGAAAATGGTACATTCATCTATCAAACTAAGTACATAAATGAATTGCTTGAGTGGTTTGACATGAATAGATTTAAATCTAGTAAAACTCCTATGAGCCCATCTATAAAATTAGATTTAATTGAATTAGGAAAATCTGATCAAAAACTTTATAGAGTATGATAGGTTCACTTTTATACCGCAGAAATTATATTGTTTTTGTTTGTGTGCTCATTTTCGTGCCAACCAAAGAATCTCATTTAATAGTAGTCGTTTATCTTTCAAGATTTGATATACTAATAGGTTTATGGTATCCTAAAAAATTCTTTATCATGTGATTTGGTTGCTTATTCTGATGTCGATTTGGTTGCAAAGTAGATAGAAAAGTACATCTAGCACATGTCATTTTAGATCATCACTTGTGTCGTGGTCATCTAGAACAAAAATTTTGTAGCTTTATCCATGTGAAAGTACATAATTAGAGTTCTGTTGCTCGTCCTTGGTTAAAGCAACAATTAGAAGATTTTGGTATTAAGCAAGATCATTCTAGTTCAGTGACAATACTAGAAGTTTGACTAAAAAATCCTATCCAACACTCACAAACCAAGCATATAGAAATTAGACATCATTTTATTAGGGATCATGTTTTGAAAGGTGATGTTAATATTAATTTTATTAGCACCGATTTATAAATTGTAGATATTTTACAAAACCCTGTAAGAACATTTTTGTACTTTAAGACGATGCTTGGAATGTTAGATCCTAATATTTAAAATTGTATGTAGTGTGTTCTCACTTTTGATGTTGTCAAAAGGGGAGAAGAGTAAAATGTGGTTAATATTAAGTCTATTTAATGCATACATTTAGGGGAGCAACATTATTAATCTCATATGCATAAATTTTTTTTAATAGAATTTCTTTCAAAACTATGATGAAAGGTCAATTTGCACCTTCATCAAAATCAATACCCAACATTAGTTTGTCATCATCAAAAGGGGAGATTGTTGGCTTAATTAGCCTCATGTTCAATTTGATTAATTTTGATGATAACAAACTAATGCTTGGATGTTCTAATGAATATTTTATGTTTTATATATCAATTGCTAATTACATATCCAATATCTCACAAATTGTTAGAAGAAATTGCAAGAATAAAGAATGAAAGGGATAATGTGAAGCTCATGATTTTTAGGTTATATGACGATTCATATGAGTTCTTTGGCATGAATCAATTTGCTCACAACCTAACATACTATTTTAATGAGGTTAATTTATATAAATTTTATTTAATTAACATTCAATTATATGTTTTTTTACATAATAAAATTGTCAAAGTAATAAATGATCATAACTATTAAGTATAATTATTTTATTTACTTAATATAATTAGGTATTTTAATTTAATTTGCTAGTTATATGATAACTAACATATTTATGATTATATATAAATTATATCGTAATTTTTAAATGTCACATGTCAAAATTAACAAAAATATATAAAATTTTGTATTTTAGCCAAAGTCATTGTTTAATCAAAGAATTCATATCTGATTTTATCTCCATCGGATTCCTTGGATTGTTTCCTTTAAAATAAGTTACATGACACTTTGCATTAAAATTGAATTTATAATGATTTTTTAAACATTACCTGATTTTAATAATGGATGCATGCTACATGCTTTGAATATATTAAGAGCTACATTTGATTACTTTTGACTTTCCCATGTGAATAGGAATTTTGCTGCTAAATTTAATATTTGTTTAATATAAATTATATTTTTATTGAATATTAAATTATCACATGATAACATGAGGTTTGTATAATATATTTCTTTGAAATAATTTTTTAAATGACCTTCTTGCCTATAAATAGCCCTCATTCTCTTCATGAAAGCATCCCTCATTCAAAATTCAAAATCTCCTAGCAAATCTAAGAGAAAATATCTTAAATGTTCCTTCCAAGTGTTCTCCAAATATTGCAAGATCAAATCCTTGGTTTGGTTTTCTTCAACTAAAGCCTTTTTTACTTGAGTTTGTTTTCTTGATCTATTTTAGTTGTTCATGCTATTTTCACCATCTATTTCTTCTTTCTAATTTATACTTTTGGTGGATTAGTCTTTGAACATTGGTTTTCACATCAAAGTTTCTCAATCATTTTTTTGTGAAAAACTCTTGTGATAATTTGTAGGATCTATTTCTGTTGAAATTTTTTAGCTTCCTACAAATTTCTTTTGGTTTCTTGAAATATTTCTTCTTTGGTCTTATTTTGAAAGATCATTTATTCTTAGATCTATTTTAAGCATTTTAAAATAAATTATTGTGCTGAAATTATTTTCATATTTGCTAGATCTCTCTTTTAATTGAAAGCTTACTAGCTAACTTAGATCTATCATATACTTATTTTTTTTTGTGATCATTAGATTAATTGAAAGAATCATTTTGGTTAAAATAAATTATTGCTGAAATTTATCTTATTATGAAAAGAATATTGTGAATTTATTTTGAAATCATTTTGTATTATTCTACAAATTATAATAACATAAACATCCTAGTAAGATCACTTTAAGATATTTATTTTATTAAGTGAGCAATTTTGCCTTGCCAAATTTTTAAGTTGTAAAGTGATCATTTATATGTTGTGAGATCACTTTTGAATTTGATTGCTTGGTATATTTGTGAGAGATTTACTTTATCAAAATTTATTATTTTGTATTTTTTTTTTTGTGTTGTAAAATTTATTTTGGGGTATGCCTCTTTGTAGGAGAGTACATATTAGGGGTTGTACTCTCGCTATAGAGAGTACTTTTTGTAAACCATTTTCATTTAGTGGATTCCTGGGTGTAAGCGTGACGAGGCCTTTTTTTACCAACCAGTAAAATCGTGTGCCTCTTGTCTCTATTTTTTTATTGTATTTTATTTTACATTTAGAATTATATCTTATCATTATAAAATCAAAATCTAATTTTCTATTTAAAATTAAAATTTAAGTTTTGAAAATTTTAATATTACCCAATTCACTCTCTTATGTCTCATGTGTGGTTCTTATGGAAATTGAAGAATTTTAAAATGATCAATCCGATCTGCTGCTTATATAACTGTCTTTACAGTTGAAATGGTTCTAGTTATCTATGGTTTTTGATTTGATCTATGCATGCTCATTTTTTATTTATGTCATCTCTTGTGTCTTAGAAAACTTGGTGTATTAGTTAATGAAATTGAAAAGAAGAAATGTTGAATTTGAACTTGTTCTCTATTAAAAAAAATCAAAAACCTAAACCCTAAAAAAAAGTCCTAAACCCTCAACTAAGTTTGAACCCTAAGCACTAAACCCTAAAAAGCTAAAAACCTAAACCTAAACTAAATAAAATAAAAAGCTAAACTAAAATAAAATTAAAAATTAAAAAAAACTAAACTAGAACATAAATCTAAACCTGAAAAAGAAAATAAATTAAAAAATAAGAACTAAATTCAATTAAAATAAATAAAACATAAACTAAACTAAAAAAAATAAAAAAACATAAATAAAATAAAACTAAAGAGAAAACTAAAATAAAATAAAATAAAACTAAATAAAATCTAAACATAAAATAAACCTAAAATAAACTAAAATTAAATAAAAATAAAACTAAACCCTAAACTAAAAAGACTAAACATAAAATAAAAAATAAAATTAACCTAAACCTAAACTAAAATAAACAAACTAAAATAAATAAAACCTAAACCTACACCTAAAATAAACTAAACCTAAATATAAACCTAAATCCTAAATAAAATAAAACAAACTAAAAATAAACATTGACCTAAACTAAAAAGTAAAACCTAAAAATAAACCTAAAATAAAAACCTAAAACTTAAAACTTAAAAAATAAAATAAAACCTAAACCTAAAATAAAAATTAAACCTAAACCTAAAAAAATTAAACTAAAAAATAAAATACAAAACCTAAACTAAAATAAAAACATAAAATAAATAAACTAAATAAAAAAAATCTAAACTAAAATAAAAATATATATATAAATAAACTAAACTAAATAAAACAAAAATAAACTATAAAAATAAAAAATAAACTAAATAAACTAAATAAATCTAAAACCTTATTAATTTAATTAATTTAAAAATTTTTTTTTTTAAAACCCTAAACCCTAAACCTTAAAAACCTTAAACCCTAAATTCTAAACCCTAAAACCTAAACCCTAAACCCTAAACACTAAACCCTAAAACCTAAACAACCCAAAACCCTAAACCTAAATTGTAAACCAAATAAACCTAAAACCAAAATAATCCTAAATAAAAATAAGCTTTAAAACAAAATAAACAAAAATAAAGTCAAAACTAAACCTAAACAAACCTAAACCAACTAAAACCTAACCTAAACCTAAAATAAAATAAAAAATAAAATAAAAATAAAATAAATAAAACCTAAACTAAATAAAAAAATAAATTAGACCTAAGAATAAAAACCTAAATAAAGAAAACTAAATGTAAAATAAACTTAAAATAAACCTAAAATAAAATAAAATAAAAAACTAAATAAAACCTAAACCTCAAAAAATAAACCTAAATATAAAAATAAAACCTAAACTCTAAATAAAAAACTAGAACTTAAAATAAAAATAAAATAAACAAAATAAAATAAACCTAAACCTAATCCAAGGTAAACTAACTAAAATAAATAAAATCTAAACCTAAACCTAAAATAAACTAAACCTAAACCCTAAACTAAATAAATTAAGAAAAAATTAAAAATAAACCTAAACCTAAACATAAAAGATAACCTAAAAATAAACCTAAAATAAAAACCTAAACATAAAAAATAAAATAAAAACCTAAACCTTAACCTAAAAATAAATAATAAAACCTAAACACAAAAAATAAAATTAAACTAAAAAATAAGCATAAACCTAAACCTAAACCTGAAAAATAAACAAAAATAAAAAACCTAAACTAAAATAAATATACCTAAAATAAATAAACTACATTATAAAAAAATAAAAAAGCCTAAATAAAATAAATAAATTAGACTATAAATAAAACAAAATAAACCTAAACCTAATTTACTAATTAAAAGAAACCTAAATTCTAAACCTTAAGCTAAATCCTAAATAAACCTAAACCCTAAACCTAAACTAACCCAAAATAACTAAACCCTAATAAACCTAAACCCAAAACCCTAAACCATAAAAAACTAACCTAAACCTAAATAAAACCCTAAAACTCTAAACCCTAAACTAACCCTAAACTGCTAACCTTAAACCCTAAACCCTAAACTAACCTTAAACCAATGCTAAACACTAAAATAAATCCTAAGCCCTAAACCCTAAACCCCTAAAACCTTAAACCTTGAAACCCTAAACCCTAAACCCTAAACCCTAACCCTAAACCAAAAAACATAAAAATAAAAAGCCTAAAACCCTAAACCCTAAACCTTAAACTCTCAACCCTAAACCCTAAACCCTAACCCTGAACCCAAAACCCTAAACTTAAACCTAAAGTAATTAAATAAATTAAAAAAACCTATACCCTATAACCTAATAAACCAAAACTTAAGAATGGGAAAACCTGACTGAAAATCAAAAGCTCAATCTAGATCAATGGAGGAGAAGGTGGAGGCTAAAAGTGGTGGTCGGAGTCTGGATATGGAGGTGGTGGATGAAGGTGGAGGAATGGAGGTTACAAACCATGGTGGTGGCCGAGGGAGAGATCTAAGATATGATGGTGGATCATGCTACTCGAGAGGTCGTGGTGGTTCTACTAGGAACTAGAGAAATTGAAGAATGATAGATCCAATCTATTGCTTATGGAACTGTTCTTTATAGAGATGATTCTAATTTCTAAGGTTTTGATTTGCTCAAAGCGAGCTCATTTTATCTATGTCATCGCTTGATAACTTTGTTTAGTTTATGAAATTAAAAAAAAGAAATGTTGAATCTAAATTTGTTCTTTATAAAAAAAAACCAAAAACCATAATCCTTAAATTAAAACTTGAACCCTAGACCAAAAACCTAAAACATAAATCCTAAATCACGAACCTTAAAAACCCTAAACCTTAAACCCTAAACCTTAAATTCTAAACACTAAACCCTAAACCATAAATCATAAACCTAAACCCAACCTAAACCCTAAACCCTAATCCCTAAACATTAAATCCTAAACCATAAACCATAAAATCTTAAACCCTAAACACTAAACCCTAAACACTAAACCCTAAAACCTACAACCCTAAACCCTAAACCTCAAACCCTAAACCTTAAACCCCAAAAACCTAAAAGGATAAACCTAAACTAAATAGAACCTAATAATAAAATAAATAAATAAGACTAAACTTAAATAAAGAAAAAATAAAAAAATTTAAACCTAATCCTAAACCTAAAAATAAAATTAAAAAATAAAAATAAACTAAAATAAAATAAATAAAAACCTAAACTATAAAAAAAAAATAAAATAAACCTAAGAATAAAAAACCTAAATAAGATAAAAACTAAATGTGAAATAAAATTAAAAAACCTAAAATAAAATTAAAAAAAACTAAATAAAATCCTAAACCTAAAAAAAAACCTGAAAATAAATAAAAAATAAATCGTGAACCCTAAACTAAAAAATAAAACTAAACCTAAAATAAAAATAAAATAAACCTAATCCTAAACTAAAATAAACTAAACTAAAATAAAAATAACCTAAACTAAAAGCTAAAATAAACTAAATTAAATACCAAAACTAAATAAAATAAAATAAACTAAAAAAAATAACCTAAACTAAAAAAATAAAACCTAAATAAATGTAAAGTAAAACCTAAAACCTAAACTAAAAAAAAAATAAAAAAAAACCTAAACCTAAACGTAAAAAATAATAAAATAAACCAAAACTTAAAAAATAAATTGAAAATAAACTAAAAAAAAATAAGCATAAACCTAAGCTAAACCTAAAAAAAAATAAACTAAAATAAAATACCTAAACAAAATAAATAAACCTAAACTAATAAATCAAATTAAATAAAATAAAAATAAATCAAAATAAAATGAAAAATAAAGTAAACTAAAATAAATAAAATAAACTAAATAAAACTAAACCTATAATTTCACTTAATTTTAAAAAATATATAAAGAAAATAAAAATATATAAAACCCTAACCCTAAACCCTAAACATTAAAACTAACCCTAAACCCTAAACCCTAAACCTTAAACCCTAAACCCTAATCCCTACACCCAAAAATCCATAATCCTGAACCTAAACCTAAACCATGAAATCAAAAACTGTAAAACTCTAAACTCTAAACCCTAAACACTAAACCCTAAAACCTGAACACTAAACCCTAAACCCTAAACCCTAAACCCCAAATCCTAAACCTAAATCTAAAGTAACTAAATAAATTAAAAATAAACCTAAATCCTAAATCCTAATTAACCTAATCTTAAAGCTAAACCTAAACCCTAAGAATGGGTAGAACCTTGACGATAAGAACATCACCATCAACTAGGCTCAATCTAGATCTGGTAGTGGAGGCCAAGGCAGCGGTTATCACAGTGATGGTGGGGAATCTGGAGGTGCTGGTGGATATGGAGGTTGGTAGCAAGGGTGGTATGGAGGAGGGAGGAGGAAAGGTTACACTGGTGGTGGGAGGAAGAGATCAAGGATATGATGGTGGATCCCACTGAGAGAGGCCAAGGTGGTTCTGGGAATTGGAGAAATCAAGAATGGATGATCCGACTACATATGGAACTATGTCTTTATAGTAGATAGTTATCTAGGGTTTTGATTTACTCTATGCATGATCAATTTTATCTATGTCGCTGTTTGTGTCTTAGAAACTTGTGTTACATGGTTGATGAAATAAAAAAGAAGAAATGTTGAATCTGAATTTGTTCTCTGTTAAAAAAAAAAATCCAAAAACTTAAAACCCAAAAATAAAACTTGAACCTTAAACCTAAACCCTAAACCCTAAACCCTAAGCTCTAAAAATAAAAAAAATAAAAAAAACTTAAAAAAACCTAACCCAATACCTTAATCCCTAAACCCTAAAACATACAACCCTAAACCCTTAAACCCAAAACCCTAAAAACCTAAAACCTAAACCTAAACTAAATAAAACTTAAAAATAAAATAAATAAATAAAATAAACATAAATAAAATAAAATAATAAAATAAATTAAAAATGAAAAATAAAACCTAAACCTAAAAGTAAATTAAAATAAAAATAAAACTAAACTAAAATAAAAAAACCTAAATTAAATTTAAAAATAAAATAAACATAAAAATAAAAACATAAATAAAATAAAATTAAAAAATAAAAAATAAATCCAAACTAAAATAAAATAAAATAAAACTAATTAAAAACCTAAACCTAAAAAATAAACCTAAAATTAAATAAAAATAAAACCTAAACCTTAAACTAAAAAAAACCTAAACCTAAATTAAAATAAAATAAATCAAACCTAAACCTATACCTAACATAAACCTAAACTAAATCAAATAAAATAAACTAAAAAAAACTTAAACCTAAAATAAAATAAAAACTAATTAAATTCTTAAACCTAAAAAATAAACCTAAATAAAAATAATAATACATAAAAATAAAATTAAAGTAAAAACCTAAAATCTAAACCTAAAAAAACAAAATAAAAACCTAAACCTAAACCTAAAAAATAAAAAATTAAAACCTAAACCTAAAAATAAAAAAAATAAAATTAAACTAAAAGTAAATAAAATAAAAAACCTAAACAAAAATTAATAAACCTAAAAGAAAAAAAACTTAATAAATCTAAAAAAAATAAACCAAATGAAAATAAAATTTATAAACAAAAAATAAATACAAAATAATCCAAATAAACTAAAAGAACCTAAACATACTAGTTTAATTAATTTAAAAATAAACCTAAACTAAAACCTAAACCCTGAACCTAAACCCTAAACACTAAACACTTAAAAAAAATTTAAAAAAAAACCCTAACACTAAACCTAATCCCTAAACCCTAAAACTAACCCTAAAGCCTAAACCTACAATGCTAAACCCTAAACCCTTAATTTAAACCTAAACACCAAAACCCAAAACCTAAACCTAAATAAATAAAATAAAAAAAAATAACAAAATAGCTCAATCCCTAAACCTAAACCTAAAAGTAACCTAAACCCTAAACATTAAACCTACAACACTAACTACAATAAAACCCTAAAGTTTAAAAATCTAACCCTAAACCCAAACACTAAATCCTAAAAGCATAAACCCTAAACCCTAAACCTAAAACCTAAATCATAAAGAAAACAACTAAACTAAATTACTTATTTAAAAAAATTTAAACCTAAACCTAAAACTAACATAAACCTAAACCCTAAACCTACAACACAAACTAACCCTAAACTAAACCTAAACCTAAAACCTAAAACTAAACTAAACCTAAACTAAACCCTAAACCTAACCTAAACCTAAACCTAAAAGAAAACCCTAAAAAACACTAAACCCTAATATCCTAAATGCTAAACCCTAAATCCTAAACCCTAAATCTTAAACCATAAACCCTAAACCCCAAACCCTAAACCTAAATTTAAAGCAACTAAATAAATTAAAAAATTAACCTAAGCCTTAAAACCTAATAAACCTAAACCTAAACCTAAACCATAAGAGTGGGAAAAACCTTGATAATAGAATCATCACCAACCGCTCAAGATCCATGGATGCTAAGGTGTAGTGCAATTATTATAGTGGTGGGGATCTAGAGGTGCTAGTGTATATGGAGGTGGTATTGGGAGCTGTGGTGGTAATGGAGGCGGGAGGAGTGATGGAGGTTACATTTGTGGTGGTGATGGAGGGGGAGATCATGGATATGATGGTGGATCCAACTACTCGAGAGGCCGGGTGGTTTTGATGGGAATTAGAGAAACTAAAGAACGATCGATCTGATATGCTGCTTCTGGAATTGTGTCTTTATAGTAAAGATGGTTCTAGTTATCTAAGGTTTTTGATTTTGCTTTATGTGTGCTCATTCTTGATCTATGTTGTCGCTTGTGTCTTACAAAACATTGCGTTTTACTTGATTGATGAAATAAAAAAAGAAGAAATATTGAATCTAAATTTATTCTCAATTAAAAAAAAATACCAAAACCCTAAGCCATAAACTTAAACCTAAATGCTTAACATAAAACCTAAACCCTAAATCCTAAACCCAAAACCCTAAAACTAACCCTAAACTCTCAAACCTAAACCTACTACACTAAACCTACAACCCTAAACCCTAAATAAAGAAAAACCCTAAACCTAAACCCTACTCCCTAAACCCTGAACCCTAAACCCAAAACCCAAACCCTAAATCCTAAACACTGAAAGCATAAACCCTAAAACCTAAACCCTAAACCCTTTCCCTAAAGTAAACTAAAAAATAAACTAAACCCAAAAATCTAAAAAAAACTAAACTAAACCTACCTAATAGACATCTCACATTGACTACATCCGCCTTTTGTACACACCGCCAAACCCACTAAATCGACCTCATGCTCTAAATTCCCTTTTCCCTCTCATTTTGGCATTTTGGTCGCTACTTGATAGTTGTTTGGTGTGATTCTCACTGGATTCTTTCTAGAATCGATGGCCACTGGACACTTTCATATTTTACTTTGAGTGATTCCATGGCCTGGCATCTTCCCTGATGATTTTGTGGGTGAAACTGATGGATCCAATGGATCCTAGTAGGGCATCAACTACCTTGGCTTCATCTACTTCAAAATCATTCAAAGACGTCCTCACTAGTTAGGATAGCTGTTCAGGTGAGTCCCTGGAACTTAATTCAACTTCTTTTTTCTTGTGGTTATGTGCTATGATCTAATTATGGAAAAGCTTGCTAAGCCATTTGAATTCAATTTAGTTGGAAAGTTTACTCTAAATCTAGAAAACATTCGCTTTCTTTCATAGTCCTAAACTTTCGTGTGCTTTTCTGATTGGTTTAATTAATCCCACCACATTTTGATTCGTTAACAAATGATTTGGATTACTGCATATTTGTTCTTATTTTTTTATTTTCAATACCAAATGAGGTTGCTGAAATGGACTCCACTATTTGATATTAGAAGAGTCCCCAATCATTATGGTTTGGATTTCTCTCCCAATATGCAATTCATTTCATTAATTATTAGTTACTTTGGTTGGCCATTGCAAATTGATCGTGCAATTGTTATGAAATCTTGACCTTCTATTCTAGAATTCCTTGTTGAATTGGACATTACCGAAACACCTCAAAGAAATCTGATTGGGATTTGAAAATTATGGTTATATGAAAGTTGACTTTGAAAATTTTCCAATCTTTTATTCTCTTGTAAAATCCACGGGCATGATAATTTTGAATGTTTCATTCTGCATGCTCACCTAAAAAAGAAAATTCATGCTAAAGAAACTATTGTTCCTACCCCTAGGCCAACCATTGTTAAATATCAAAAATTTAATTCATAAAAAAAGTATTCATTGAAATTTCCCGATAAGGCTGTTTTACCTCTTATTTCTTTTATGCAATTCAAGGTTTCTAATGTGGAAAATAATAATTTCTTTGAACTTTTGAATGATGCTTTTTTTCTAAGTCAATCCTCGATCCTTACCGCTTTGAAAAAATGAAGCTTTAATTGAAAATATTAATGATTATATCAATGTTATGCATCATTTGAATTCAATGGAGAATATGGCTTTCTCATGATATTCTTAAAACTTGACTTTACTTTAGTTCAAGATGATTTAAATCCTCAAAAAGATTTAGTTTTGTCTAATAATCTGGGTATCAAAGAAGAAGGGATAAAATGTTCACACTTGCCTTCTTAATAAATTTGTTTCGGCTCCCTCACTTGCTATACCCAATGCTCATTTTCCTTTAATGAAATATAATGGCTTGGAAGAAGGATAACTCATCTATGAGACTTCCCAAATATATGACTAATGTTGCTAAATCCTTCTGATGATGATTCTATGGAAAAGGAAATGGTTTCCAAACTTATCATGCTAAAAAAAAAAACAAATGTTAAACTTCCTCCCAAATTGTCCAAAACACTAGATCTACCGCAACCTCCCTCTCTCCCTAAATTAACCTTTTCTTAACTCTTTTTATTTCCTTATGTTTAATTTTCTTATTTAGAATGTTAGGGATCAATTCTCTATTTGTAACCATATTAGAAACTTTTTGTATTGATAATATTTCTTTACTTATTATTTTGGAGCCTTTTATTCATGCAAACAAAATTAACCATGTTGATAGAATGATCAATTTCAATAAATTTTTCTCTAATGTTAGTATTAACACTTGGTAATTTTGGAATAATTTTGTGGAGGTTTCTATTCTTGATGATTTCCAATAAGTTGTCAATGCTCAAATATCTTATGATGACTACTTTGCATTGGGCTCTTTTGTCTATGCATCTTGTAATATATCTAGTAGAAAATCTTCTTTGGGAAAATTTAAGGAATTTGGCTACCTCTATTAATAAATGTTGGTTTGTTGGTGGAGATTTCAACACTATTTTATTTTCTTCTAAATAAAACGGTGGTTACTCTCTTAATATTCATTCCATGGAAGAATTTTTCAATATGATCCCTCATTGTAATTTGATTGATATTGGCTTTAAGGGTTCAAATTTTACTTATTAAAACTCTAGACTTTGGCAAAGGATGGACCGGATTCTTTTTGATACTCATTGAATTACTCAATGGCTTATTACTTCTATCGATCATTTAAGCAACCTTATTGGATCATGCTCCTTTTTGGTTTCTATTAAAGATAACTCTAAAAGATTAAAAATTTCTCTCATTTTAGATTTCAAACATGTGGATTCAACATATTGATTTCTTAATGCCATGGCTAACAGAAAGCTCCCTTACATCCTAACAATTTGATTATGGATGATTGGTTTAAGCTTAAAAGACTTAAACAAAATTTGGGTTGGTGGAACAAGCATTATTTTAAAACCATTTTGCTAATATCAAAGAAATGGAAAAATTGGTTTGTGATCTTGAAGTCTCTATTAGTCGATCTTACTAAGATTAAGGACTTGACTGAGGTAAAAGATAAACTTGTTAATTTTCAAAATATGGAAGTGACTTATTGGCACCAAAAAGCTACTAGCAAACATATTATGGATGGCGATTAAAATACTAGATATTTCCATTCTTTAGTTAATAAAAAGAGAGCTTTAAATAATATTCAAAATGATGACAATGGAGAATGGATTACTGAGAATAATGATATTAAAGATTCTGCCATTAATTGCTTTAGAAACTTAATAAGAGTTGCTCTTATGAAGTTATCTCTAAATTGCACTTGATTCCTTCTATTATAACCAATAATGACAATGATTTGCTTACTATTGTACCTAATGAAGAGGAAATTTTTAAAGATCTTAATAGCATGAACATAGATTCTGTTACCGGTCGAGGGTTTCACTACCTAATTTTTTCAAAAATGCTCTATTATTAAAAATGATTTGGTTGAGGCAATGGCTGATTTTTCTAATGGTAATCCTTTTCCTAGATATTTTTCTAGTACTTTTATTGTTCTCATGCCTAAGAAAGATAATCTAGACTATTGGAGTGATTTTAGACCTATTAGTCTTTGTGCCTTCTTCAATAAGTTGATTTCCAAATTTCTAACCAACAGACTCAATCCTTTACTTCATAGAATTATCTCTCTAAACTAAATTGGTTTTGTTATAGATAGATCTATTTCTGATAATATTCTGCTTGCTCACCATTTAATTCATGATTTAATGCTAAGACTAGAAGTGGCAACATTCTGTTCAAATTAGATATTACCAAAGCTTTTGACAATATATCTTGGTATTTCCTTATCAATATTTTGAATTTATTTGGGTTTACTGATAAATTTATCTTTCTTATTAAAAATTGTATTAATAATGCCTACTTTTCTATTTTGCTTAATGGGGATGCCTTGGGCTTCTTTCCTTCTTCCATGGCCAAAGACAAGGGGATCCTCTATCTCTGCATTTATTATTATTGATGAGTACTTATCTAGAGCATCAAAGATCTATTCTTAAACAATCCTAATGTATTATAAAAACTCTTGGTCTTCTATTTCTCATTTAAGCTTTGTAGATGATTTCATTATTTTTGCAATGCTTCTATTCATCATATCAAGAATCTCAAGATTTTTTTAAATAAATTTGGTAGAGAAAGTGGTCTATCTATCAATGATAACAAAAGTTGTTTTATTACTTCTTCAAGCATCAATAATAAAATTAATCAAATCCAACATATGACTAACTTTAAACATCAACACCTTCCTCTTTAGTACTTGGGTGCTCCTCTTTTAAAGGTCCAAAATGATCCCATTTTTTTGATGAGTTAATTCAAAAGTTTTAAATAAAATTTCTATTTGGGAATTTCATTTACTTTCCTTTGGTGGTGTGCTCACTATTCTTAAAAGCACTCTCAATTCAATGCCTCTTTATTTGATTCAAACTATTATCCCCACTAATGCTACTCTTATAATTGAATTGATCTTAATAAATATTTTTGTGGATCCAATAATTCTACTAAAAGAATGCATTGGACTTCCTAGTGTAAATGTTGTGGTCCCTTGGGTGAAGGTGGTCTCGGTTGCAAACCAATTTGTGAAGCTATTATTGTCTTCTCTCATAAGCTCTAGTGGAATTTTAGAAAGAATGGTAGCCTTTGGGGTAATTTTATGATGAAAAAAAATTGCCAAGGTAAACGCCCTCTTATTTGTGCTTATAAAGTTGGTGGCTCTCCGGTTTGGAAATGGCTTTGCTCCATTAAATGGGCTGTTGAACCCTTGATATCTTGGGGTATTCATTCAGGCTCTTCTCTCGTTCGGAAAGACAATTGGATTGGCAATGGCTCTATTGACTACCTTTTATTTACCCACTCTACTGCAGTTATCAAAGTTGACTCTTTCTAGCATTGTAACACTTGGAACGAAAACAAACTAGAGAATTATAAATAAAAATATAAAATAAAATAAAATAAAATAAATAAAAATAAACTAAATAAATTAAATAAACCTAAACCTACAGGTTTACTTAATTTAAAAAAAAACTAAATCCTAAACTTAGAACCCTAAACCTTAAAAAATGCTAAAGCGTAAACCCTAAACCCTAAACCTTAAACCCTAACCCTAAACCATAACCCTAAACCATAAACCCTAAATAAAATAAACCTAAAATAAAATAAATATAAACCCAAATAATTAACCTAAAAAATATAAAAAATAAACCTAAATCTTAAACTAAAAAAATCCCTTAAACCTAAAATAAAAATAAAATAAAGCTAAATCTAAACTAAAATAAGCTAAACTAAAATAAATAAAACCTTCACCTAAACCTAAAATAAACTAAACCTAAACCTTAAACTAAATAAAATAAAATAAACTAAAAATAAACTAAAACCTAAACTAAAAAATAAAACTTAAATATAAACCTAAAATAGAAACCTAAAACCTAAACCTAAACAAATAAAATAAAAACCTAAACCTAAACCTAAAAATTAGAAATAAAACCAAAACAAAAAGAATAAAATAAAAGTCAAACTAAAATATAAAATAAACATAAACCTAAACTTAATCCTAAAAAATAAACTATAATAAAATTCCTAAACCAAATAAGTAAACTAAACTAAATAAAATAAAATATAAACTTAAATAAAAATCTAAAAAAAAACTAAATAAACCTAAACTAATCAGTTTAATTAATTTAAAAAAACCCCTAAACCGTATACCCTAAACCCTAAACATTAAATCCAAAACCTTAAACCCTAAGCCCTAAACCTAAAATTAAATAAAATAAAAACTAAATAAAAACTTAAAACTACAAAATAAACCTAAAAATAGAACCAAAAAGTAAATAAAAATAAAACATAAACCCTAAACTAAAAAAACCTAAACCAAAAATAGAAATTAAATAAATAAAATAAAATAAACCTAATCCTAAAATAAAAAAACTAAACTAAAATACAACTAAAGCTAAAATAAACTAAACTTAAACTTTAAACTAAATAAAATAAAATAAACTAAAAAAAACTAAAACATAAACTAAAAAATAAAACCTAAAAATAAACCTAAAATATAAACCCTAAACCTAAAATTAAAAAAAAATATAATAAAACCTAAATCTAAAACTCTGGAATTAAAATAAAACCTAAACATAAAAAATAAAATAAAAATAAAACTAAACTAAAAAATAAACATAGACCTAAAATTGGACCTAAAAAATAAAATAAAAATAAATAAATAAAAACATAAACTAAAACTTAAGCCTAAACCAAAAAATAAAAAAAATAAAAAAAACTAAATTAAAATAAATTAAAAAAATTATAAACTAAACTAAAAAATAAAATAAACCTAAAAGTAGAAAACTTAAATAAAATAAATCTAAGGGAAAATAAAAATAAAATAAATCTAAAATAAAATAAAAATACCTAAACTTAAAAACTAGAAAAATCTAAACCTAAACCTAAAAAAAAAAGAAAATCCTAAACACTCAAAATAAAAAAAATATAAAACTAAACTAGAAAATAAACATAAACATAAACCTAAACCTATAAAGTAAACTAAAATAAAAAACTTAAACTAAAATAAATAAATTTAAAATTAATAAACTAAACTAAATAGAAATGAAAAATAAACTTAAATAAAAATAAAAAATAAAAAAAAATAAAGTAAATAAATAAATAATAAACTAAATAAACCTAAACCTACCGGTTTGCTTAATTTACAAAACCCTAAACCCTAATCTCTAAAATAAAAACCCTAAACACAAACCCTAAACCACAAATAAATTAAACCTAAAATAAAATAAATTATGAAATAAAATTCTAAACTTAAAGAATAAAACTAAAATTAAAGCATTAAAATAAATTAAAAATAAAATCTAAACCCTAAATTAAAAAAACCTAAACCTAAAATGAAAATAAAATAAACCTAAACCTATTAAAATAAACTAAACTAAAATAAAACTTACACCTAAACCTTAAAATAAACTAAACCTAAACTAAATTAAAATAAATGAACTAAAAAATAAAACATAAACCAAAGAATAACTAAAATAAACCTAAAATAAACCTAAAACCTAAACCTACAAATAAAATAAAACATAAACCTAAACATAAAAATAAAAAATAAATCCTAAAACTAAAAAATAAAATAAAAATAAAACTAAAGTAAAAAATAAAATAAAAATAAAACTAAACTAAAAAAATAAAATAAAAATAAAACTAAACTAAAAGTTAAACATAAACCTAAACCTAAACCTAAACCTAAAAAATAAACTAAAATAAAGACCTAAACCAAAATAAATAAACATAAAGTAAACTAAATAAAAATAAAATTTAAAGCTAAATAAAAAGATAAATAAATTAAATAAACCTAAACCTATCGGTTTACTTAACTTTAAAAGAATCCTAAATCATAAACCCTAAACCCTAAACAAACAATCCTAAACCCTAAACCCTAAAACTAAAATAAAATAAAATAAAAACTTAAACCTAAAAATAAACCTAAAATAAAACCTAAAGTAAATAAAAAAAAATAAAACCTTAAACTAAAAAAACCTAAACCTAAAATAAAAATACAATAATAATAACAACAACAACACGCCTTTATCCCACTAAATTGGTACATTTCATGAATCATCTCCATTGTGTCCTATTATGTTTCAAATTCTCATTTAATTCAAGTATACTAAGGTCTTTTTTTATACATCTTAACCAAGTCTTTTTAGGCCTACCTCTACCTTTCTTAACATAAGGCAAATCTAATGCATCTACTCTCCTAACTAGGTCATCGGACAGCTGATCATTTATGTGGCCAAACCATCTATGGAAACTCTCTCTAATCTTATCTGCCACTAGAGCTTCTCCAACTTTTTTCTGAACATACTCATTTCACATTTTATCTCTAAGAGTAAAGCCACTCATCCACCTGAGCATCCTCATCTCTGTAACACTTAACTTAGTCTTATGCTTCTCTTTTGTTGGCCAACATTCTGCACCATAAGTCATTGCAGGTCTTACCACCATCTTATAAAATTTTCCCTTAAGTTTAAGTGGAACTTTTTTTATCACATACATGCATTCCTCCACTTCAACCATCTAACTTGAATTCTACTAATAACATCTTCATCTATGCCAGCATCATTTTGAACAATAGAGCCTAAATATCTTAATCGCTCACTCTTATTAATTACTTGTTCTCCTAAAGGCACAACATTACCACTAGAACTTCTACAACTAAAAGTACACCTTATATATTCAGTTTTAGATCCACTTAAACGAAAACCTTTAGACTCTAATGTTGACCTCCATAATTCAAGTTTCTCTTGGACTCCCTCTCAAGTTTTATCAACGAGAAGAATGTCATCAGCAAAAAGCATATACCAAGGTACATCTTCTTGTAAATGCCTAGCAAGAACATCCATAACTAAAGCAAATGGATAAGGGCTTAAATTTGATCATTGATGTAATCCAACTGAAATAAGAAAATATTTTATCAATCCTCCTTTTGTTTAGACAATGTAATATCTCTAGTATACATATCCTTAATGACTTGAATAAAACCAATATTAACTCTTTTATATTCTAGAACTCTCCAAAGAACGTCTCTTAAAACTTGATTAAAATCTTTCTCTAAATCAATAAATATCATATATAAATCCTCCTTACTTTCTCTATACTTCTCCATCAAACCACTTAACAAATGTATAGCATCCATAGTAAATCTACTTAGCATGAAACCAAACGGATTGTGAGAAACTTTTGTATCACATTGTAACCTATGCTCAATTACTCTCTCCCATAATTTTAATGTATGACACATTAACTTAATTCCTCTATAATTTGCACACTCTTGTGCATCACCTTTATTCTTAAATATGGGAACCAATAAACTCTTCCTCCACTCCTCTGGCATCTCTTTAGTCTTTAAAATAATATTATACAAATTTGTAAGCCAAGAAATTCCTTGATCTCCTAAACATTTCCACACATCTATTAGAATATCATCAGGTCCTACTATTTTTCCACATTTCATTTTCTTTAAAGATTCTCTAACTTCAGATTTACTAATATGATAATAAAAATAGAATTCTCTATTTTAGGGTATTAAGGTTGATAAAATCAATTGTACTTTCAGATCCTTCATTGAAAAGTTTTTCAAAATATCTCATCCACCTATTTTCAATATCCTTTTCTAAGAAAAGCACTTTATTATTTTCATCCTTAATACACCTCACTTGAACTAGGTCTTTACTTTTCCTATCTCTTTGGTTGGCTAACTTATACATACGTCTTTACTTTTTTTTTTTTCATCTAAACTAAATTTTATAACAATGCTTCTTATTACTTATATTTTCTTGCAAATTCTGACTCCATCACCAACTATTTTTATTAAAAGAAGCTTTTCCTTTAGATTCTCCAAGCACTTTTTTAGCAACTTGCTTAATTTTACTTGCTACTTTTTTTTTCACATAACATTAGCTTCCTTATGAACATCCCAAATTCTAAGCTCTTATAGCTTGCTCTTAAAAATATTTTAATTTGTGTTCTTAAGTGTCCCCATCTAATCTTACGACAATAATTTGATTTATTTTTCCTCTTACATTCTTTCATCTTAAAATCTAAAACTAACAATCAATGTTGGGTACTTGAACTTTCACTTGGAATGACCTTACAATCTTTACAATCTAAACGATCTATTTTTCTTATCAGAAAATAATCAGTTTGTATTTTACTAGATCCATTTTTATAAGTAATAATATGTTAATCTCTTTTCTTAAGTAAAGTATTAGAAACTACAAAATCATATGCTAAAGCAAAATCTAATATAATCCTACCTTCTTCATTAGTCACCCCAAATGCATGACCACCATGAATATTTTTAAAATTTTCTACAACTCTACCAATATTTTTAAATCTCCTCCAATAAATACTTTTTTCTTCAAGAGGTATCTTTTTATTAATCCTCTAATTCATTCCAAAATTTTATTTGAGCTTACATCCAAACCTACTTGAGGAGCATAAACACTTATAATATTGAGAATCTTAGTATCAACAATAATCTTTAAAGCTATAATTCTATCTCCACATCTATTAATATTTATAACATTATCCTTCAAACATTTATCTATAATCACACCTACACCATTTCTAGTTTGACTTCTACCTGAATACCACAGTTTAAAACCTAAACTATCAATCTCCTTGGCCATCTCCCCAACCCATTTAGTTTCTTGAACACATAAAATATTTATTATTCTATGAACCATAATATATATTAATTCCATTAATTTACGTAAGAGTTAAACCTAAAAATAAAATAAATAAAATAAAATAAACTTAAACCTAAACTAAAATAAACTAAACTAAAATAAATAGAACCTACACCTAATGTTAAAATAAACTAAAGCTAAACATTAAACTAAATAAAATAAAATAAACTAAAAATAAACCTAAACCTAAATCAAAAAATAAAACCAAAAGATTAAAAAAAATCAAAACCTAAAACCTAAACCTGAAAACATTAAATAAAAACTTAAACCTAAACCTAAAAATTAAAAATAAAACCTAAACCTAAAAAATAAAATAAAAAGAAAATTAAACATAAAAATAAACGTAAATCTAAACCTAAACCTAAAAAATAAACTAAAATAATAAACCAAAACTAAAATAAATAAACATAAAATAAATAAACTAAACTAAACAAAGATAAAATATAAACCTAAATAAAAATATAAAATAAACTAAACAAACATAAACCTATTGGTTTACTTAATTAAAAAAAAATACCCTAAATTGTAAACCCTAAACGCTAAACACTAAATAAAACCTAAACCCTAAACCCTAAACCTAAAAAAATAAAATAAAAATAAACTAAAGAAAACCTAAACCTAAAAATAAACCTAAAAAATAAAACCTAAAAGTAAATAAAAATAAAGCATAAACCTTTAACTAAAAAAATCCTAAATCTAAAAAAAAAAAATAAATAAAATTAGATAAACTTAAACCTAAACTAAAATAAACTAAACTAAAATAAATAAAACCTAAACCTAAACCTCAAATAAACTAAACCTAAACATAAATCTAAACTAAATAAAATAAAATTATCAAAAAATAAACCTAAACATAAAAATAAACCTAAAATAAAAACTGATAACCTAAACCTAAAAAAATAAAATAAACTTAAAAAAAACCTAAAATAAAAAATAAAAAATAAAACCTAAATTAAAAAAGTAAAAAAATTAAACTAACTAAAATATAAACCTAAAAATTAACTAAAATAAAAACCTAAATTAAGATAAATAAATCTCAAATAAAAAACTAAATTAAATCAAAATAAAATATAAACCTAAAAATAAAGAAACAAAGTATACTAAAATAAATTAAAAAAATAAACCTAAACCTATTGGTTTACTTAATTTTCAAAAACAATTTAAAACCTTAAACCCTAAATCCTAAACACTAAATCATAAACCTTAAACCCTAAACCCTAAACCTACAACCCTAAGAAATCCTAAACCCTAAACCTTGAACCCTAACCCTAAACTTTAAACCCTAAAAGCATAAACCCTAAAACCCTAAACCCTAAACCCTAAACCTTAACCTTAAACCCTAAACCTTAAGCACCAAGCCCTAAATCTAAGCCTAAAGTAACTAAATAAATTAAAAAAAATAAACCTAAACCCTAAAACATGATAAACCTAAGCCCTAAGTATGGGCAGAACTATGACAAGAAGAACAACCCAACCAGTCAAAATCTTGCAAAAGGCAAGAAGCTATCATAGTGGTGGTGGATCTGGTGGTGGTTGGAGCAGGTTATGGAGGAGTGAAGAGCAACGGAGGTTACACCGTGGTGGCGAGGGAGAGTGGATATGATGGTGGTTCTACTTAAGAGGTCGGTGGTTCTGGGAAATTGGAGAAACTTAAGAATGGCTAATCCGATCTACTACTTATGGAACTGTCTTTATAGGGATGAGTTATGTAGGGTTTTGATTTGCTATATGCTCATTTTGAACTATGACATGTCTTAAAAACATGGTGTGTTACTTAGTTGATGAAATCCAAAAGAAGAAATGTTGAATTTGAATTTGTTCTATTTAAAAAAACCAAACCTAAATCCTTAATTAAACCCTAAACCCTAAACCTAAAACCTAAACTCTGAACCCTAAACCCTAAAAACCATAAACCCTAAACCCTAAACCCTAAACTTAAAACCCTAAAACCTTAAAACCAAAATCCTAAACACTAAAACCTAAACCCTAAACCCTAAACCCTAAACCCTAAACCCTAAACACTAAACCTAAACCCTAAACCCTAAACCCCAAACCTCAACCCTAAACCCTAAACACTAAATAAACCCTAGACCCTAAACCCTAAACCCTAAAAAGCTGAACACCTAAACCTAAACTAAATAAAACCTAAAAATAAAATAAATAAAAAATCCTAAACCAAAATAAAATATAAAAATAAAATAAAATAAAAACATAAACCAAAACCTAAACCTAAAAAGAAAATAAAATAAAAAATAAACAAATACCTAAACTAAACTAAAAAAATAAAATACCTAAATAAAATAAAAACTAAAATAAAAATAAAATAAAAATAAAAACTAAATAAAAACCTAAGCCTATTAAATGAACCTAAAATAAATAAAAATAAAACCTAAACTCTAACTAAAGAAAACATAAAAGTAAAATAAAAATAAATTAAACCTAAATCTAAACTAAAATATATAAAACATAAACCTAAAAGAAACTAAACCTAAACATAAACCTAACCTAAATAAAAAAATAAAATAAACTAAAATAAACCTAAACCTAAACTAAAAAATAAAACCTAAAAATAAACCTAAAATAAAAACCTAACACCTAAACCTAAAAAAAATAAAAAAATAAAAAACCTAAACCTAATCCTAAAAATAAAAAATAAAGCTTAAACCTAAAATAAAATATAAAAACAAAACTAAAAATAAACATAAATCTAAACCTAAACCAAAAAAAAATGAACTAAAATAAAACCTAAGTAAACCTAAAATAAATAAACTAAACTTAATAAAATAAAATATAAACATATATAAATTAAAAAATAAAATAAACTAAATAATAAAAAAAATAAACTAAATTAACCTAAACCTACTAGTTTACATAATTTAAAAAATAATAAAAATAAAACCCCAAACCTAAACCCTAAACCCAAACCTAACCCTAAACCTAAACCTAAACCTAAACCCTAAACCTAAACCCTAAACCTAAACCCTAAACCTAAACTTAAACCTAAACCTAAACTTAAAGCTAAACCTAAACCTAAAATAAAAAAAACCTAAATGTAAAATAAAATAAAACCTAAACTAAACCTAAACCAAACCTAAAAATTAAATAAATTAGAAAAATAAACTAAAATAAAATAAATGAAAACCTAAAAAAATTAAAAAATAAAATATACCTAAAAATAAAAAACCTAAATAAAATAAAAATGAAATGTAAAATAAAGTTAAAATAAACCAAAAATATAATAAAATAAAAGCTAAAAAAACATAAACCTAAAAAACCTAAAAATAAAACATAAACCCTAAACTAGAAAAAAAAAACCTAAACCTAAAATAAATAAAATAAAATAAACCTAAACCTATACTAAAATAAACTAAAATAAAATAAATAAAACCTAAATCTAAACCTAAACCCTAAACTAAATAAAAGAAAATAAATTAAAAATAAATCAAAACTTAAACGAATTAATAAAACCTAAAAAAGCCTAAACCAAATAATAAAAATAAAAATAAAACTAAAATAAAAAATATACATAAATCTAAACATAAAAAATAAACCAAAATAAAAAACCTGAACTAAAATAAATAAACCTAAAATAAATAAACTAAACTAAATAAAAATAAAAATGAACCTAAATAAAACATAAAATAAAATGAACTAAAATAAAAAAAGAAACTAAATAAAGATAAACTTACTAGTTTACTTAATTTAAAAAAAATTAAAAAATAAAAATCTTAAAATAAGAAGAAAAAAACCCTAACCCTAAACCTAAATTCTAAACCCTAAACCGACAACCCTAAACCCTAAACCCTAAACCCTAAAACCTAAACTCTAAAACCCTAAACCCTAAACCCTAAACCTTAATTCCTAAACCCTAAACCCTAAACTTATCCTAAACCTTAAACCCTAAACCCTAAACTCTAAACCCTAAAGCCTAAACCCTTAACCTATACCCTAAACCCTAAATAAAATTAACCTAAAATAAAATAAACTAAATAAAACCTAAACCAAATAATAAACCTAAAATAAAACCTAAACCCTAAACTAAAAAAAAAAAAACCTAAACCTAAAATAAAAATACTATAAACTTAAACCTGAACTAAAATAAAGTAAACTAAAATAAATAAAACCTAAACTTAAACTTACTAAAACCTAAACCTAAAAAAATAATATTAAAACCTAAACCTAAATATAAAGACTAAAAATAAAACTTAAACCTAAACCTAAAAAGTAACATAATACTAAAACTAAATTAAAAAATAAACATAAACCTAAACCAAAACTGAAAAAAAAAATCCTAAACTAAATTAAATAAACATAAAATAAATAAACTAAGCTAAATAAATATAAAAATATAAACCTAAATAAAAATATAAAATAAACTAAATAAATAATAAACAAACCAATAACCTAATGAAAAAAACCATAAACCGTAAACCTTAAACACTAAATACTAAATCCTAAACCCTAAACCTTAAACCTAGAATAAAGTAAAATAAAAACTAAATAAAAATTTAAACCTAAAAAATTAACCTAAAAATAAAACCTAAAGGTAAATAAAAATTAAAATGTAAACCCTTAACTAAAAAAAGACTTAAACATAAAATAAAAATAAAATAAACAAAATAAATTAAACCTAATCCTAAACTAAAATAAATAAAACCTAAACCAAAACATAAAATAAACCTAAACCCTAAAACTTACTAAACATAAACTTTAAGAATGGGCAGACCTTGATGGCAGGAACTTCACCATCAACCAAATCTAGATCTGGTGGAAAGATGGTGAACAAATGGTGATCTAGGTACCGGATAAAGCTGGTGGTTATGGAAAGTATGGAGCTTTAAAGATGGGATATGATGGTGGATCCCATTGCTCAAGAGGTCATGGTGGTCTGATGAACTAAAGAAACTTAAGAACATATCTACTTAAGGAACTATTAAAGATTTCTAGTACCTGAGTTTTTTGATTTGCTCTATCGTGCTCATTTTGAACTATGTCGCCACTTGTGTCATAGAAAACTTAGTGTGTTATTTGGTTGATGAAATATAAAAGAAGAAATGTTAAATATGAATTTGTTCTCTGTTTAAAAAAACCAAAAACCCTAAATCCTTAACTAAAACCTGAACCTTAAACCTAAAATTAAATCGTAAACCGTAAAAACCCAAAACCCTAAACCCAAAATGCTAAAACCCTAAACCCTAAACCCTGAACCCCAAACCCTAAACCCTAAATAAACCTTAAAGCCTAAACCCTAAACCCTAAAAAGCTTAAAACCTAAACCTAAACTAAATAAAACTAAAAAATAAAATAAATAAAAAAACCTAAACCAAAATAAAATAAAATAAAAACTAAAACTAAAACTAAAACCTAAACCTAAAAAGAAAATAAAATAAAAAATAAATAAAAAATAAAATAAACTAAAAAATAAAAAACCAAAGTAAAATAAAAATTGAACCTAGAAAAATAAAATAAAACAAAACAAAACAAAAACTAAATAAAAACCAAAACCTAATAAATAAACCTAAAGATAAAATCTAAAAATGAATATAAAATAAAACCTAAACCCTAAACTAAAAAAATCTAAACCTACAATAAAAATAAAATAAACATAAACTTAAACTAAAATTAATAAAACCTAAACTAAATAAAATAACATAAACTAAAAATAAACCTAAACCTAAATTAAAAAAAAAAAAAAAATAAACCTAAAATAAAAACCTAAAACCTAAACTCAAAAAAATAAAAATAAAAACTTAAACCTAAACCAAAAAATAAAAAATAAAAGCAAAACCTAAAAAAATAAAATAAAAATAAAACTAAACTAAAAAATAATCCTAAACCTAAACATAAACCAAAAAAAATAAACTAAAATAAAAAACCTAAACTAAAATAAATAAACCTAAAATTAATAAACTAAATAAATAAAAAGGAAAATGAACCTAAATAAAACTAAACTAAAATAATAAATAATAAATAAAATAAACTAAAATAAATAAAAAATAAACTAAATAAACCTAAACCTACCAATCTACATAATTAAAAAATAAAATATATAAAAAAATAAACTAACCCTAAACCCTAAACCATAAAATTAACCCTTAACCTAAACCGTAAACCCTAAACCTACAATCCTAAACTAAACCATAAACCCTAAACCTACAACCCTAAACCCTAAACTTACAACCCTAAACCTTAAACCCTAAACCCTAAACCCTAAAACCCTAAACCCTAAATCCTAAACCCTAAACCATAAAACCCTAAACCCTAAATCCTAAACCCTAAACCCCTAAACCCTAAACCCTAAAGACTAAACCCTAAACCCTAAACCCAAAACTCTAAATCCTAAAACATAAAAACCTAAACTTAAAAAAAAAAAAAAATAAAATAGGAAAAAAAACTTAAACCTAAATAAAACAAAATAAAAACCCAAGCCTAAACCTAAACCTAAACCTAAAAATAAAATAAAATAAAAAATAAAAACTAAATTAAAATAAAATAAATAAAAACCTAAATATAAAAAAAATAAAATAAACCTAGAATTAAAACCCTAAATTAAACAAAAACTAAACGTAAAATAAAGATAAAATGAACTTAAAATAATAAAAACTAAATGAAAACCAAAACCAAAAAAATAAGCCTAAAAATAAATAAAAAATAAAACATAAACCATAAACTAAAAAAAAACCATGAACCTAAAATAAACAAAATAAAATAAACCAAACCTAAACCTATACTAAAATAAACTAAACTATAATAAATAAAACATAAACATAAACTT
This sequence comes from Cymbidium sinense, assembly GCA_021442155.1. Lineage (NCBI taxonomy): Eukaryota > Viridiplantae > Streptophyta > Magnoliopsida > Asparagales > Orchidaceae > Cymbidium > Cymbidium sinense. The sequence continues at coordinate 363,697,545 of CM038214.1, read as the reverse complement.
AAAATAACTATACAGAAACCAAAAACTAAATAAAATAAAATAAACTTAAAATAAACCTAATTCTCTACCAATAAATAAAACCTAAAAATAAACCTAAAAAAAATAAAATAAAGACCTAAAAATAAACCTAAAATTAAAAAATAAAAAATAAAAATAAAATTAAACTAAAATATAAACATAAACCTAAACCTAAAAAATAAACTAAAATAAAAAACCTAAATTGAAATAAATAAACCTAAAATAAATAAACTAAATTAAATAAAAATAAAAATAAACCTAAATAAAAATAAAAATAAAGTAAAATAAAATAAATAAAAAATAAACTAGATAAACTAAATAAACCTAAACCTACCAATTTACTTAATTTAAAAGAATTAAAAAAATAAATGAAAAATAAAATAAAATAACCTCAAACCCTAAACCCTAAACCCAAAATCCTAAACCCCAAACCTTAAACCCTAAACCCTTAACCCGAAATTAACCCTAAACATTAAACCTTAAACCCTAATCCCTAAACCCTAAAAGCTAATAACCTAAACCTAAACTAGATTAAACCTAAAAATAAATAAATAAAGAAACCTAAACCAAAATAAAATAAATACATAAACTAAAACCTAATGCTAAACCTAAAAAAATAAAAAATAAAAAATAAAAACTAAATTAAAATAAAATAAATAAAACCTAAACTAAACTAAACATAATAAAAAATCTAGAATAAAAATAAGATAAACCTAAAATATAATAAAATAAAAACCAAATAAAAACTTAAACATAAACTAAAAAATAAAACCTAGAAATAAAACTAAAATAAAAACCAAAAACCTAAACCTATAAAAAATAAAAAAAAAAACCAAAACCTAAACCTAAAAATAAAAAATAAAAACATAAACCTGGAAAATAAAATAAAGATAAAACTAAACTAAAAAAATCCCAAACCTAAAAAATAAACTAAAATATAAAACCGAAAATAAAATAAATAAACCAAAAAAAATCAAACTAATTAAAAATATAAATAAACATAAATTAAAAATAAATTAAACTAAAAGAAATAAAAAATAAACTAAATAAACCTTAACCTACCAGTTTACTTAATTTTAAAAAAAATAGAAAAAAAATAAAAAAATGCTAAACCTAAATCCTAAACCCTAAAAGTAACCATAAACCCTAAACTCTAAACACTAAACCCTAATCTCTAATCCCTAAATTCCTAAACCCTAACCCCGAAAAAAACCCTAAACACTAAACCTTAAAACCTAAAGCCTAACCATAAATCCTAAAACTCTAAACCCTAAACCCTAAACCCTAAAAACTAGAAAACCTAAGCCTAAACTAAATTAAACCTAAAAATAAGTAAAATAAAAAACCTAAACCTACATAAAATAAAAATTTAAATTAAATTAAAAAATAAAATAAAATAAAAATCTAAACTAAAACATAAAGCTAAACCTAAAAATAAAATAAAATAAACTAATAAAAATTAACTAAAATAAAATAAATGAAAACCTAAACTCAAAAAAATATATTAAATCAGAATAAATAACCTAAATAAAATAAACTAACCACAAAATAAAATAAAATAAACCTAAAATAAAATAAAACTAAATAAAAACATAAACATAAAAATAAACCTAAAATAAAACCAAAAATAAAAAAATAAAACCAAAACCCTAAACTAAAAAAGAAAAAAATTAAACCTAAAATAAAAATAAAATAAAAAAATAAAATAAACCTAAACCTAAACTATAATAAACTAAACTAAAATAAATAAAACCTAAACCTAAAATAAATAAACTTAGACTAAACTAAATAAAATAAAATAAACTAAAATAAACCTAAACCTAAACTAAAAAATAAAACCTAAAATAAAAACCTAAAAGCTAAACCTAAAAAAAAAACATAAACCTAAACCTAAAAAAAAAAACTAAACCTATAAAATAAAATAAAACTAAAATAAAACAAAAAAAAAATAAACATAAACCTAAACCTAAACCTAAAAATTGAACTAAAATAAAATCCCCTAAACCCTAAACCTTAAACTAAAACCTTAACCGTAAACCTAAAACTAAACCCTAAACCCTACCCTAAAAACCCTAAACCCTAAACCCAAAACCCTAAACCTTAAAACCTTAAACCCTAAACCCTAAACCCTAAACCCTAAAACTTAAACCCTAAATGCTAAACCCAAAAAAAAGAACCTGAACCCTAAACCCTAAACCCTAAACCCTAAACACCAAACCCTAAATCCTAAACCCTAAACCCTAAAATGCTAAAAACCTAAACCTAAACTAAATAAAATATAAAAATAAAATAAATAAAGAAACCTAAACAAAAATAAAATAAAAATATAAAACAACATAAGAACATAAACTAAAACCTAAACATAAACCTAAAAAATATAATAAAAAATAAAAAATAAGCTAAAATAAAATAAATAAAAACTTAAACAAAACTAAAAAAATTTAGATAAAATAATAACTAGACCTAACAAAAAAATAAAATAAACTAAAAATAAAATAAATTTAAAACTAAATAAAAACCTAAACCGAAGAAATAAACCTAAAAAATAAATCCTAATAAAAAATAAAAAATAAAACTAAAACCTTAAGCTAAAAGAAAAACCTAAACCTAATATAAAAAATTAAGGTAAACCAAAAAATAAACTAAACCTAAACCTAAACTAAATAAAATAACCTAAACTAAAATAAAAAACCTAAACTAAAAAATAAAACCTAAAAACCTAAAATAAAAAAACCTAAACATAAACCTAAAATTAAAAAATAAAACCTAAACTAAAAAAATAAAATAAAATAAATAACTAAAAACCTAAACAAAATATAAACTAAAATAAATAAATTAAACTAAATAAAATAAAACCTAAATAAAATAGAAAAAATAAACTAAAATAAATAAAACTAAATAAACTAATTTAATTTTAAAAAAGTAAAATAAAATAAAACTTTAACCCTAAACCTAAACACTAAACTAAACCTAAACCAACTCTAAACCTAAACCTAACCCTAAACCCTAAACCATAAACTAAACCTAAGCTCAACCCTAAACTCCAAATTAAACCTAAAGTAACCCTAAACCTAAACTAAACTAAACAAACTAAACTTAAACCTAAACTAAACTTAAACCCTTAAACCTTATATACCTAAACACTAAACCCTCAATACCTAAACCTAAACCTCAACCTAAACTAAACCTAAAAAAAACTTAAACTTAAACTACCCTAAAACCTAAATTTAAACTTAAACACTAAATCATAAACTAAAACCTAAAACTATAAACTAAACCTAAAACCCAAACCTTAAACCAAAACTAAAACCCTAAAACCCAAAACTAAACCCTAAACTAACAATAAACCCTAAAACCCAAAACCCTAAAGCCTAAACCTTAAGCCTAAAATCACAAACCCTAAATTTACCCCAAACATTAATCTAAACCTAAACCCCAACTCCTAAACAATCAAAACCCTAAACCCTAAAGCCTAAGCACTAAACCTTAAATGCTTAATCCTAATGCTAAACCCTAAACCCTAAACCCTAAAACCTTAAACACTAAATTGTAAACCTTAAAAACCTAAAAACCTAAACCTAAACTAAATAAAACCAAAAAATAAAATAATTAAAAAGACCTAAACTTAAATAAAATAAAAACCTAACCTTAAACCTGAACCTAAACATAAAAATAAAATAAAATAAACTAAAATAAAATAAATAAAAACTACGTAAAACTAAAAAATAAAATAAACCTACAAATATAGAAAAGTAAATAAAATAAAAACTAAATATAAAAAAAACCTAAAATAAATAAAAATAAAAACAAAATAAAAACCAAAACTTAAAAAATAAACTTAAAAATAAATAAAAAATAAAACTTAAACCCTAAAATAAAAAATGTAAACCTAAAATAAAAATAAAATAAAGAAAATAAATTAAACCTAAACCTAAACTAAAATAAATAAAACATAAACATAAACCTAAAATAAACTAAACCTAAACCCTAAACTAAATAAAATAAAATAAACATTAGTCTAAACTAAAAAAATAAAACCTAAAAATAAACCTAAAATAAAAACCTAAAATCTAAACCTAATAAAATATAATAAAAATGTAAACCTAAACCTAAAAATAAAAAATAAAACCTAAACCTAAAAAATAAAATAAAAATAAAACTCAACTAAAAAACAAACTTAAACATAAACCTAAACCTAAAAAATAAACTAAAATAAAAAATTTAAACTAAAATAAATAAACCTAAAGTAAATAAACTAAATAAAATAAAAATAAACCTAAATAAAAACAAAAAAATAAAATAAACTAAACTAAATAAAAAATAAACTAAATAAACCTAAACCTACTAGTTTACTTAATTAAAAAAACCCTAAACCTTAAATCGTAAACCCTAAGCCCTAAACCCTAAATGCTAAACCCTAAACCCTAAAACTAACCCTAAACACTAAACCTTAAACCCTAAAACATCCTAAACCCTTAACCTTAAACCATAAATAACCCTAAAACCTAAACCCAAAAAAATCCTAAACCCTTAGCCCTAAACCCTAAAACCTAAACCCTAAACCCTAAACGCTAACCCTAAACCCTAAATCCAAAAAGCATAAACCATAAAATCCTAAAGCCCTAAACCCTAAACCCCAAACCATAAACCTAAACCTAAAGTAACTAAATAAATTAAAAAATAAACATAAACCCTAAAACCTAATAAACCTAAACCTAAACCTTAAGAATGGGCCGAACCTTGACAACAGGAACATCACCATCAATTAGGCTTAGTCTAGATCATGGAGAAGATGGAGGTGGTGATTTTCTCGTGGAGGGGGGTTCCTGATGGATTTGGAGGTGGTGGTCGAGTAGTGATGGGAGGCGAGGAGCGACGGAGGTTACAGTCATGGTCATGGCAGAGGGAGAGATGATGGTGGATCCCGCTAGAGGCCATGGTGATTCGATGGGAACTGAGAAACAAAGAACTGATCCGATACTTATGGAATTGTATTTGGTTTTGCTCATGTGTGCTGTGCTTCGTTCGGTTACGTATTGCTTGTTTCTTAGAAAACATCGATAAAATAAATGTTGGTTGGTAATTCTATTAAAATTAAAAAATGAAAACCCTAAACCCTAAAGTAAAACCCAACTACCTAAAACATAAACTCTCAACCTTAAATTCTAAACCCTAAAAATCTTAAACCCTAAAAACCTAAAAAAAACCCTAAATGTTAAACCCTAAAACCTAGAACCTAAAACCTAAACCCTAAACCCTAAACCCTAAACCATAAAAAGCTATAAATCTAAAGCTAAACTAAATAAAACATAAAAATAAATAAATAAAAAAACAACCAAAATAAAATACAAAAATAAAATAAAATAAAACCTTAAATAAAACTATAAACTAAAAGAAAATAAAATAAAATCTAAACTAAGCTAAAAAAAATAAAACTAAACATAAAATAAAAGTAAAATAATCCTAAAATAAAATAACATAAGAACTAAATAAAAACCTAAACCTAAAAATATACTTAAACATAAAACCAAAAAAATAAATAATAAAACCTAAAACTAGCTAAAACCTAAATAAAATAAAAATAAGTAAACCTAAACTTAAACTAAAATTAAATAAACTAAAATAAATAAAACCCAAACCTAAACCTAAAATAAACTAAACCTAAGCCTAAATAAAATAAAATAAATTAAAATGAAACCTAAACCTAAAATAAAAAATAAAACTAAAACCTATGCTTAAAAAAATAAAATAAAAACCTAAACCTAAACATAAAAATAAAAAACTAAAACCTAAACCTAAACCTAAACTGAAAAAATAAATTAAAATATAATACCTAAACTAATATAAATAAACCTAAAATAAACAAACTAAACTAAATAAAAATAATACTAAACTTAAATAAAAATAAAAAATAAAGTAAAATAAAATAAATAAAAAATAAACTAGATAAAATAAATAAACCTAAACCTACGAGTTTAATTAATTTAAAATAAATAAAAAATTAAAATAAAATGGAAACCCTAATCCTAAATCATAAACCCTAAAGCCTCAATCCTAAACCTATAATCCTAAACCCTAATCCTTAGCCTTAAAACCCCAAACCTTAAACCCTAAATCCTAAACCTTAATCCCTAAACCATAAAACCTCACCTTAAACCCTAAACCCCAAAAACTAAACACTAAACCCTAAACCCTAAACCCTAAACCCTAAAAACCTAAAAACATAAACTTAAACTAAATAAAACCTAAAAATAAAATAAATTAAAAAGCCTAAACCTAAATAAAATATAAAATAAAATAAAATAAAAACCTAAATTAACACATATACCTAAACATAAACCTATACCTAAACTTACATAAATAAAATAAATAAAAATAAAACCTAAACTAAACAAAAAAAATAAAATAAACCAAAATAAAAAACCTAATAAATAAATAAAAAAAAAAACCTAAACCTAAAATAAAAATAAACCTAAAAATAAAATAAAATAAAATAAACTAAATAAAATAAAATAAACCTAAACCTAAAATAAATAAACCTAAACTAAAATAAAACCTAAACTAAAATAAATAAACCTAAAATAAATAAACCAAACTAAATAAAATGAACTAAATAAAAAAAATAAAATAAATTAAATTAAATTAAAAATAAACTAAGCATGCCTAAACAAACATGTTTACTTAATTTAAAAAAAAATCCTAAACTTTAAACAATAAACTTAAAACCAACCAACCTAAAATAAACTTTACCAAAAACCCAAACCCTAAAAAACCCAAAAATAACCTTAAACCCTAAAAACCACACTAAACCCTAAACCCTACCCAAACCCTAAACCTAAATAAAAACTATAAACCCTAAACCCTAAACTAAACCTACCCACTCATAAAACTACTAAACCAAAACCTGACACTAAAAAATAATACCCTAAAAACCAAACCAATCCTAAACCCTAAATTCTAAATACTCTAAAAACTAAAAATAAAACATAAACCTAACTAAATAAACAAATATAATAAATAAACATAAACCTAAATAAAATAAAAAATAAAATAAAACATAAACTAAAAACTAAACATAAAACTAAACATAAACCCTAAACCTAAATGTAAAAAAAGATAATAAAAATAAAAGCTAAACTAAAATAAAATAAATAAAACATAAAAAAAATAAAATAAAATAAAACCTAAATAAAATAACAACAACATAAATATAAAATAAAATAAACCTAAAGTAATAAAATAAAACTAAATAGAACCTAAACCTATAAATAAATAAAAAAAAAATAAAAAACTAAAAAAAAAACCTAAACCTAAATTAAACAAAATAAATAAACCTAAACCTAAAATAAAATAAACTAAACTAAAATAAATAAATAAACCTAAACTTAAAATAAACTAAACCTAAACCCTAAAGTAAATAAAATAAAATAAACTAAAAAAAATAAACCTAAACATAGAAAGTAAAACATAAAATAAACTTAAAATAAAACTTAAAACCTAAACCTAAAATAAAAAAAAATAAAACCTAAACTAAATAAAATAGATAACTAAACAAAAAATAACATAAACCTATACTAAACTTAAAATAAACTAAAATAAAACTAAAATTAAATAAACCTAAATAAATAAACTAAACTAAATAAAATAAATAAAATATACTCAAATAAATAAAATTAAACTAAATAAACTTAAACTACGTTTACTATATTTAAAAAACCTTAATCCTAAATCTTACCCTAAACCCTAAATAAACCCTAAAAAATAACTAAACCTTAAACCCCATCCTACCCAAACCTGACCAAACCCTAAACCCTAAAACTTAAAACCCACAAACCCTAAACCTTAAAATCTATATCCTAAATCCTAAATAAATCCAAACCTAAACCCCAAACCCTAAAACCACATAAACTAAACCACAAAACCCAAAAACCTAAACCCAACCACAAGACCTCTGACTCTAAACCAAAATAACCCTAAACCCAAAACCTTAAATAAAGATGTCATTAGGAGTAGATCTAAAGAATGACCTAATCCTAACATAGTTGTGGTAGCTAAAGAAAATGTCTTCAATAGACTTTCCCTTGACTATTAGAGATTTGAATGCCATAAACCCTAACCCTAAAGCATATTATAATACCATTTATTATAATATAATATAGCATCATATATTTGAGCATGTAGTGATCTATTTTTAGATGTTATAAGATGTTTTGAAATGTTTTAGTATATTATGGTATTGTGCCCTATAGTCCATATTAATATAAATCATAAACATATTAATTTAATAAATCAGATGATGAAATTTGTTAAATTTGAAGAAGGAATTAGGTTGTAGTACCAAAGGTGTGCAATGCCACTTGTTGTCCAAAAAGTAAGATTGAATGTTAAAAATAAATATTATATGTTGTAACATAGTATAGCATCAAATATCATAATATATTGCTCTGCACATTTTAAGTTGCTTTAGTTTTTTATAATCATGCAGTCGTGCCTACACCAGCATTATTTATAAAATTGTTAATTTAGGCTTTAAAATGGTGGAATTTGGCCAAAATCGTAATAGGTAGAGCATGGTATCATAATATATTGTTTCAATTTAAAATATGTAAGTAATCGACTAAAATATTTAGTTTTATTATTTAGACTAATTTTATGATTTTTTATTTTAAGAAATCCCTTGTGATATGATATGCTATATAATAAAATATAATATGTTATAATGTATTATAATATAGGATTCCATAACATAGTGTAGCATCAAACATTATATCAAACTTAATACTACTTGTTGTTTAGCATATTTTAGTTGGCTATAGTATGATGTAGTAGAGTTTGAACTGGTATAATTCATAAAATTACTGATTTAAAGGTTGAGATGATGGAATTTGGCTAAATTTAAGGTAAGCTTTAGGGAACATCATTGGGGTTGTGCTATGGTGTGTCATTTAATCAAAAGAATGTATTTTGCATCCAAAATAAATGTTAATTTTTCAACCAATTTTTTAAATTCTTTTCTTAAAGTGATTTATTTTAACGTGTAATGTAAGACAATATATTATATGAAAGCATATTAAAATATAATGTACATAACAATATAACTTCACATATATATAAATGTGGTTGTGTGTTACTAAACTTTATTATACATTTTAGTTTATTTTACTTTTATTATAATACATTGGGTCAAAACTCACAAAAATCTAAATTTGATGGTTGACATAAAAGAATTTGGCCAAATTCACGGTACACGCCAAGAAGAAATACCAAAATTATGTTATTTTCTACCATTTCTAATAGAAAAATAATAATTTTACATCCAAAATGAACATTGTTCATATTTTAAGAAAATTTTATTATTTGTTCATTTTAAGTGATTTTAATGAGGTGTAATGTTAGACAATATATTATATTATAGAAAATTATAATATAATATAGTGTGTTAATTCACACTATAATATGTTTAGCATGATATTGTATAGTTAGTTTGAACTTGCACCATCACAAATCATATAATGTTAATTACAATATTAAGATGATGTAATTTAAAAAATATATTATTTAGCTCTTGGTTGAAGTATTAAAGGTGTTCATAAAAGAAGAAATAAAATTTGATGAGAATTCCATGTCAAGGACATGGAGGGAGATCCATTAGGAAATCACACATGCATTGGACATGACATGTAAGTCATGTCGAGGAATATAAGAAGAAAATTTTCTAGGATAAGGTTTGAATGATTTGATTATATGATTTGTGGAAAGAAGATGGGGATAAGAATCTATAATCCACCATAAAAAGATCAAATTGACTTTAATTTATTTTGGTTTAATGATGGAGACATCACTAGAATATGGGCACCATGGCGATGGGTATATGAAACAGAAGTAGGTTTGGGCTATCTGCTAGGGATTGGGATTTGAGTTTGATTTAATAGATTTGTTTGGGGATGTATCAGTTGGGAATAAGAGTTTGGTTGGATTTCTTGGATTTAGACTCTTCTGTGGGAGTTGGTTTAATTAGGCTCCACTAGGGAGGTTGGTTTTGAATTTGATTTATTTACTTGACTTGTTTATATATGATTTAGAGCTCCACTGGGGAGAACGTCATGATTTAACTACATTTGGGAAAATCAGATTAGGTTTAATTTAATCTAAGTTTATTTATGGACCCTGTCAGTGTGCGATGGGCCCACTAAGAAGGGGCTATATTAGCTTTATCCTACCTCAGTTTACATCCAAAGGATTAACTAAGCTAGCCAACCTAAGGGGTTGCCTTTTAGTGGGCAATGGTTGTGCTAGGAAGAAGGTGTAGAAGAGTTAGATCTTTCAAAGCAAGGAACAACTACTGGTGTGACCTGTTAGATGCACAATAAATCAAACTTGACATAGGGTGACTACTAAGTGAATGCCCTAGGGACTTTTGTCAACTTAAAAGTAGTCAAGATTAATTTTATCTTAGTTTCTTTTAATTTGCTATGGTTTATTTGGTTTAGTTTGATTTCAAATTGAGGGCATATCTGTTAGGGATGTTAGCTTGGTCAAATTTGATAGATTTAATTTATGGACCATGTCAGTGTGTGATGTACCCACTAAGAAGAGGCTATATCAGACTTGTCCTATCTTAGATTTACAAATCCAAAGGGATAGACTACTGGCCGTGGGGTAGAACTAGACTAAAGGTTTCCTTTCAATGTGCGGTTGTGATGGGAAGAAGGCATAGCAAACATCTTCTAAAGTAGGGAACAACCATTGGGTGACTATTGGTAGCAATAAAATATAACTTGACTTACGACTAGTAAATGTCATTGGGGACTACCTAAAATAAAATAAATCTAAACCTAAACCTAAAAAAAGAAAAAAATAAAAAAAACTAAAACCTAAACCTAAACTTAAAACTAAAATAGAATAAAAATAAAAATAAATTAAAATAAAATACATAAAAACATAAACTAAACTCAAAAATAAAATAAATCTAAGAATAAAAAAACTAAATGTAAAATAAAAAAAATAAAATAAACCTAAAATAAATTAAAATAAAAACTAAACAAAAACTTAAACCTAAAAAATAAACCTAAAAATAAATTAAAAATAAAACCAAAGCCCTAAACAAAAAAAAAAATTTAAACCTAATATCAAAATAAAATAAACCTAAACTTTAACTAAATAAAAATAATTAAAATAAATAAAACAAAAACCTAAAATAAACTAAATAAACTTAAATAATAAAATACTAAGTAATCCTAAACCTATAAATATAAAACCTAAAGAAACCAAAATAAAACCTAAATTTAAAACTAAAATAAAATAAAAAATAAACTCAACTAAATAAACCTAAATAAAATAAAAAATCTATAAAACTAAAAAAAATAAATAAAACCTAAACTAAACCTAAAAAATAAAAAAAATAAATCTTAAACCTAAAAATAAAATAAAAGATAAAACTCAACAAAAAAAATAAAACATAAACTTAAACCAAAAAAATAAACTAAAATAAAAAAACCTAAACTAAAATAAATAAATCAAAATAAATAAACTAAATAAAAAATAAAAAATAAACTAAATAAATATAAAAAATAAATTAAACTAAAATAAATAAAAGTTAAACTAAATAAACTAATTTAGCATAAACCTTAATTATTTAATAAAAAAAAACCCTAAACCAATAAAAAATTAACCCTAAACCCTATATAAACTTCCAACACTAAGTTTACTAAACCTAAATCTAAACCTAAATAAAAACCTAAACCCTAAACCCTAAATAAACCCAAACTCTAAACCCAAGCTAAACTATAACACTAATCCTAAACCATAAATAAATGCTAAACCCTAAACCTAAACCCTAACACTAAATCTAAAAATCCTAAACCCAAACACTAAATAACCTAAATCTCACCTAAACCCCAAGAATAACAAACCTTATGAACATCATAAACTCAATAGATCTGAGTGGAAGTATCGTAGTGGTGGTATCCAGATGGATTCAAGGTGGTGGTATAGTGATGGTTATGGAGCGATGCATGAAGGTTACTAAGGTCATCTCCATTGTGTCCTATGTCTCAAATTCTCATTTAATTCAAGTATACTAAAGTCAATATTTATACATCTTAAGCATATATTTATTAGGTTCACTACCTTTCTTAACAAGAAAATCATGCATCGCTCTCCTAGGTCATTGAATACCAATGCTTTATGTGGCCAAACCATCTAACGTGACTCTCTCTAATCTTATCTACCACTAGAGCTACTCCAACTTTTTCTTGAACTTACTCATTTTGCATTTTATCTCAAAGAGTAAATCCACTCATTAAGCATTCTCATCTAAAACACTTAACTTAGTCTCATTCTTATTGGTAACATTCGCACCATAAATCATTGCAAGACTTACCACCATCTTATAAAATTTTAAGTTTAGCGAACGTTCTATCACACAAATGCATTCCTCCCCAATCCAACTTGAATTCCTAATAACATCTCCATCTATTTCACCATCATTGAACAATAAAGCCTAAATATTGGATCGCTCACTCTTTTTAATGACTAGTTCACTTAATGTCACAATCTATAACTTCACATAACTAAAATTACACTCCATATATTCAATTTTAGATCTACTTAAATGAAAATTTTAGACTCTAAGGTTAACCTCCATAATTCAAGTTTCTCTTAGACTCCTTCTCTAGTCTTATCAACAAGAAGAATGTCATTAGAAAAACCATACACCAAGGTACATCTTCCATAAATACTAGTAAGAACATCCACAACTAAAGAAAAAAAAAAAAGATAAATAATCCTTGATGTAATCCAAAATAGGAAAATATTTTTTATCCTCCTTATGTTTGGACACAAGTAACTTTAGTATACAAATCCTTAATGACTTGAATATAACCAATATTAACTCCTTTATTTTCTAGAACTCTCCAAAGAACATCTCTTCAAACTTTATCATAAGCTTTCTCTAAATCAATAAATATCATATGTAGTTCCTCCTTGCTTTCTCTAAACTTCTCCGTCAAATCTCTTAATAAAATTATAGCATCCATAGTTGATCTATCTGACATGAAACCAAACTGATTGTGAAACTTTTGTATCATCATAACCTCAATTACTCTCTCTCTCCCATAATTTTAATGTGTGACATATTAACTTAATTCCTCATAATATGCACACTATTGTGCATCACCTCATTCTTAAATATAGAATCAACAAACTCTTTCTCCACTCATCGGCATCTTTTAGTCTTTAAAATAAAATTAAAAGATTTGTAAGCTAAGCAATTCCTTGATCTCTAAACATTTCCACACTTCTATTGGAATATCATCAAGTCCTACTATTTTTTCAAATTTCATTTTCTTTAAAGCTTTTCTAACTTTAGATTTACTAATATGATGAAAAAATAAAATTCTCTATTTTTGTTTAAGGTGTTAAGGTTGCAAAAATCAATCATATTTTCAAATACTTCATTGAAAAGTTTATCAAAATACATCATCCACCTATTTTCAATATCCTTTTCTAAGATAAGCACTTTATGATTTTCATCCTTAATACATCATTAATGAATAAACTTCTCCTTCTTTGGTTTAACTTATACATACATCTTTCACTTTCTTTGGTATCTAATCTATTGTATAAATTACTAAAGCTAAAATTTTTGCATCATATATTGCTTTCTTAGAATCTACAACTTTATATTATTCCCAATTCAGTTTTTACATCTAAACCAAGATTTATAACAACACTTCTTATTAATTTATTATTTCTTGCACATTTTGACTCCACCACCAACTATTTTTATTAAAAAAAGTTTTTCTTTTGATTCTTCAAACACATTTTTAGCAACTTGCTTAATTTCACTTGCTACTTTTTCCCACATAACATTAGCTTCCTTATGAACATCCTAAATTCTAAGCTCTTGTAGTACTTAAAACATTTTATTAGTGTCCTTGAAGTGCCCATCTAATCTAGGACAATAATTTGATTTATTTTATCTTCCAATCTTTCATCTTAAAATCTAAGACTAATAATCGATGTTGGGTATTTAAACTTTGACTTGGAATGACAATCTTTACAATCTAAATGATCTATTTTTCTTATCATAAAATAATCAATGTGTTTTACTAGATCAATTTTATAAGTAATAATATGCTCATCTCTTTTCTTAAATAAAGTATTAGTATAATATCATAGGCTAAAGAAAATTTAATATATAACCTTCTTCATTAGGCACTCCAAATGCATAACCACCATGAATACTTTTAAAATCTTCCCAATCTAACTTGTCCATTTAAATCTCCTCCAATAAAAACTTTTTCTTCAAGAGGTGTCTTTTGTATTAATCCTTCTAATTCATGCCAAAATTTTTCTTTTAAACCTACATCCAAACCTACTTGAAGAGCATAAACATTTATAACATTGATAATCTTAGTATCAATAATAATTCTTAAAGTTATAATTCTATCTCCACATCTATTAATATTTATAACATTATTCTTCAAACTTTTACCTATAATCCTATGCCATTTCTAATTGACTTACTTGAATGCCAAAGTTTAAAACCAAAACTATATATATCTCTTTGGCCTTCTTCCCAACAAATTTAGTTTCTTAAATACATAAAATATTATTTTTTAGATGAACCATAATATCTATTATCATTAGTTTACACTAAGAGAACCTATTACAAATTCTAACCTAATTCTAGTTTCATGGACTAACTTCATCATCCATCCATAATGTGGAACCATTATACACCACGCAGGACGTCGATGCATAACACTTCTTTCACTTTATTTAAGCCATCTGCATTAATGTAACATTAAATATTTTGACGATTCATGTCATGACTAATTACAAGTTTTACATAAATAAAATTAAAACTAAACCTAAAATAAAAATAAATAAACTTAAAATAAAATAAAATAAAACTAAATAAAAACATAACTCAAAAATAAAATAAAACCTAAACCCTAAATAAAAACTTAAAATAAAAAATAAACCTAAACTTAAACTAAATAAATAAAACCTAAACCTAAAATAAACTAAACTAAACTTAAACAACTAAACAAATAAAATAAGATAGATAATAAAAATAAACAAATGACTAAAATAAATTTTAAAATAAACCAAAAAAATAAACTTAAAACCTAAACTAAAAAAATCTAAACTTAAAATAAAATAAAATAAAACTAAAATAAAATAAACCTAAACTAAACTTAAAAAATAAACTAATAAAAAACAAAATAAAATAAATAAACTAAACAAAATAAATAATAAATAAACAAAATAAAAATAAAATAAACTAAAATAAATAAAAAAAAATATAAATAAACCTAAAACTTAGGGTTTAGTTAATTTGAAAATAAAAAAATAATAAAATAATAAAACCTTGACCCTAAACCTTAAACCCAAAACTAACCATAAACCCTAACCCTAAACCTAAACCAATAAACTAAACCCTAAACCCAAACCTTAAAACCCTAAACCTAAACCCTAAAACCCAAACCCAAACTTCTAAAAAACTTTAAACTAAAATCCCTAAAAACCCTAAACCAAAACCTAACCTAAACAAAATAAAATCTAAAATCTAAATAAATAAAACCTAAACCTGATAAATAATAAAATAAAAATAAACAAACTAAAACATAAACTAAACCTAAATAGCTAAATCTAAAGAAAAACTAAAATAAAATAAATAAAAAACTTAAACCTAAAAATAAAAGACCTAAATAAAATAAAATGAAATGTAAAATAAAAATAAATAAAATAAACCTATAAATAAACCAAAATGACCTAAATAAATTAAAATAAAACATAAATAAACTAAAACCTAAACTTAAACTAAAATTTAAACTAAAATAAATAAAACTAAATAAACTAAACTAAACCCTAAACTAAATAAAATAAAATAAACTAAAATAAACCTAAACCTAAACAAAAATAATAAAACCTAAACCTAAAAATTAAAATAAAACTTAAACTTAAAATAAAATAAAAAATAAAACCACTAAAATAAATATAAACTAAACCAAAAATCATAAAAATACTTAAATTAAATAAATAAACTATAAATAAAGATAAATAAAATAAATAAAATAATAAGACTACTTGGGTTATTTTTTAAAACCCAAAATATAAACCCTAACCTTAAACTAAATAGTGACCCACTACCCTAAAAAACCCTAAACCACACCACCTCCTAAATCTACCCTCCTTCTGACCACTACCCAAAAAATTAAACTCTAAAACTAAACTGAAACTAAGCCCACTGATCTTAAACTATACCCCACCTACTGATCCAAACTCAAAGCTATCATCTTACTAAACTCCACAAACCCTAACCACCTTAAGTACCCTAAACTAAACCTAAACCCCAAAGTATAAACCCAAACCATAAACTCTAAATAAACCACAACCCAACTTTAGACCCATAAAAACTTAAACTAAAAGTAACTAAATAAATTAAAAAAATTAAACCTAAACCCTAAAACCAAATAAATTGAAACCCAAAGAATAGGTAGAACCTTCAGACCAATCAAACCAGCTTAACATAGATGAGGCATGGTAAGGCCTATCTGGTGGTGGGGATATATGGTGGATATGGTGGTGGTGATTGGAGTAGTGGTGGTTTTGGAAACTAAGGTTACAAATGGTGGTAAGAGATTGAGAGTATGGTGGCAGATCCTACTACTCGAGAAGCCAAGATGGTTCTGATGGGTATTGGTGAAACTAAATAATGATCGATCTGATCTGCAGCTTATGGAACCATGTCTTTACACTAGAGACAATTCTAGTTATCTAAGATTTTTGATTTTCTCTATGCATGCACATTTTTTATCTATGATAAAATGTCTTAAACTTGGTGTGTTACTTGGTTGAAATAAAGAAGAAATGCTGAATTTGAATTTATTCTCTTAAAAAAATAAAATCCTTAACTAAACTAAAACTTAAACCATAGACTTATGTAAAACCCAAAACTAAACCTTAAACCCAAAACCTAAACCTAAGCCAAAGCCTTAAACCCAAACCCAATCCCTAAACCTAAATCTAAACCCTAAATCATAAATAAAACAAACACTAAACCCTAAATAAAACCCAAAGAAACTAGAAACCTAAACCCTTAAACCCTAAAGTCAAAAAAGTTAAAACCTAAACCTAAACTAAATAAAACCTGAAAATAAAATAAATAAAAAAACCTACACCAAAATAAATAAATAAATAAAATAAAATAAAAACCTAAACCAGAAAAAGAAAATAAACTAAAAACTAAAAACTAAACAAAAATAAAATTAAAAAAACCTAAACTAAACTAAAGAATAAAAAACCTAAATAAAAAGAACTAAACCTAAAATAAAAATAAAATAAAAACTAAATAAAAACTTAAACCTAAAAATTAAACCTAAGAATAAAACTTAAAATTAAACTTAAACCTAAATTTACATAAACTAAAATAAAATAAATAAAACTTAAACCTAAACTTAAAATAAACTAATCCTAAAGCTAAACCTAAACCATAAATAAAATAAAATAAACTAAAAATAACCTTAAACCTAAACTAAAAAATAATACCTAAAAATAAACCTAAACTAACAACCTAAAACCTAAACCTAAAAAACAAAAAAAAAACCTACACCTAAACCTAAAAATAAAAAATAAAACCTAAACCTAAAAAATAAAATAAAAATAAAACTAAACAAAAAATAAACCTAAACCTAAACCTAAATCTAAAAAATAAACTAAAATAAAAAACCTAAACTAAAATAAAAAAAACTAAACTAAATATAAATAAAAATAAACCTAAATAAACTAAACTAAACTAAATAAAGAATAAACTACATAAACTAAATGAACCTAAACCTACGAGTTTAATTAATTTAAAAAAATTTTAAAAAAAAACCCTAACCCTAAAACTTAAAACTAAACCTAAACCCTAAAGTCTGAACCCTAAAACTACAACCCTAAACACTAAATCCTAAACCTTAAAACCCTAAACCCTAAACCCTAAACCCTAAACCTTAAACCCTAAACTCTAAACCCTAAACCCTAAAGCCTACAACACTAAACCATAAACCCTAAACCCTAAACCCTAAACTCTAAACCCTAAATCCTAAACCCTAAAAACCTAAAAACCTAAACTTAAACTAAATAAAACCTAAAAATAAAATAAATAAATAAACTTAAACCTAAATAAAATAAATAATATAATAAAATAAAAATACCTAAACCTAAACCTAAACCTAAACCTAAACCTAAACCTAAATCTAAATGTAAAAATAAAATAAAATCAAGAAAAAAAACTAAATTAAAATAAAATAAAGAAATACCTAAACTGAACTTCAAAATAAAATAAAACTAAAAATAACCAAAAATAAAAACCAAAAACCTAAACCTATGCAAATAAAATAAAAACCTCAACTTAAACCAAAAAATAAAACATAAAACCTAAATCTAAAAAATAAAATAAAAATTAACTAAACTAAAAAAATAAACCTAAACCTAAACCTAAATCTAAATAAATATACTAAAATAAAAAACCTAAACTAAAATAAATAAACTAAACTAAATAAAAATAAAAAATAAAATAAACAAAAATAAAAAATAAACAAAATAAACATAAACCTATGAGTTTACTTAATTTAAAAAAAAGATAAAATAAAAAATAAAAATTCTTACCCAAAATTCTAAACCGTGAACCATAAGCCAACAACCCTAAACCCTAAGCCCTAAAACTTATAACCATAGACCATAAACCCTAAACCCCAAACCCCAAACCATAAAAACCTAAAAACTAAAGCCTAAACAAAATAAAACCTAAAAATAAGGTAAATAAATAAAATCCTAAACCTAAATAAAATAAAATAGATTAAAATAAAAAACATAAACTAAAATCTAAACCTAAACATAAACCTAACCCTAAACCTAAATGTAAAAAATAAAAAAAAAACTAAACTAAACTAAATTAAATAAAAACCTAAACTAAAATAAAAATTAAAATAATACAAAAAATAAATAACCTAAATAAAATAAAAACTAAATGTTTAATAAAAATAAAATAAATCTAAAATTAAAATAAACCTAAAAACCTAAAAACCTAAACCAAAATAACTAATTAAAAACCTAAACCTAAATTAAAAACCTAAAAACTAAACAAAAATAAATAAAACCTAAACCTAAACCTAAAATAAAATAAACCTAAACCTAAACCTAAATGCTAACTAAAATAAAATAAACTAAAAATAAACCTAAACCTAAACTAAAAAATAAAATAAACCTAAAAATAAACCTAAAATGAAAACCAAAAGCATAAACATATGAAAATAAAATAAAAACCTTAACTTAAACCAAAAAATAAAACATAAAACCTAAACCTAAAAAATAAAATAAAAATTAACTAAACTAAAAAAATAAACCTAAACCTAAACCTAAATCTAAATAAATATACTAAAATAAAAAACCTAAACCAAAATAAATAAACTAAACTAAATAAAAATAAAAAATAAAATAAACAAAAATAAAAAAATAAACAAAATAAACATAAACCTATGAGTTTACTTAATTTAAAAAAAGATAAAATAAAAAATAAAAATTCTTACCCAAAACCCTAAACCGTGAACCATAAGCCAACAACCCTAAACCCTAAGCCCTAAAACTTACAACCATAAATCATAAACCAAAACCTAAACCCCAAAAAAAAATAAAACCTAAAACTAAAACCTAAACAAAATAAAACATAAAAATAAGGTAAATAAATAAAATCCTAAACCTAAATAAAATAAAATAGATTAAAATAAAAAACATAAACTAAAATCTAAACCTAAGCATAAACCTAACCCTAAACCTAAACATAAAAAATAATAAAACTAAACTAAACTAAATTAAATAAAAACCTAAACTAAAATAAAAATTAAAATAATACAAAAAGTAAATACCCTAAATATAATAAAAACAAAATGTTTAATAAAAATAAAATAAACCTAAAATTAAAATAAACCTAAAAACCTAAACCTAACCCTAAATAACTAATTAAAAACCTAAACCTAAAAATAAACCTAAAAATGAAATCTAAAAATAAATAAAAAATAAAACCTAAAAACTAAACTAAAAAAAACTTAAAATTAAAATATACAAATTAAAATAAGTCTAAACCTAAATTAAAATAAACTAAACTAAAATAAATAAAACCTAAATCTAAACCTAAAATAAACTAAACCTAAATCCAAACTAAATAAATCAAAATAAATTAAAAATAAACTTAGAACTAAATTAAAAAAAATTAAATATAAAAATAAACCTTAAATAAAAACCTAAAACTAAACCTCAATAAATAGAATAAAAACCTAAACCTACACCTGAAAAAAAACTTAAACCTAAAAAATAAAATAAAAATAAAACTAAACTAAACAATCAGTATAAACCTAAACCTAAACCTAAAAAATAAACTAAAATAAACTAACCCTAAACCCTAAGCTAACCCTAAACCCTAAACCCTAATCCCTAAACCCTCAAAACCCTAAACCCTAAAGCTTAAACACTAAACCCTAAACCCTAAACCCTAATCCTTAATACCTAAAAACCTAAAAACCTAAACCTAAACTAAATAAAACTTAATAATAAAATTAATAAAAAACCTAAACCTAAATAAAATAAAATAAATAAAATAAAATAAAAACTTAACTAAAACCTAAACCTAAACCTAAAAATAAAATAAAATAAAAAATAATAATAAACTAAAATAAAATAAATAAAAACCTAAACAAAAATAAAAAATAAAATAAAACTATGAATAAAAACCTATATAAAATAAAAACTAAACGTAAAATAAAAATAAATAACATAAAATAAAATTAAATAAAAAGAAATAAATACCTAAACCTAAAAAAAATAAACTTAAAAATAAATAAAAAAAACCTAATCCATAAACTAACAAAAAATATAAACCTAAGAGAAAAATAAAATAAATGAAATAAAATAAATCTAAACCTAAACTAAAATAAACTAAACTAAAATAAATAAAAATTTAACCTAAACCAAAAATAAACTAAACCTAAACCTAAACCTAAACTAAATATAATAAAATAAACTAAAAATAAACCAAAACCTAAACTAAAAAGTAGAAATAAAAATAAACCTAAAATTAAAACCTAAAACCTAAACCTAATAAATTAAAAATAAAAACCTAAACCTAAACTTAAAAATAAAAAATAAAACCTAAACCTAAAAAATAAAATTAAAATAAAACTCAACTAAAAAATAAACCTAAACCTAAAAAATAAACTAAAATAAAATCCTAAACTAAAATAAATAAACCTAAAATAGAAAAAAACTTAACTAAATAAAAATAAAAAATAAATTTAAATAAAAATAAAAATAAATAAAAAATATACTAAATAAACTAAATAAACCTAAACATACTGGTTTATAAGTCCTAAACCCTAAACCCTAAACCCTAAACCCTAAAACCATAAACCCTAAACCATAAAACCTACAACCCTAAACCCTAAACCCTAAACCCTAAACCCTAAACCCTAAACTCTAAACCATAAACCCTAAACCTTATACTAACCAGAAACACTAAACTAACCCTAAACTCAAACCTTAAACCCTAAACCATTAAACCTTGATTAAAGATGTCATTAGGAGTAGATCTATAGAATGACCTAATCCTAATATAATTATGGTAGCTAAAGAAAATGTCTTCAAGAGACTTTCCTTTGACTATTAGAGATTTGAATACCCTAAACCCTAACCCTAAATCATATTATCTTAGCATATATTATATTATAATGTAGCATCATATATTTGAGCATTTAGTGATGTGTTTTTGGATGTTAGAAGATGTCTTGAAATGTTTTAATATATTATGGTATTGTGTCCTATAGTCTATATTAATATAAATCATAAAGATATTGATTTAATAAATCAGATGATTAAATTTGTTAAATTTGAGTTGGTAATTAGGTTTGTAGTACCAAAGGTAAAGCCACTTGTAGTCTAAAAAAGTAAGATTTTAGGTTCAAAATAAATATTATATGTTGTAGCATAGTATAACATCATATATCATAATATATTGTTCTATGCATTTTAAATTCTTTTAGTATTTTACAACCATGCAGTCGAGCCTACACTTGAATTATTTATAAAAATGTTGATTTAGAATTTAAAATGGTGTAATTTGGCCAAATTCATATCAAGTAGAGCATGGCATCATAATTTATTATTTCAATTTAATATATGTAACTGATATGACTAAAATATTTAGTTTTTTATTATTTAGACTAATTTTATGATTTTTTTATCTTAAGCAATCCCTTGTGATGTGATATGCAATATAATATATAATATGTTATATGTATTATAATATAGGATTTCATAACATAGTGTAGCATCATGGATTATAGCATACTATTGTGTATTACTACTTATATAGTTTAGTTTGTTATAGTATGATGTAGTAGAGTTTGTACTGGTATAATTCATAAAAATACTGATTTAATTGCTGAGATGATGGGATTTGGCCAAATTTAAGGTAAGCTTTAAGGAACATCATTGGGGGTGTGCTATGGTGTGTCATTTAATCAAAATAATGAAATTTTGCATTCAAAATAAATGTTCATTTTTCAACCAAATTTTATAATTTTTTTCTTAAAGTGATTCATTTAAAATTTAATGTACATAACAATATAACTTCACATATATATGAAAGTGGTGGTGTGTTACTAAATGTTATTGTACATTTTAGTGTGTTTTATTTTCTTTACAATGCATTGGGTTAAAACTCACAAAAATGTTTTGAATGTTGAGATGGAAGAACTTGGCCAAATTCACACACACACCAAGAACCAACACCAAAATTATGCTATTTTGTACCATTTATAATAGAAAAATTATAATTTTACAACCAAAATGAACATTATTCATATTTTAAGAAAATTTTATTATTTGTTCCTTTTAAGTGATTCTAATGAGGTGTAATTTTAGATAATATATTATATTATAGCAAATTATAATATAACATCATATATTATAATATAATATAGCATGTTAATTCACACTATAATATGTTTAGCATCATATTGTACAATTAGTTTGATTTGCACCATCACAAATCATAAAATATTAATTATAATATTAAGATGATGTAATTTGAACGTATACATTGTTAGGCTTTTGGTTGAAGTATTAAAGGTGTGCATAAGAGAAGAAATAAGATTTGATGAGAATTCCATGTCAAGAAAATGGAGGGAGATCTGCTAGGGGATCACACATGCATTGGACATGACATGTGAGGAGTCTATGTCGAGGTCATAGAAGAAGAAAATCTATTGGGGATATTTGAATTTGATTTGATTATATGATTTATGGAAAGAAGATCTATTGGGGATAAGAATCTATAATCCACTGGGGATTAAGATCAAATTGACTTTAATTTATTTTGCTTTAATTGATGTGGAGGAAAATTTGCTAAATATATGGGCTCGAGTCCGCTGGGGATCAGTTATATGAAGTTTCCACTAGGGAAGCAAGTTTGGGCTATCCCCTAGGGATTAGGATATGAGTTTGATTTCATAGATTTTTTTTGGGGATGTATTTGCTAGGAATAAGAGTTTGGTTGGAGTTCTTTGATTTAGACTCAACTAGAGGAGTTGGTTTAATTTTTCCTTTCGATGTGCAACAGTTGTGCTAGGAAGAAGGTGTAGTAGACTTACATCTTCCAAAGTGAGGAACAATAGCTGGGGTGACCTGTCGGATGCACAACAAATCAAACCTGACCTAGGCGGACTACTGAGTGAATGCCACTGGGGACTTATGTCAACTCAAAGGTAGTCAAGATTAATTTTATCTTAATGTTATGTGATTTGATATAGTTTGTTTAGTTTAGTTTGCTTTTGAATTGTGGGCATATTTGTTGGGGATGTGAGCTTAGTCAAATTTGATAGATTTAATTTATGGATGATGTCAGTGTGCGAAGGACCCATTAGGAATGGGCTATATCAGACTTGTCCTATCTCAGATTTGTAAATCCAAAGGTTTAGTCTACGGGTTGTGGGGTAGAGCTAGCCAACCTAAGGGGTTGCCTTTCAGTGTGCAACTACCATGCTTGAAAAAAAGCATATTCGACTTACATCTTCTAAAGTAGGGAATAACCACTGGGGTGACCTGTTGGTAGCACAACAAATTGATCTGACTTAGGGGCGACTACTAAGTGAATGCTATCGGGGACTTATATTGACTCAAGAGTAGCCAAGTGATTCCTATAAGGAGTTTTGCTAACACTGCCCTAAATATAGGATGCCTGCTTAGAAAAAGGTACCACTAGGGGTGTTCTCCTAATCCATAAGTGAATATATATTTTGTTTATATATTTGAATGGACCCTGTTAGTGTGCGAGGGACCACAGAGAAGGGGTTATGTAGGCCTTGACCTATCTCGTGACCAAGGGAGAATCGACATCCACATGATGGATTCTCCAACCACATGGTTACTAGAAAGGGAACTATCTAACTGATAGTAACTGCAAGTGTCTAAATGGGGTCGTAAAGGATGTGATCCAAATATAGTTCCCACAAGGAAAGTGCTGCTAGGGGCGTTATCCTGAGCCCTGGAAAAGAAAGCCTATAGGTGTACGGTGGCCAACTCAATGAGAAAGTGTGGCAGACTTATATCTGCCATGAGTGGTGTATCCTAAGGTGCAAGAGCCAACCAACCTTAGGTGTATCCATTAGCATGAGTGGTTTATCAATCAGTATAGTGAACTAACTAACCTAAGGTGTTTGTCGGTATGCAATGATCAATCTAGAAAGAAAGCATGTAGGGTGACTACTAAGTAGGGAGCCCCGAGGAAGGACTGGACCTAGACTTGAAGCTGTCAGGAGGGAAGGATCCATTATGGGACTTATCTTAAACCTCAAATATAATCGACCCAGTCAGTACACAAAGGCTAATCCAAGAAGAAAGTGTAGTAAACTCACATCCTCTAAATGAAGCCAACATAAGGTAGCTTACTGGCCACACATTAAGGCCTACCAAACTAACAAGATGCTCATTGGTGTGTTGTGGACAAGTAAGGAAGGAAAGCATAGCATACTTACATCCTCCAAAGCAAGAACACCATTAGGGTGACACACTAGTAGAGTAGCATGTTAGCTGACCTAGAGCAAATAGAGTGAGTTATTGGGGCATTATCTCAACTCGTGAGTAAAGATAAGATATATATATTTTATATGTTTGTGTAGTTTATATTTGTGTGTCAATGAAGGATAGATGCTTCTCGTTCCTTACACCTACCATAAACACATCATATGTGATTCAAACAAGATGTCATAGAAGAGATTGAATTCAAAATGAAATTTTCAATGATAATAATTATTTTCAAACATGATTTATAATATTTCTTTAAGTAAAGCTCATTGATTGGAAGCATATGGCTCTCTCCCTTATGATTAATAAGCTAATAAGATCCTCATTAGTAGGCTTTCTATATGGCTAAAGGGCTTTTCTATGTGGGTTCAAACTTGCCTCCCATCTTATGACAGGCAATAATCAGTCTCCTTAGAACTAAAATAAGCTCTATTATTTGAAAAGCACTTGGACAGACCTACTTGTTGTTATCTTAAATCATTTTAGCTATGTACAACTCGAGGTTTTGGCATGCTCATAGATGTCTCTCCTCCAAACCTTTGAGCTCTTCTAACTGCAACTTGGCATTCTATTCTATTGTGATCTTGCTACCCACAGTTATCCTTAGTGATGTGAGTTAGACTTTTAGTGGTATATTGGCTTTAGATCCATACACTAAGGAGAAAGGTGTAGATTGAGTTAGAGTTGTATATATGGTGCGGTAGGCCAATAAGGCTTCACTAACTGTTCATGCCACTATCGCTTATTCTTGTTGAGTGTCTTCTTTAGCAAGATGAGAGTTTTGTTGAAGGTTTCGGCAAAGTCATTTATCCTCAGGTAGTTGAGGTAGAATATCTCCAATCTATGTTGTATCTCCAGGTAAAGTTGTTGATCTTGGTGCTCTTAAATGCAGTACCATTACCAGATATAATTCATCGAGGCACTCTGAACTTATATAAGATATGGCTCCTAAAAAGCTCGAGCACATGCTGAGCTGTGACCTCTCTGAGTGGAATCACCTTTGCCCTTTGGAAAAGCAGTCTGTAGCAGCTAAGATGAATCTATGACCCTTAGAAAAAGGAGGATCAATTAGACCCACTATGTCGGTATGACAACACTCGAATGGCCATGAGGCCAATGTAAGATGTAAAATGTTGGGTGGTTGGTATAGGACCACACTATGTGTTTAACATTGGTGGCATCATTTAGTTGTATCCATGCAATCTTTGATCATCGATGGACAGTAGTATCCTAATCTCTTGATCTTAGTTTTCATTTTTAGACTGGATTGGTTGGCTCCACATAATCTTGAGTGTTCCTCAGTCACGATCTTATGGGCTTCATGCTTGTCTAAACAACATAACCACATATGATCAAAAGATCGCTGGTATAAGACACCATCCATAAGAGCATAGGAAAGTGCTCTTTACTTCATATGATGGGCTTGAGACTTCTCTTCAGGTATTTTGTCTTTATTTAGGTAATCCATGAGTGGTTACCTCCAATCTAACTCCTCATCCTTCTTCACAATGGCAACCTCCCCTTCAAGAGAGTACTTTTTGATGAGTTCAATATCAATAAGGGATAAGACTTGTCTATTTTGGACCTTTATTGATATAGACTCATCCTTTGGACATGTCAACTCCTTGGCAAGCTTGGCTAAAGCATATGCTACAGCATTCTCTCCTTGAGAAATTTTATAAATGGTCACCTCTAGGATTTGGGCCAACAACTCCATTGTGAACTTTTGATAGTGCTGGGGCTTGGGCTTTATAACCATATAGGACCCAACGATTTGGTTGATAATTGGCTAAGAATCCTTGAAGATGTTGATGTTCTAGATGCTTAGAGTAATGGCTAACTCCAGGCTGACAATTAGAGCCTCATATTTGGCTTCGTTATTTGTGCAAGGATTGGATAGATGATATGAGAATCTCATCTCTGGAGTTAAGAGAAATATTCTTACCTCTACCTTTCCTGCAATATTAGATTATGGTTTTTCTCCACTTTCAGAGAAAGCCATACCATCAAAGTACATCTCCTAATAGTGAATACTAGTATCCCCTAAGTTCATGATTTGTTCATTGGGGAGATCATCACTAAGTGGAGAGTCAGTAAGAAGTGGGTGTGCTACTAAGAAATTTGCTAGCGCTTATCCTTTCATCGCATGGATGGGTGCAAAGGTAATGTCAAATTGTGAGAGGATCATGGACCATCATTCCAACCATCTGGATAGCATCAATCATTTCATGAGATACTATAGTGGATTGATCCTAGAGATTAAGTTCACCATATGAGGAAGCATGTAGTGCTATAGCTTTTGGGATGCAAAGATTAAAGTTAGGCAATGCTTCTCAATGGGTGGATAATTAGCCTCGGCAGGGATTAGATGGCGACTAAGGTAGTAGAGTGCATTTTCCTTCCCTTCACCATTAGCTTGGGCCAATAAAGCATAATGGGAGTCATCTAATGTAGTAATGTAAAGTAGTGCTTGCTCGGGATAGGCTAATAGAATTGATGTTTCGTGTAATGCTTGATGTCTTTGAAGGCATGCTCACACTTGTCATCCCACTTAAACTTGGCATCCTTTTGACAAGTGTTGAGAATTGACATCTTCGATAGGTTGGATATAAAGCATTAGATATGCCAACCACCCTTGGAATGATCTGAGTTGAGTTAAATTTTAGGGGGTGGAATTTCTAATATCACATTGATATTCTCCAGATTGATTTTGTTTTCCTACTATCAGATAATAAACCCAAGGAATTTTCTACTACTCAATGTACACTTCGTGTGTGGTTCATTTTGAGGTTAAATTATCTTAACTATTCAAAACTACTCTTAAGTCAAAGTGATGTTCTTCTTTTTCTTTACTTTTGATCACGAGATCATTGGCATAGCACTCAACTTGATGATTAATGAGTTCATTGAAGCTTTGAGTCATAGACCCCTAGTATGTAGCACCAGCATTTTTATGGCTAAAAGGCATGACCTTACAGCAATAGATTCTGATTGCGGTTCTAAAAGTAGTGTTTCATTCATCTTCAGAGGCCATCTTTATTTAATTATATCTAGATGAGTCATCCATGATAGAGAACACTGCATGAGATGAAGCAATGTCCACCATCAGCTTTGGGATTGGTGGTGGAAATTCATCTTTTAGACATGCCTTATTTAAATCCCTAAAATTGATGCATATATGAATTTGGTCCTTCATTTTCTTAATTGGGATGACGTTGGCTAACCAGATATGGTATTTTTCTCTTCGGATGAAGCCAACATCGATCAATTTCTTGACTTTATAAATGACCTATTGTTCTATGTCTAATCATATGCATCTAGGAGCTTGCTTGATAGGGTTAGCAGTAAGCTCTATTGCTAGTTTATGGACCGCTACGTGAGGAGCCAATCCAAGAATCTCTTCATAACTCTTTATAAAGCAGTCCTTAAACTCAGTCAATAGCCTAACTAAGTAATTGGTTTCAATTTCATTCAACAAAGAACTGATGTATGTTTGGTGTGGATCTTCTTCAATTCCTAAGTTGATCTCTTTGAGCTTATCGATGGTTGACTTGATCTCTTCTTTGAACTCTGGTAGTGCATCTTTGACTTCAAAATCATCTAGATCATCTGAAGTTTATAAGGATAGCTCCTCATATGAGTTAGTGTGATTTGAAAAAACCTATAGATTCCAAATAAATGGTGATGACTATGCAATCATCATCATCAGGACTCAATATACCAAATCCTAGTCCGTGTCTTGATTGAGAGCTTTTGCATTTGTTCTTCCATATTCTTTCAAGTAATCAACTTGTGCTTTGACCAAGTATATGGGATTAACCATTTCTTTGCTAAATTATGAACACAAGGAAAGTACCAAAAAAAGTAATTCTAAATCTTTATATGAATCATCCTCAAGTTCTACATCAACTTCTTGACTTGAGGATGATGCTCCTAGAAAAGAACCTCTAAGTCTTCACACGTGGATGACTTAGGGCTTTCTTAACTACCAACCACTTACCTTTTTGAGAGGATAGTGGGATTCGAGCTAAGATTTACAACTGATGTCAACTGTTTCATATATAGACTTGGATACACTTATGATTTGCTTTGGAGCCCGATCTTCATCACTATCTGGCTCAAGTGTCACCTCCAAAGGAATCTACTATAAAGAAGAGCTGGTTGGTGTGCTAACTATATAAGACTCATCCTATAAACTAGATTCTATGTCTATATGGATAACAGGTACTCCAAGTAGATGGGACATATCTTATATTGGGTGGAAAATAAAGAGGATTTCCACCCCTAGGATTTCCTCTGAACTGCCCTCTTCATCTGCCTGGTGGAGGTCTGGTCATCCTACCCATATGTTTGAATATAGTAACAAAATATGGTTGGAATCTAATGTAAGGCTCCACTTCCTCCTCTAAGTCTATTTCTACTCCCTTTTATTTCTTTTACATTTTCTCTTCTCTTTCTTTCTTTTCTTTCTTTTCTTTTCTTTTCTTTTACTTTTATTTTTAAACTTTGGCCAAGTTCAGAATAGACTTGTTGATTTTGAGGGAGTGTTGACCTCATTTTTAGAATGAGCTCTCAACCCCTCCATCTTAGGCATAGGACTCCTCTTAGACTTTAAGAGATCCTTTTTTTTAAGACATATCTAGTGATTAGGTGGATACTCCAACCTAGCCTTATATACTTAGAAGAGTTAGCCATAGGAATAGGTCATGCCTTAGGGTGTTAGGAAAACTTCCCCGCCTCTTAGCCCTCACCTTCTTCCTCCAAGTCAAACTCCAAATCAATCTTAATTGATTTTCTCCAAACTCAAATCAATTCCATGATTGAACTCAATGATTGAAATCTATGATTGAAACCCATGATCAAAATCCATCAAAATATCCTAAGTCCAAATTTTGCCCAAGTCATTAATTTTTCCTTAAGGACTTAACCAAATCATGATTCAAACGTATTCAAACCTTTGATATTTTCTTATACCTTATTTATATTCTCATTCATATGCACATATATAAATGAAATATAAGTTCAAACCCATCAAACCAAACTCAAAATTCAAAATCAATTCATAAAAGTTTCCTTAAAATCTTGATCAAAACCTATTCAAACTCATGGGATTTTCCCAAAACTTATTTATATTAACATTTATATATATATAAATGAAATATAAATATCAACCAATGAAATCAAATCCAAAAAAATTCCAATTTAAAACTCCTTAAATCCTTTAAATTCCCTTTAATGGATTTAACCAATCAAATCCTCATATTCAAACTCATGGATTTTCTAAAACTTATTTATATTCTCATTATGTTTTCATATATAAATGAAATATAAATATAAATCAATCCAATCCAATTCAAAATTAAATTTCAATTTAAAATTTCCTTAAATCCTTTAAATTCCTTTAATGGATTTAACCTAAATCATAATTAAATCACTTCAAATCCTTGAAATTCTCTCACGAAAAATTATATTCTCATTTATATTCACATAAATAAATGAAATATAAATTCAAACAATCAAAACTAGTTCCAAAAATCAAACTCAAATCCATTCAAAATCCAATATAAACCTTTCAAGTCAAAATCTTGAACTTAGCCAAATCACTTTCAAATCAAGCCAAACCCTTGATTTTCTCTCATGGTTCAATCAATCCTACAATCATGAGCTCATATATAAATCCAAACTTCAATCTTTCAACAAAACCCAAATCAAAAATCAAACTCAAAACCTTTTCATATTCTTCCTTTGAATATGAAATTTTCAAATGGATCAAAACCCATTTGACTTCAAACCACTTATAAATGGTCCATGTACAAGATCAATCAACTTCAAATCAAGCTTTGACCATATTTGACCCACTTAGGCTCACTTGACCCAAAGTAACCTAAAGTACCCTTATGAGGCAAACTTTGATCCTAACCAAATTGGATTGAACCAAACTTTTTCTCTCTCTCTTCATGATCAACAATCATCATGGGATGATCAATCAATCAAATTGGGTCAAACCAAGTCAAACCTAAGGGTTGAGCAAGTTAACCTTAACCTAAATGAAACCTTACATAGCCAAATTCCACCATAGGCCAAAATGATTGAAACCATTGATCTAAGTTCACTCATGACCTATGTTTGAACTTGACCAAGCCAACATTTGAGCTAACCTAGCCCAATTGGCTCACTTGACCCATTTTGACCTAAAGGGTCAAAATGTGTCAAAACTTGATCTAAGCCAAATTAATTGGAACCAATGGGTCATGTCCATTCCAAATCACTTATGGAACTTTACGAAAGCCTCAATTAGCCAACTAGACCCAACCTAGCCCAATTGACCTTAGACCCCACATGACTTAAAGGGGTCATGTTGAGCCAAAATTAAACTTAACCCAAATTGATTGGAAATAAAGATATCAATCCACTCCATATGACTAACCTAATCAAAACCTACCCTTGACCTCCCTCAAATAGGTCAAATGGGCCAAATAGGCCAACTTGATCCATTTGACCTAAATGCAATCATATGAGCCAAAATCAAATATATACCAAATTAAATCAAACAAAAGATCCTAAACATTACAAATGGTCATATGAACTTGACTCAACCCTTGGTTTGACCTAATTTGACCTATTGGTCAACTTGACCCAAGTTGACCCATGTTGACCTAAATGGGTCAATATGAGCCAAACCCTATCAAATGGATTTCAAATTAAATGAAACTTGGACGAACTTAGTTTCTCCACATACCCAACATGTCCAAAGTTAAAAAAATAGCAAAATGACCATCGTCCCCCTAGGCCATAGAACAACTTTTTGCCTAACCCATAGGTAATTTGGTCATACCCTCTTCACATTCACTTGTGGCTTTCCTAAAAGCCCAAGGGGACTTAGTGATGAGTGGTGCACCCAACCCAATGGGTTTGGATCAGTCCATTTGGTCCCTAAACCAAACCTGACCCCTTAGCTTAAAATTCAATTTTCAAACTCCCTCTCAAGCTCAAATTCAAGCACATGGGAGGTTGGAAATCCATACCTTGGATCAAACTGACCATGTGCACACTCAAGATAGATCAAATAACCCTCCCAATATGATCAATTGGATCAAAATGGCAAGAGCATTGCCGATCATTTGATCCTTCAAGGGGAGATATACTCAATTCAATTCTCACTTTCCCCATCATTGAAGCTAAGGATCTCAAAGCAATCATCATGAGAGAACTCCCAAGCTTTTAGAGAGGATTAGAATTCACCTCATTTTGTAAAGTGAAAAATAGGAGCTCAATCCATTAGCCAATTTCTTCGACACTCCAATTGCTCTTGCATACTTCATCCAAGAGCTAAGTCGAGTGCACCTAAGCTTCTATTTGAGATCCCATAGCAAGGAAGGATCAAGTTGGATCAAAGAAAAAGCTCAAGCAAGGAGCAATTGGTCCATACATTAATCTACTCAACCTCAAGGGCTCATACTCTCAGCAATACTTCATCTTAACCAGAGGAAGCTTCTCCATGGGAATCGAGCACCAATGATCACCTCCAGTAGGTATGGGATTTTTCGATCACTAACCTCAATGTAGTCTGGAGCTTTGTGAAAGAAATTTTTATCCCATAAATTTTTGACCGTTGCATTTTCCATTCTCTGTCTTTAGATGGTGTGGGTTGAATTTGGTTTGATTCCATGCTAGATCTATCTTGGATCTTCCATTTGATCATTGATGATCTCTACTGATCAAGGGGAAGAACATGGATGATCTCAACCATCCATCCATGCATTTTAGATGGACCGCTAAGATTATTTAGCACATTTTGATATATGTTTATCCTTTGTAAAATATCGGGGGGATCCTTAATCATCTCATCTTTGATCGGACGGTAGAGGATTAAAGCATGTTTTCCACTGCCACCATCTGTGAGGTGACAAGTTAAGTGACCCCCTCACAGTGGAACACATGTAAAGGGTGCTGACCCCCACTGCCATGCGTCGCACTGTGAGCCAGGGATTAGTTAGGGATTAATAAAATGCATTAATTAATTCTAATTCACTTAGAGAACTTTAAAAATTCATAACTCTTGCTAGAAAATTTAGAACAATATGAAATAAAATTCTATGGATAAATAATTAAACTTAAAACAATTTAAATTTAATTTTGATGAGTTTTAAATTATGCTTTTCTCTAAATTTGTGTTTTATTAGAAAGTGTATTTTGCTAATTATGTTTTAATTAGGATTCTAATTAATCCCAAATTTCTTGGGTAAGTTTTAGGGGATGACTTCTACTCCCCTAATTTAATTGGGATTTATTGAGTGCTTGATTAGAGTAATTGCATATGGTTTTCTTAATTACCCTTCTAATGTAATTAAGCATAACTAGGATATGATTAGTGATTTTAACTTATGTTTAGGGTTCATTAAGGTTAGATCCAATGAGTAGGAGATTTATGTAATATTTTGAGGCATTTTTCCTAAGCTATTCCTAAACCCTCTCTTCTCTCTCTCCATAATCTCCTCTTAATTAAGGGTTAATTCATTAATTATCCCTTAATCAATTTCTAAAATTCTAAAAGTTTCAGAACTTAATTAATCTACTTTGGGTAGATGCTTAATTGTTTAATAGCCTAAGTTCAATTAAGAAAATAAAAACCCAATCCACATGTGTGAAAGGGTGTTTTGAAATTACTTAAGCTAAACCTCTTAGCTTAATTAACTTTTAATTATGAGCCAAATTGGATTAGGCCTTTTCATTATTAGGTGCATTACAAATTTAAATTCCTTGTGGGTTTTATGTCATCCCATTGGCTCATAATTATCTAGTTGATTCTTCTAAGGTGGTGTAGATAAGGGTTAATTAAGCTACTTAATTCATACCTTAACCTAATCAACACATAAAAAATGGATCTAATTACCTAAAAATTAAACAAAATTTCAAACACATGTGGTAATGGGTTAAAAACAACAAACTTATCTCACCTTTTCAAAACTAAATCAAATTTCAAACTAAATAAAAATTACAATGAAATTCACTTTGATTTATTCTAAATTTTTTTATTCTATAGGAATGTATTTAGGATTTAAGTGAAGTGAGTTTGTTTACATGCTTTCATTACTTTGAATCTTTCCCCAACATGTTAAGTTATATGCAATGTGATTTCATGTATTCATAATTTTGAAATTCAAATTTTAAAATGAAATTGTTTACTTTATGTCAAATTTGCATGTGTTGGCTAAAGAAGAAATATGAGTGGCTATTATCACTACTAAATATAAATTATTTTCAAAATACATAAGTCTAATACCAAATTTGAAAGTGTTCTACTTATGCCTTAATTATAAGTTTGCATGTGATAGATATAAAGTCATGCTTAGTATATTTCCTTTCTTTCTTATGTTAGCATAGTTTTGAATAGTTTGTAAGATGTAGGGTTCATTTGAAAAGAACCCAACACTTACTTAATTCTATACCCTATTCATTCCTTTTCTATCACCTAAGA
The DNA here is from genome assembly GCA_021442155.1 of Cymbidium sinense. Classification (NCBI taxonomy): domain Eukaryota; kingdom Viridiplantae; phylum Streptophyta; class Magnoliopsida; order Asparagales; family Orchidaceae; genus Cymbidium; species Cymbidium sinense. The sequence continues at coordinate 363,662,921 of CM038214.1, read as the reverse complement.
ATGGTGTGTATACTTGCATGCATAAATTGCATAAGATAAAATGAATCCATTAAACAACTTTTGCATTTTCCTTTTCTATTTTATTTCTTTTATATACATATTTGTATTTAAGGAAAGTGGTATATTAGTCTAGACAACCTAAAGGTTGTGAGGCTTTAAGTAGCCCTAAGTAGGTCTTGTACCTTACACCTTTGGTTAACAATGACACTGTACTCACTTATGCCTTTCTTACTTTCATGTATGTATGTGAAAATATAGGAAAACCCTTCTTTACTTAAGAAAATAATCATGCATATTCAACTCTTAAATTTTCTTAAATTGATTACTTAGCTTGCATCATAAAGTGTGTTAAATACTTTCATTTGCATGTATAGATATGCTTAGTCCATCATGCATGTTATGTATGTTGGGAATAAAAATGAAGTAATGTGTGTTATATGAGTTTTAATTCATTTTATTTAATCTTAAAATGCCTTTCTTTGTGAATAGGTCTATTTAGAGTATTATCTAAATGTAGTATTAATCAAAAGATGTAATCAAAATATTGACCTAAATGAAAATAAAATGTGAATCTACTTTAGAAATTACTTAGGTTAAGGAAGGAAAGAGAGGTTCTCTTCTCTTTCCCTCTCTTCATAACTTAGTAATTAATTGTAGGATCCACTTAAACAAAATCAAAACAAGAAATAAAATCAACCCAAAACACAAAAAAACAACTTAAATGAAACCTCTGTAATTTCAACATGTTCACACACTTAAAAAAATTTGAACTTAAAGCCATATACATACCACACAAACCTTCAACGCACACACATTTGCCTAAGTCACCACTTCTAGCCTTAGGTTAGGTTGGTGCATGGTTTGATGTTATGTTTTGTTTTATGATAGATTTTTTATACTGGATGTTTGGGTGTATTCTCATCAAATGAATGGTAGGACGTGCTTAGTCTACCTATTCTTTTCTGCACGAGATTGTGCTTAAGGGGCGCTATCATAAATAAAAATATAAATTATTTTGTTTTGGTGCTTTATACCCTAAGCATAATCCATAGTGTGAACTTAGTCACCCATGTGTGGGGTGATAAGTCCAATGTACATGCTTGAGATTTTTGGTATGTTTTAGCTAACCTTTGTTTTGCAGGTGTTAGTTAGATTTCCACTTTTTTCTTTCCATGTACAAATTTATATAATTAAGATTTTGGAATGATTGTTATTGAAATTAGGATAAGAATTGGTCCTAAGATCCTATCTTATGTAGCATGAGAACCCTTGGAGCATCCACCCTGCAATCATCCAAAAGAAGGAAAAAAAGAAAGAAAAGAAGAATAAGAAAGAAGAAAGAATAAAGAAGAATAAAGCTTGAAGAACCCCATAATAATAAATTCCTTTGCTTAAATTATAATTTGATTCATTTACAATTAGGGTTGCATGAGGGTAGAGCTTGGCTACCCATATTTGATATTTTTGGGTTTGTGCAGTGTTGTCCGATCACAACAGTCATTTATTCTTTTTGCGATTAGCTCTATAAATTGATTGATGATTTGTTTAGATTTTGGATTAAGTGGCATGATTTTCCTAATTTATTCCTCACTTTATGTATGGCCTGTATGTGGCTTAGGCTCTTTAGGGATGAATAAATATTTTACCCAACTTAACAATTCAAATTCAAATTAAACAACTCATAACCTCACCTAAAGCCTAGGTTTAAAATCAAGATAAAAGAATTAGCAACCCCTTAGTTGAGTGAGCATTTTATTTGTAATATTATGCACAAATGCATCTTATTTCACTCTTGATTGGAGGGCTTCCTCCTTTGCCAGAGAAACTTAGCTTGACCTTTGAGAGCCGTGGTGGAAACTCACCTCCTCTCTTCTCGCTGATTTTGGCCAATAATTTTTTTCTCATGCATTAGCCATAAAAATCCTATTATCCTGAGTCAAAATATTTGTCTAAAAATGAAAATAAAATGAAATTTGAAATTGCATTTGATTTAAGTCATTTGAAGCATGTCCCTTTACATGATCTAGTCTCTTTAGGGAGTGAGTTTAAGGACATAGTCTCTTTCTAAAAAATAACAGCCTAGCTATCTTGCATAAGCATACTGATTTGCCTACATGAATTCAATATCATAGGAGTTAGTTGGCGGCCACCCCTAGATAATTGAAAGTCCAAAGTATCGGGTGTTTTGTCCTCTCTTGTGGAAGAAAAATAATCACCCACTATTCACCTTAGATTTAGGTTGTGCTTTCGACCCTCACCAAAGCTCCCTAGGTTTAAGTTCTGAGGTTGCTTCTCACTTTTGTGGGTCATAAGCATAATTCCTCACCTCTTAGGAATTTTCTTAATATTGTGTTAAGGAATCCTAAGTCTCAAAATTTTAATGAAAAATTTAACTCAAATAAACTAAATCAATTTCTAAAATCTGAAGCCCAACTATAGATAGTTTGAGATGCTCATAGTTTCTAGCATCATGGGCATCTCTTACTTATCTCATTTTGGCTTGATAAAACTCCCTTTGATCAATCCCATTTTGATCTTCAAACATAAACCAATTTATTGATAGTCATTTCCTTTTGAAATCTTCAAATATAATGATCATTTACCTTAATAGAGAGTTTTTATAAGGGAGCCCATCTTTTAGGATGTAATTAACTATGGGGGCTTGCCCTTGTAGAGAACTTAACAAACCTGGTTTAAAATAAATCCTGCATTACTTTTCCATGTAACGTAGGGAAGAATATCTAAAACATATGCAAACCCACTGTCCTTAGGAGTCCTTATTGAGGTGATTAGGTCCATTAAAAGGTAGTGACTTCTGTCTTTCAAGATAGTACCCTATACCTTGATGATGTTCTTGATCACTAAGTACATCTGGATCTAAATTAAAATGATGAATTTCTATAATTCTCCTCTTTCATTTCTCAAAATAGATTTGAAAGGCAACTCATCTATAGAAATTTTAACCATAGATTTTCCTTTCATTGGGATGGTTCCTCTCCATCTTGGGTAAATGATCATTATCTTTGAGTCAATAGTGGGTTTTTTGGTGAATGAGATTATCCTTCTTTTCGCTGGCACTTAGCTCATTTCATTCTTGAGTTGAGTTAGCCAACAACAGGTTTTAGGACCGCATTCCTTGTTGGTCTTAAAATGTTTCTCAATGGGTAAAATGAAAATATCTAAATAAAAAGAAACATCATTAAGACTTCCTCCTTATCATTTTCATGATAAGGAAAGGTTCATCCTAAAAGAATAAATCTTCCATAAAGAACTTTGCTTTTCAAAAAAGCACCTTTCAAAAATGCACTTAATATAATATTTTCCACAAAATTTTGTCATCATCATTTAACAATTTTCATAATTGTTACATGTAGCGATTTTCAAAATAAAATTAATATTTTTTTTCAAAGCACAAATGAACATCTTCCTTCAATTCATTTTGATGAAGATTTCAATTTCAAAATAAATGAACAATCATCTTTTTCAAAAATCACAATCATAATCATAAAAATTTTCAAAAGCATACATGAATTTTTCTATTTCAATTCACTCACACTTATTGAATAGAAAGTTCAATTGTGAACAAAATCAAAATTTTCAAAAAGTACACATGAACATCTTCATTTAAAATACTTAAGTTTATTAAATGAAGATCATTCCCAACTAAAAAATAAAATATCTTTAGAAATCAACTTAAAAATATCTCACATATGTTTTAAAGTTGGAATTCCTCTTCAAAAGTAATAATCACACACAAAAAATTTCAAATTTCAAAAATTAAATTGATCTCCATTTCACAATACCTAAATTTGTTGAATGGAGGTCCCCTTTTTTAAAATTTAAAATTCCAACAATCATATTTCAAAAAAAATTCAAACATACATTTGGAACCTCACTTAGCATACTCAAATTTTCTAAGTGAAGTTTTCAACCAAAATCAAAAAAATCAATAATCATATTACAAAAAATTTCAAATAATATTTGGAACTTCATTTAACATACCCAAATTAATTAAGTAAAGTTTCCAAATCCAAAATCCAAAAATAAAAAAAAATTTAAACAACATTTTGGAATTTCACTTAACATACCCAAATTTGTTAAGTGAACTTTCTTATTCCAAAATCAAAATCAACATTCATATTTCAAAATTTTCAAAAATATTTGAACTTCATTTAACATACCCAATAAGTGAAGTTTCCAAATCCAAATCAAACATTTTAAAACATATTTGGAACCTCACCTAGCATTTGCTAAGTTTCAGTTCAGTTACGTATTGCTAAATCTAAACCTTTGGAATTCTTCCCTTATACCAAATTTGCTAAGGAGAAGTTTCCATTTTCAAAACCAAAAATAAAATCAAAATTTTAAACACACACCATTTGGAATTTCAATTAGCATACTCAAATTTGCTAAGTGAAATTTCCATTTCATAAAACCATGGGATTTCACCTTTAGCATACCAAATTTGCTAAAGTTAGATTTCCACTTTCAAAACACATCAAAAAAACAAATGAAGCACCTTAGGATCCCCTTAGCATACCAAATTTCCTAAGGGTTCTAACCTTTCAAAATCAAAACATTCCAAACAAATGAAACACTTAGGATTTTCTTAGCATACCTAAATTTGCTAAGAATCCTATTTTCAAAAAATTAAACAAAGACACTCATTATTCTTCACTAAGCATACCTAAATTTGCTAAGTAAGAATTCTAAAATTTTCAAAATCAAAACAAAATTCACAAAAAGAAACAATCACTTTTACTTGACTTAGCATACCTAAATTTGCTAAGTAAGTGAAATTCGAAATCAATCAAACAAAAAAAAATCTTTTGAACCTTACTTTATCATACCCAAATTTGTTAAAGGAAAGGGTCCTCAAAATCACAAAAATTCAAATTTAAAAGATCAATGAACCTATGGAAGCATCCTATCAAAAATTTTGAATCCATATTTCAACATACCTAAATTTGTTGAAGTTTGGATTCATATTCAAATTCCACTTTCAATCAATCTTCTTAAATCAATCTTCCAATTGATACAAGCTCATTGCTCATTGTAGATTCTTTTCAATCAATGTAGTACAGTTCAGTTTAAGTTTACTATAGTTTTGGATATGGATGGTTCCCAAAAATTTGTCTTCACCTTCCCTCACAGTATGGATATAACTTTAGATCAGATTGACTTCCCCCATCTACACCACACCCACTTGATTCACTTTGGCCAAGAATTTGAGGGGGCCAAGATAACTTGTGAGGGAATTCCCCTCACCAAAGTCAGCAAGATGAAGGTGAATGGGTAGAAGCCGGTCATCAGGATAGACTTACCTTCAGATTTGGATGTCTCCTCACTGAAGAGGATGTTGGTTTTCTTTTTCTCTTTGAATGGAGAAAAGAAATGACACCACATAGAGTTCAAGAATATTTTATTTAGATGACCAAATACAACATTAAGGAATACACATATTATCTCAAAAGATAAACATGCTTTCCTGTAATGGATTTGATCATTTGAATAAAAGACTCCTAAGGCTAATGGGTCTTTCGTGTACCAGAGTATTTTCCCACTACATAGAAAAGTAGAACAGGGTCAATTTTATCCTGGGATCCTAGTTCCCTATAAAGGAAAGCCTCTATAGTTAATTACATCTTAGGAAGGGTCTCTTCTTAAGAATACACTCGATTAAAGAAATAAGTGGTTATTCCTAAAGATTACTAAGGTAGACTTCAAAGGATTGATATTTGGAAATTCAATTGGGAGAGGTCTAAATTGGAGAGAGTTATTTTTAAGATTCAAACAAGAAAAAGTAGGAAATGTCTATTAATACCGGGATGCCCAGTAGACATTTCATTTATCTTATGATAGGGTTTCAAATTTGGAATTTAATTTTAGATTTCAAGTTATCATTTTCTTAGAAATCTAGGACTTAGATTCTAGTAGCACAAGACTGCAGAAATGCCTAGGGTTGAAGACTTATTCCAAAAAGAATGCTTCAGAACCTAGTCTATAGGCTCTTTTGACACATGTCAGATGCTTGACCTAGTGCTATTCTTGAGAATTATTGGTCATTCTCTTCACTTGAAGGAACTAACCTATCCCTGACTCTTCTGGACTTACAGCCTGCCTGGAGAAGGCTACCAGCTAACACCACCTAATCGCATTTTAAAATCATGAGACTAAGTCATATGAATGCAAGATGGCTAGGCTGTTGCAATTTCAGGAAAGAAATCTATGAACCTAGACTTACTCCCTAACCCCTAAGGTCATGTAGGGTATGAAGATGCATATAATTAATGCACTTAGATTTTAATAATTTTTGACACACGATTCATTTTGGTCGTAAGGATACAATTTATGCCTAATGCATGCAATTAGAAAAAGATCATGGGCCAAATCAAAATAGAAGAAGGTATACTTCCATCATAGGCTCTCAAAGGTCAAGCCTAGGTAAAGATGGAATTCCTTCAATAATCAAGAGTGAAATAATATGATTATGCATGACATCCAGCTAAAGGGTTGCTACATATTTTAATACCTAAGCCTTTATATGAAGATTATGAGTTGTATTTATTTTTATGTTTCAGTTGATTTAGTTGGGTAAAAAATTTAGTTTATCCTATGAGCCTACGTCCAAGCATACATCACAGCACAAAAATAGCATAGAAAGAAACCTATGAAAAGCATGTTGTTTCTATTATGCACCCAAAATAAATCAAGCTAAATTAAATTATATAAGAAAAAGGCCAATGCAGTCGGGTACTGATATAAACCTCAGAAGAAAGAGAAATGGGCAGCCGAGTTCTGCTCTTATACAACCCAGCCTAGAACTACAAGTTTAGATCTATGGGTCTTTTTTTCAGGAAAGTCTCCTTCTTCATGGATATCCATCTGCTCCACAGGGGACCACTACACCATCTCCGGTTGGGTGTCAATCCTAGACCCCATAGATCCTAACCTAATTCTAAGCTCAAATTTACATTTAAAATTTAAAGAAAATCCAAACCTAAGATGTTAGGAAATACACACACATGCAAAGTTTTATATTTCACAAACATACGGGCTTAACATTGGTTGCTTGCCCCACGTCTATGGACTATGTTAAGGATTTTTCACGCAAGCAAACATCAATTTTATGATTTATTTATTACATGATCCCTTTAACACGGTCCCATCAAATCTAGAAAGAATGCCCTACCATCCAGTCTAACAAACAAACAAGCCTAGGCATCCAGTCTAAAGCAATACAACACACAGATATGAGAAGCACAACACAACATATCATAGGAGATTAAAGGAAAATCACAGAATGATCTAACCTAGATCTAGGATCAGTGACCTGAGAAATCTAGTGTGTGTAGAAGTGGAGTTTGTGTGGTGAGCCTTTGCTAGGCCTTTAAGTTCAAGTTTTGATGTTTGAAATTTTTGTTTAATTTTTTACCATTGGTTGGTTTCAATTGAAATGGTTTGGTTATTAATTTTTATTTTTATGTTCATTTTATTTGGTTAAAGTTGTATAGCTTTTCAAGAATAAGAAATAGAATGAATTTCACTTTTAGGTGAAACTCACTTTATTCAACATCCTAAATCTAATGTGGTTTCCAAAATTCTAACTAAAATCCTTAAGTACTTTAATTAATCCTTTTGATTTTATTTATGTTTGGTTTGATTTATGTTATTTCATTTATTTGAATTGCTTTGTTTGATTTAATTTATTTGATTTATTTCATTTTAAATTAAGTTATATGGATTTCATTTGATTTAGCTTATGTTATTTTAAGGAGTTTGATTTAAGTTTTTTCAAATCATGGAGTTATAAGCTTAAGTTTTAAGTCCATTGATATAAATTAATATCTTAGGGTTATGCATGGATTATTCTCAACCTAAAGTACTTAAGTTAATTTCTTGATCTGATTTGATTAATCTAGATTTTAAATCTATTATTTTAAATTCATTAAGGATAAATGGTTTTATTAAATTTAACTTAAGGTTATTTTATTATATTTAAATTTCATAAAGCATTGATTTTCTTACAGTTTTGTTATTTGGTTAGATTCCTTGTCTTAGAGAGTTTTAATAAATTATCTTAGTTATTTCTGATATTTATTTCCAATTATTTCAATTTAGTTGTTAATTTAATGAATTAATGATTTTTTTAATTATTATTTCATTCATATTGACCTAGAGATTTGGAAAATCAAGAATTCTAAATTTATAGACTAATTGGGTTTGAGATAATTATGGAAAGTGGGGTTACATGATAGTTTTATGTTCCTAAAGTTTTAGCTTAATTAGATATGTAATTAGGGTGTAATTAAGGTTTTAATTATTTCATAAAAACTTAAATTAAGATTAATTTATTAAGATTAATTAAGAGATTTTATTTTTAACTTATTATACACTAAAATACCTTTCTATTGAGGGTTTCTTCATAATTTTCGGCTAAATGGTTGATTTATTAATTTTTAATTAATTTCAAGTAATTTAATTGAATTATTTTATTCTTTTAATTATCAAATTAAATGAATTAAGTTCATATTAAGTTCATATTAGTTTAATTAAGTTAAATTATTATTTTGCAGGATAATAATTTAAATCAAAATAATGAACACCAGAATAATAATGAACACCAGAATAATAATGAACACGCTCATGATCGGACGGTCCCTAATGATCCCGTGATTTCGCAGGATCATGAGCGTGTCACGCGGGAGGATCCCGGACAGGTCCGTCGATCGATCGGACGATCCCTATTATTCCCGCGATTCCTAAAGGGATTTAATCAGAATTAACAACCTGGATCTGGACCATCCATCTCTTTTTAAAAGAAGTGGACGGTCCTGATTTCATCTCTCCCGTTCTCTGTGAGATCCGAGGACCGTCCAACTTATTTTGCTAATAACTTTTGATCTACATAACCAAAATGGATGATTTAAAGTGTTACATTATCGCTGAAATATCCTGTTTCAATCCATATAGCTTGATCTCACTGGTGAACAACCCTTGTATGAAAATGATCAAGGTCAAAAGCTTTAAATAAAAAGAGGGGTTAATGGCATACCCGATTTAGATTAGCTGAAATCAATTCCACTAGCTTTGTTTCTTCAAAGGAAAGTCTTGCTCCGAATTGAGCTAATTCCTTGGGTGATCTCTGCCTAAGCTTTAGATTGATTTTTCAATTTTGGTGTTCCTAATGGTTGAGAGCACTTGGAGGATGGAGGAGCTTGCTTCTTTGGTGGAATGGTGTATGTGGCTCGCTTTTTTTTTTTTTTTTGAGGAGGTATGTATGTCTTTTTTTTTTATGCCTGGCCGAAACCTCATATATCATTTTTATTATTTTTTTTTGGAGAAGCCAACTCTCTCTTGAAGGTAGCCATCACTTGAAGGCTTTGGATTCACTTGGTGCCATCCTCTTAAGAGGTGGGATAATTTTTTCTTCTTTTTCATTTTTTATTTCTTATTTTTTTCATTTTATTGTTTAATTTATTAATTTGGGAGGTTAATTAGCTCAGTAATCATTCTCGAGATAATTAATCTTCTTTACAGATACATTGGTTAAGATGGTTTTGAATTTTCATGATTTTATTTTGTTTAACTCACTTAACCCAAATTGGGTTGTTGAGTCATTTGTTTTTCTTATGGGTCAAATGACCCATTTGACTAACCACACCCAATAAGGAGTTATATATCCTATTATCATTTCCATATGATTTGGACAATTAGTTTGATGTTATTTTGATTTTTCTTCAATTTGAGTTCAATGTGGCTTATTTAAGTTATTTTATTTTAAGGAATTTAATTTACTTAATCTAAGCCTTAAAGAACTCAAATTTATTGGTTATTATGATTAAAACTATTTATTTAATTTAATTTTTTTAAATATATATATATATATATATATATTTTTGGTGATTTTATTTAGTCAAATTTTAGTGGGTTGACTTTGACCAATAAAGTCAATTCTAGGTTAACTAGGGTTGACTTTAGGTTTGACTTTAATCATTTTGGATTTATGATTATTGATTATTAAGTTGATTAGTTGATTTTGAATTTGGATGCTTGATGATCCTATCTAAGATGAATAGGTTAGATCCAACCCAAGGTGAATTCTCAGGTCACTAGGCATAGTGTCCTAAGCATGCTAAATTAACCTCATCCAAAAATGTGGTCAACAATGGACCCCCAATATGTGTAGTGGATTAACTAGAATACAGCACATATTGGTGCTTTATTGATCAACATACAAGTATAAGCTTGGGGTTCCAATTCATGATTTTAGTTTTTGATTTGGATTTATTTTGATTTTGATTGAAAGATAGGTATATGTATACCTATCTTTATTTTGGAGTGTAATTCATTCTTAGAAATTTAACTTTCATTAACTTCTAAGATGAAGAAGAATGCTATTAGGAGTAGACCCAAAGATTGGTCTAACCTTAATGCAATCATTATGCTCAAGGGAAATGCCTTTAGGAGACTTACTCTTTCTTGAGAATATTAGTGACTCATGTGATTAGCTTAAGAAGAGCCGTAAGGGTGTGATCCATCTAGTTAGCTAAAGAAAGAGAGAGCCTTTAAAGACTCATCTAATATGGGGGAGAAGAGGCTTGAAATGCTTGATCCTACTCCACAGCACTTTGACTACTAAACAGTGGCCACATGGACTTGTTCCTGTTTAAATAGTTTAAAGAAATGGGGCCTTTAATGGCTTGATTCCATTCCTTAGAAGTTTGAATAGGATGCCAACTAGGGACTTAATCTTATATGATTAGAAAGAATGATAACTAAGGGACTTATATCTTTCTAGCTATTAGAAAGGGGCCATAAAGACTTAATCCAATCTAACTCACCTATGTAGCATGGAAGGGGCCTTGATGGCTTGTTCCAATCATGTACACAAAGGTAGGATGCCGACGGGGGACTTACTCCTGATGATTAGAAAGAAGGTCGACTAGGGACTTATATCTTTCTAGCTATTAGAAAGGGGTCGTAAAGACTTAATCCAATTTAACTCACCTGTGTAGCATGAAAGGGGCCTTCATAGTTTATTCCAATCATGTAAACTAAGGTAGGATGCCAACTGGGGACTCACTCTTGATGATTAGAAAGAAGGCGGACTTGGGACTTATATCTTGGCTATAGAAGGGGTCATAAAGACTTAATCCAATCTAACTGTAACATGAAAGGGGCCTTTGGCTTGTTCCAATCATATACAAAAGGTAGGATGCCATGGGACTTACTCGATGATTAAAGAAGGCATGGGACTTATATTTTGCTATTAGAATGGGGAGTAAAGACTTAATCCAATCTAACTCCTCAAACATGAAAGGGGCCTTGATGGCTTGTTCCAATCATGTACAAGGGTAGGATGCCACTAGGGACTTACTCGATGATTAGAAAGAAGGCTACTTAGGACTTATATCTTTCGCTATTAAAAGGGCTTAATCCAACTCATCCGTAGTTTGAAATGGGCCTTGATGGCTTATTCCAATCATGTACATGAAGGTAGGATGCCAAGGGACTTACTCGATGATAGAAAGAAGGCCACTTGGGACTTATTTCTTTCTAAGAAAGGGGTCATAAAGACTTAATCCAATCTAACTCAGTAGCATGAAAGGGCCTTGATGGCTTGTTCCAATCATGTACACGAAGGTAGGATGCCAACGGGACTTACTCATGATTAGAAAGAAAGCCAGGGACTTATATCTTTCTGGCTATTAGAAAGGGGTCATAAAGACTTGATCCAATCTAACTCACCCATGTAGCATGAAAGGGGCATGGCTTGTTCCAATCATGTACATGAAGGTAGGATGCCACTAGGGACTTACTCGATGATTAGAAAGAAGGCCAATTTGGGGACATCTTTTGGCTATTAGAAAGGGTGCATAAAGACTTAATCAATCTAACTCGTATGTGTAGCATGAAAGGGGCCTTGATGGCTTGTTTAATCATGTACACAAGGTAGGATGCCGAAGGGACTTACTCGATGATTAGAAAGAAGGCCGACGGGACTTATATCTTTCGCTATTAGAAAGGGGTCATAAAGACTTAATCCAATCTAACTCCCTGTAGCATGTAAGGGGCCTTGATGACTTGTTCCAATCATGTACACAAGGTAGGATGCCTACGGGGACTTACTCATGATTAGAAAGAAGTCAATGGGAACTTATATCTTTCTAGAGATTAGAAAGGGGTCATAAAGACTTAATCCAATCTAACATGTAGCATGAAAGGGCCTTGATGGATTTCCACATGTACATGAAGGTAAGAATGGTGCCATGAAGGGCTTGCTCCAAACCTATGTGGTATGGATGAGGAAAAGGGGTCAAAGTGACTTATTCCTAATCCTCAAAGTTTTGACTAATAAGCAAGAGTCTCAAGGACTTAATTATCACTTGATTAGTCTAACTTGATGAAGAGGTGATGGAAGGTTTGCTTCCATTTCTTGATTTCACTAATACTCCTTACACATGAAGAAGTTTAGTCAAGGAGGTTTCAAAGAGTTGGAATTTATTTTTGAGGGAAGACTTGGGTATATTTTGGACCCAATGCTTTATTATGCCATGAGCATAGAAATTCATCATTTTCCTTTTATATCTCAAAGTTACAATGAACCATGTGTCTAATTCATTGAATAAAGACATCATAGGGTAATAAGAGAATTCTACCCTTTGAGCTTGTATGTGACTGTAGTTCTTAGCAAGAAGAACCAAAGTCAACCAAGGTTTCAAATGAAATTTATTTTCTTTTGTTTGGATATGTATGTTAATTTTACTTTGTTGACATGAATCAATCTTATAAGGCATTCTCTTGGATTCAATGAAGATCAAGAGATTCCTTTAAAGCTTTCTAAAGTGAATGAGAATCAAGATAATCTTTTGGATTCTCATAGAGACATAAAATTCCCTAAGAAATAAAATTGAAAGGATTAACTTATTAGAGAAATTTAGATTCTCGATAAGTTTGAAATTGAATTTCTTCGATTTATTATTATAGGAAATGAAATCTCATAATTTTCTTTGATTAATTTCTTATTTTTGCATTTTTGATCCTTCTTTTTACTACAAGGTCTTTGAAATTACTTCAAAAGTAAATTTCAAGACTATAGTATAAGATTGTTCTTCAAATCATATTGAAGTATCTTTCTTCTTTTTCTATTTTTTTTTTTTTTGACAAGATTTTCAATATAACCCTCTACCTAATTGAAAGTGGGATTATAAGAAATCTTGATCATGACCCTTTTTGCTAAATTGCCCCAATATGTTGAATGATATGATATAATAGAACATTCTTATAAGGATTCTCATATGTCATATCATATGCTTTCAATTTTTCTTTTCTAGAATTGTCTTGATTTGATAATTTTAGATAAGTTATCCTTAGGAAGGATAATCTTATGCATGAAAATATTTTTGATTTTCAAATGAAATATGGGTAATATGAACCCATTCTCAAGGTAAAGATTCTACCCTAATCCCAAGATGTGGGTCATATAATGATGTTAGCTAACCAAGAAGAATATTTTCTTCTTATGTAGAACCATCATTTTCTAGCTTATAATTTTAGCAAAATTTTGCTTTTCTTTTGGAATTTGACAATCATCAAGGGACTTAATTTATTGAAATGTCATCAAGCTTAAGTTTATGATACATCGGAGATCATTTCAATTTTATTTCTAGATAAAGTAGTCTTTAAACCCAAAAGATAGTTTGATCAAATCATCAATAGCTAACTCATTAAAGAGTTAGATCATTGATATCATCTTGTCAATTATGGAATTGGATTTTTTCAAATTCTAAGGGTTCATTCCAACTTGAAGATTATATAAATCTCCACATCTAAACAACATTGATGCAATGTAGATTGCCTTTTGAAAATAAAGTTAGACCCAAACTACTTAAGCTTTTAACTTGCAAATGGCTCTATAATTCCATAACTTTTCATTTATGGTTATAGAGACCACTTGCAAATACAATCAGTATACCATGAGACCTTTTCTATACAAAAGATATGGACTCAAAAAAAGAAGATCCACTATCTTTCTTTAACCCGCCAAGCAGCTCACCCAAATCATGGTAAAGGCTAAAATGAAGCATGAGATATTATCTTATTATTTTATTTAGGGACAATTTTTGACTCTAACCTACCACTTTATTTTGATGTGAAATTTGAAGTCAAAATGTCCACATGCTTAGAAATTTTAGACTTCATCCTTTGCTCTTGGATATAGTCCTTCCATCCCTTACTTTTCTTTCTTTCTTTCTTTTTTGGTAATATTCGATTTCATTTCTTCATGAAAGGTTACATTTGGTAATTTTCCTAGTTACAAGATTCACTAAGAAGATAAATATATTTGAATGACTCCAAATAATTTGTTAAGAAATTTGATGTATTTGATCTTTGTCCAAATACAACATTTTATTGATTGACTTTAATCAAGCATAGACTTTTGTTTTTTTGATATGATTCAAGTATGTGCTTGATTGATCATATATTATGATTTAACATTTCTATTTTTTTTAATCTTTTCATGGAACAACAAATATAGCAAATCCATTAAATATTGATAGAAATTACTTTCTAAAGATGTTACACTTGTTGAATTCAAAATTATTTAGTGGAGTGAGTCATTCAAGATTGGCATAATGACTTGAAAACTAAACACTTTGAAATCAAAATTTTCTATTGGAATCAAATATTTAGTGAGGTCATTTAGGAGTAGTTGAATGATATTCCTAAAGACTCAACACTTTAGGATGAATATGAACATCCTTCAATAATCAATATGTTTCTTCTTTTTTTTTTTGATTCCTTTTATTCTCTTTTTTTTTTTTTTTTTTTCTGGATAGAACCATCCAAGAGCATTTAAAGATGTTTCATGAATTCCTAAGTTGCTCTTTTCATGTTTGAATTTTGGCTTCAACCAATGTGATTGAAATCAAGTTCTTTTCTAAGTTGAGTTTTAAGATTGAATTTTCATGAAGCTGAAAACTACTTTCTTTATTTGATTGAATTTATATGGCATCAACTTATCAAATTTTGATTAGAATTGAGCCTATATAAATTCATTCTTATGTTTATATTTGATGTTGATCGATGCACCCGAATCAACATATATTTTGGAGATTTTCTTCTTTTAAATTTTCCACATCGACTAAGATGCTAATAAGTTCTTAATAGTCTATCTTCATCATAGAAGATAACCCTAGAACTTCTTTATATTGGAATGCCACATCAGGAAGTTGTTTATAGTTAAGTAAGACAAATTACATGATTATGTAATGCCTTGCTTTACTTTGCTTCTTCTTTCATCATTTTTTATTTCATATTTCATTTTATTTTATAATAGAGCATTATGATGCTTGATTTTGCAAGAAACTTCTCTAAGATAGGCAAAACATCATATTTTGAAGATGATTTATTTCCATTTCTTTTCAATGTCATTTGAGGTGGTATGACTCTACCATTTTGAATTTTAATTCAAGAATTTCCCTTTTTATATGAAGGGAAGGTAGGTCTAACTCTATCCTCAATAGATCAAAAGACCTCATGATCTATTCATTTATAAGATCATCATTTAAAAGAGGACCCTCTAGGGTAGATGATGCTAAAAGTCAAATTTTGACTTGCATTCTTTTATAGCACATATAAGATTAAAGGTAATCTCTTGCAATGGACTCTTTGACCACCATACTTAACATTAAGATAATGTCAAATAGGTCATAAGATATTGCAAAGGATTCTCCTTAGATTCATTTTGTATTGAAAGCATATAATGCCTTAGTCTTGAAAATTAAGGCATTTTTCATTCATTTGGACTCACAAAGTCCTAAGTGATTTATCTATCAACTTTCAGATAAGGATTTCATACTTTCACTCTAAGATAGATATCACCCTAGGACCCAATCCTAAGGTCATGATTTCTTTAGAAGGATTAAACTTCTTCATTTATTTTCTTTTCTTGATTTAACCTTAAAATTAATTAAAGCCAATCATGGAATATCATTTCATTCAATGGGAGAAAACTCCCATTAAGAAAGTTGATTTAAATTTCATTCATTTCAACTTTATCAAGAGAATCATAATTCTCTTTTGCTACCCTCTCTTTTCTTCTATTGATTTGAAGCAAAAGTGAATCTTGTCACTTTATTTTTTTTTTTTTTTATATCATGTCATCTTCCTCTTTTGACTCTCTCCCAAACTCTTAAGAATTTAAGATTTTGGAAAGGTCTAAAAGAAGGTTACCTCCAAGTCACTCCTTAGAATTGGCCAATCAACTTGAGTAGTTGGTTTTCCAATATTCTAGTGGACTTGTAGAAATTAAGATTAAAGTTGATTTGCATTCATGTATAATTTTCTTCTATAAGAATAGAAGATTTTCATTGAGTTCCTTAATCAACTCTCCTAAAGTCAATAAAGCATTCTCTTTCTATGATTTTTTTATTTTATTCTTCTTTTCTAAATGCAATTCAAACTTCAATCATGGTGGGAAAAGGGGCACAACTATGCCTCCTTTTGATTTAAGTTTTTCAAGATTTGAACTCCTTTATCTAACACCTTTTGAATGAGAATAAAGGGAGTTCATTCAAGGACCCCTGATTCTCTTTAGCTTTAGTACAAAGCCAAAGTAAGATCAAGGATAAGTTTAATTTTGAGACTTTATTTTTGAAGATTTGCTTTTCAAATCTTGAAGTACTTTTCATAATTTTTTAAATTTAATATATCTTTTCCATATTGGAATGGTTTCAAATCCATCTTGACTAGATTTAGGTCATAGATGACTTGATTTTATTTATTTCTCTCATCTCATTTTATTTTCAGGATTTGGTTCTAGGACCCAATCATTAAACTATGACAAATGAAGAGTTCTAGAACCTCTATTCAAGATGTTGGATAGGCTCAACCAAGAATGAAATGGAGAGGTATCCAACAGAAAGAAAGGCACTACATGAGTGGCACTAGTACACTACCGATATATAGAAATAACCACCTATTTCTAAAGATGGAGAGAGGAACCATTCCCCAGCGGAGTCACCAGAAAAAATATGTTGGTTTTCTTTTTCTCTCTGAATAGAGAAAAGAAATGACACCACATAGAGTTTAGAATATTTTATTTGGATGACCAAATATAACATTAAGGAATACACATATTATCTCAAAAGATAAACATGCTTTCCGTAATGGATTCAATCATTTTAATAAAAGACTCTAAGGCTAATGGGTCTTCGTAAGTATTTTCCCTGAACTACATGAAAAGTAGAGGTCAATTTATCTTGGGATCATGGTTCCCTATAAAGGCAAGCCTTTATAGTTAATTACATCTTAGAAGGGTCTCTTCCTAAGAATGCTCTTGATTAAAGAAATAAGTGGTTATTCCTAAAGATTACTAAGGTAGCTTTCAAAAGATTGATTTTGGAAAATTCAATTGGGAGAAGTCCAAATTGGAGAGAGTTATTTTTAAGATTCAAATGGAAAAGTAGGAAATGAATACCGGGATAGACATTTCATCTATCGTATGATTGGGTTTCAAATTTGGGATTTTATTTTGGATTTCAAGTTATCATTTTCTTAGAAATCTAGGACTTAGATTCTAGTAGCACAAGACTGAAGAAATGCCTAGGGTTGAAAACTTATTCCTAAAAGGATGCTAACCTAGTCTGTGTGCTTCTAACACATGTATACTGACCTAGTTCTATTCTTGGGAATCATTGGTCATTCTCTCACTTGAAGGAACTAACCTATCGACTCTTTCTAGACTTACTGCACGGAGAAGCCACCTAACACCACCTAAGCATTTTAAAACCATGAGGCTAAGTCATATGAATGCAAGATGGCTGGATATTATTTTAGGAAAGAAATCTATGAACCTAGACTTACTTCCTAACCCCTAAGATCATGTAGGGTATGAAGATGCATATAATTAATGCATATTTTTTTGATTTTAATAATTTTGACTCTTCATTTAGGCCATAAAGATACAATTTATGCCTAATGCATGCAATTAGAAAAGATCATGGGCCAAATCAAAATAGAAGAAGGTGTACTTCCATCATAGGCTCTCAAAGGTCATAGGTAAAGATGGAATTCCTTCATTAATCAAGAGTGAAACAATATGATTATGCATGACATCCGCCTAAGGGTTGCTACATATTTTATCTTGTTTTTTAATACCTAGGCTTTATATGAAGATTATGAGTTGTATTTATTTTTATGTTTCAATTGATTTAGTTGGGTAGAAAATTTAGTTTATCCTATGAGCCTACGTCCAGGCATACATCACAACACGAACATAGCACAGAAAGAAACCTAAGAAAAGCATGTTGTTTCTATTACGCACCCAAAATAAATTAAGCTAGATTAAATTATAAGAAAAGGGCCAATGCAGTACTATGTACACGGAAGAAAGAAAAATGGGCACTGAAGTTCTCTATACAACCCTACTAGAACTACAAGTTTAGATCTATGGGTCTTTTTCGTGAAAGTCTCCATCTTTGGGACATCCATCTGCTCCACAGGGGACCACTACACCATCTCTGGTTGGGTCGCCTGCTAATCCTAAACCCATAAGATCCTAACCTAATTCTAAGCTCAAATTTACATTTAAAATTTAAAGAAAATCCTAAGCCCAAAGATGTTAGGAAATACACACACACATACAAAGCATTTTTATATTTCACAAACATAGCTTAACATTATTGCTTGCCCACCCATCATGGACTATGTTAAGGGATTTTAAACCTACAAGCAAACTTCAATTTTATGATTTATTTATTACAGTTAACATAGTCCCCTGCAAAAAATAGTATCAAATCTAGAAACAACACCCTACCATCCAATCTAATGAAACTAGCATCAAGCCTAAATAAGCAATACCACAAGATATGTGAAGCAAACACAACATATCAGAGATTAAAAGAAAATCAATGATCTAACCTAGATCTAGATCCGTGACCAGAAATCTAGTGTGTGTAGAAGTGGGTTTGTGTGGTGAAGTCTTTGCTAGGCCTTTAAGTTTAAGTTTTGATGTTTGAAATTTTAATTAGTTTAATTTTTACCATTGGTTGGTTTCAATTCAAATGGTTTAGTGATTTAATTTTTATTTTTATGTTCATTTTATTTGGTTAAAGTTGTATAGGTTTTAAGAATAAGAATAGAATGAATTTCATTTTAGGTGAAACTCACTTTATTCGCATCCTAAATCCTAATGTGGTTTCCAAAAGTCTAACTAAAATCCTTAAGTAATTTTAATTAATCCTTGATTTTATTTATGTTTAAGTTTGATTTATGTTATTTCATTTATTTGAATTTCTTTGTTTGATTTAATTTATTTGATTTATTTCATTTTAAATTAAGTTATATGGATTTCATTTGATTTGCTTATGTTATTTAAGGAGTTTGATTTAAGTTTGATTTCAAATCAGTTTAAGCTTAAGTTTTAAGTCCATTGATATAAATTAATATCTTGGTTATGATTATTCTCAAACTAAAGTACTTAAGTTAATTCCTTGATGATTTGATTAATCTAGTTTTAAATCTATTATTTAAATTCATTAAGATAAATGGTTTTATTAAATTTAACTTAAGTTGTTTTAATTATATTTAAATTTCATAAGCATTGATTTTCTTAAATTTGTTATTTGATTAGATTCTTGACTTTTTTAATATGAATTATCTAATTATTTCTGATATTTATTTCCAATTATTACAATTTTATTGTTAATTTAATGAATTAATGAATTTTTTTTATTTATTATTTCATTCATATTGACCTAGAGATTTGGAAAATCAAGAATTCCAAATTTATAGACCAATTTGGTTTCAGATAATTATGAAAAGTGGGGTTACATGCCAATTTTATGTTCCTAAAGTTTCAATTTAATTAGATGTAATTAGGTGTAATTAAGGTTTTAATTATTTCATTAAAACTTAAATAAAGATTAATTTATTAAGGTTAATTAAAAGATTTTATTTTTAACTTATTATACACTAAAATACCTTTCTAATGAAGGTTCTTCATAATTTTCGGTTAACTAGTTGATTTATTATGATTTAATTAAGTTCAAGTAATTTAATTAAATTATTTTATTCTTTTAATTATCAAATTAAAATAATTAAGTTCATATTAAGTTCATATTACAATTAAGTTAAATTATTAGTGTTCATTATTTTGATTTAAGATTATTAAAATAAAATTTTATAATTATTTTATTAAAGGTAATTATTATATTTAATTTAAGGGTTAACTAACATAAAATTTTAATTTCATTTTATTTCAGAGAATTAAATCTCCAAAAATTACCTAAGGTATGTTTTAAGCTTAATTTCATTTCCCCAAAGTTTCAAATTAATTGGATTATTAATTTAAGTGTAATTAAGGTTTAATATTTTTAAATTAAACCTAAATTAAGGAAAACTCACCCAATAAAAATTGGGGATTTTAATTTCCATGGATTCCTCCCATCAGGATAAATCCATAGATATTTTATTTGTATTTTTCTGATTTTTGTTTGAGTTTATATGATTTTTTGAAGTTTTTTTATTTTTTTAAATTAATTTAATCATTGCTTAATGATTTTTAATGGTTTTTAAGTTACAGGTCCCATGCATTTTAACAAAAAGAGCGGGATTAGCTTTGGACCATCTGATCAAAGATTGGACGTTCCCTGATGATCCCGTGATTTTGCATAATCATGAGCGTGTGCGCGTTGATCACAATGAGATCGACGCAGACGGGTCCCTATTATTCGCATTCCTAAGGGATTTAATCGTAATTAACTGATTTGGACCGCCCATCTCTTTTAAAAGAAGCGGTCGATTTCATCTCTCCATCTCTGGAGAGGACCGTCTAACTTATTTTGCTAATAACTTTTGATCTATACAACCAAATTGGATGATTTAAAGTGCTACATGATCGCTGAAAGATCCTTTTTCAATCCATTTGGCTTGACCTCACTGGAGAACAACCCTTGTATGGAAATGATCAAGGATAAAATATTTAAATAAAAAGAGGGGTTGTTATTGGCATACCTCGATTTAGGGAGCTTTAGACGTTGAAATCAACTCCACTAGCTTTGTTTCTTTAAAGGAAAGTCTGCTTAAGAATTGAGCTAATCTTATGGGTTGATCTCTTGCCCAAGCTTTAGATTGAATTTTGGTTTTGGTGTTCCCAATGGTTGAGAGCACTTGGAGGGTGGAGGAGCTTTCGCCTGCACTTCTGTTTTGGTGTGGTATGGTGTATGTGAGCTCAATTTTTTTTTTGAGGAGGTATGTATATCTTCCTTTTTTATGCAAACCTCATATCATTTATTATTTTTTTGGAGAAGCCAACTCTCTCTTGAAAAAGCATCATGCGGAAGGCAACCTTCACTTGAAGGCTACCATCCTCTTAAGAGGTGAGGATAATTTTTTTTTCTTCTCTTATTCCATTTTTTATTTCTCATTTTTTTGTCATTTTATTATTTAATTTTATTAATTAGGGAGGTTAATTAGCTCAGTAATCATTCTCAAGATAATTAATCTTAAGCATACATTGGTTAAGATGGTTTTGAATTTTCATGATTTTATGTTTTATTTAACTTTAACCCAAATTGGGTTAAGTTGAGTCAAGTTTATTTTATGGGTAAAATGGCCCATTTTACCTAACCACACCCAATGTTAGGTTATATCCTTATTTTAGGACAATTAGTTTGATGTTATTTGATTTTTCTTCAATTTGAGTTCAATGTGGTTATTTAAGTTATTTTGTTTTTTAGAATTTAATTTCTAAGCCTTAAAGAACAAATTTATTAATTATGATTAAAACTATTTATTTAATTTAATTTTTTAAAATATATATATATTTTTGGTGATTTTATTTAGTCAAATTTTAGTGGGTTGACTTCTTGAAAAGGGCCCACAAGTCAATTCTAGGTTAATTAGGGTTGACTTTTTTGAATTTTAATCATTTGGATTGATTATTATTGATTATTAGATTAGTTGATTTTTAATTTGGATGCTTGAGTTGATCCTACCAAGATGAATGGTTAGATCCAACCCAAGGTGAATTCTCAGTAGGCATGTGTCTGGCATAAATTAACCTCATCCAAAAAAAGAGGTCAATAGAGGAAAGCAAGAAAATTAATTCACAAGGCTGCAAGAAAGCATCATTTGGGTTTTATCCGTAGTTCATGTTGCCCTTATAAGCAAGACCCTACCATCTGTACCCACCAAGGTTAAGGCTCCTCTGGTTTCAGGGCTTGCCTCCCCCACATTTGAATATGCATGTAGCTTACACTCCTCTCATCCTACCCACACTCAGTGTAGGAACAAGTACCATATGATCAAACGGTTCCACACTCAAAAGCTAGGAGCTAGAGAAAATCAACCATAGATGAATTTCATCACATCACCGCTAGTTATAAAACTAGTTTCATCCTCTAGATCGTGAGGATGCAGAGATTCATTCCCCACCTCCTTAATCAGCCAGAGGAGGTATCACTGCTCTATACTTGACACTCAAAGTCCGGATGTAGCTGACCTTGCTCATTATCCCCGAGTAAGTCACGAGAGGGCTTGAGGCCCATTCATCACATTACTGATAGCAATGGAGGTCTCCGCTTACTTTTGGTGTTTTTAGCTTGAACTACCACAACCATATGATAACATTCTTCACTGGACCGACATCATAAAGGGTAGTTCCAAAGAGAGTCGATTTCTTACCACACCACTCTACCCCTCATCCACCATCGTCGATACAAAGTAACATCTCCTTCCATGAAACGCATCTAAGAAAACATGCTGATGATCCATGACCAAGGATCCTACTCCTCTTACACCACCCATTATGGTGGGGCCAAGCTCTCCTTCTTGACCTTCTACCCCAATGGTGGTACGAAGGAGACCCAAATCATGGTCCTTCACCAATTGCTACAACTAGATGAGATGATGATAGTTATCATAAATTATTGATGACAGTTTAATAAGAGGATCATCTAGGATTGTTACGCCTATTACAACTAGTAATCAGTATCATTCTTCTAGTAAAGTCCACAGAACTCAGTGAGAAGTCCGGTGCCTCCCAGCCATGATCACATTCAACCTGCCGCTTAAAATTTAGGTTAGATTGTTCCTTAGATGAGATAGTTGCACAATATTTTATGGAGAAGAAGGAGATCTGAGGGTATGCCTGATCAGATGAAGAGAGAGTCAACTTCAAACCCAATGAAGATGACTTGATGGGAGATTTAGCTGGAGTATGCATGGTCGATACTAGATGATCTCTTCTTAGGGAACAACAGGCCTTGGATGGTGATGAGGTTGATCAAGAGGACATAATCACCAACACCTCGACTCCATTAAAAAAAGGATGAGAAGATTGATAGGATGGCACATCATAAGACTTGTTAATAACAAAGAAAGGGCATCTAAACATGCTCCAGTTCATCCTTTGTCACCCCAAACTAGTATATTAAACTAAGACTCTACCTCCCTTAGCAAGGTAGCACAGATAAAGGTAGTGGATAGTACCTCCATAAGAAAAAGATCTCAACCATGGTTGAGCAAAGTGTGAAGGAAGATTTGGCTCAAGCCGGAGGATCATTTGCCCAAAGGGTAGACCCTACCTGAGGATTTTGATGCTATCTTATATACCAAGGGTTTCTTGCCTCCTTCCTTCAAAAAAAATTTGATGGTAGAATTGGAAGAATATAGCTCCTAGTTATTACAACAATGTGTGGTTACATGTTTTACTCTTAGACTTTGTCATACTAGTAGATTTCTTTTGATCAGTGAATCAATAATAGCTCAAAGATATTTCTTGAGAAAGCAACTCTTCATCAAGAGATTTAGCTCAAGAAAGAGTTCATAGGTGATCTCGTATAGCATAATAGCACTCTGAGTCACTTATTGATTATATTATCGATGGTGCAACCGAGGAAGTGAATCACTATCTAAACAACATGCCAAGATTCTCTAAGAATATTGCGGCCCCATGCTATGCTTCCATCAAGATATTTGAAAAGCTAATAAATAAGGCAGCTAGTCTACACGGAGAGGCTAAATAGTTACCTTTTCTAGATCACTTGCCCAAGCAGAAATCCCAAAAGGTCTATGAGAAGAAACCATGAGCAGTAGCAGCAGTTGGCAAGAGGAAGCATCCAGCTAGAGATTAGTCTTAGAGACCACAACCTCAGCAGCCTCCATCTCCTTTGCCACCATCGAGGAAACCCTACCCTCCACTAGCCACCATGGCCAAGACAACCATCTAGAATACCACTATTTGAAGATGCATATCTACCACCAAGTATTATGGTCTACCTACTCTTTAGATAAGTTAAACAAACTTTATCTTTTTTAAGGGAGGTAATTAGGAAAATATTTAAGAATCTCTTAAAGAAACTTGATTTTCATTACCCAGCCTAGAGATTGAGTAGGCAAAAGTCATGCTCCAAACTTTTGCCCTTACCACCATATGCAAGGCTATGTTTTGGAGGATTGCTTCACATTCAAGGACTAGCTTGATCACAGTTTCAAGATCGATGTTATAGTTTTCCCAAATGAATACCTTGTGGAACAACCTTCACCCATTAAACTTGGGGACACAAGTGATCTACCAAAACCAAAGAAGAAAATTTCTTTGTCTAAAATCTCTATTAAATGATAAGATCAAGATGCTTTCCAGGGTGCTTGAGTCACAAACCTCCAACACTAAAGAAGGTGCAAGTCGCCAATGCCAACTCTAAAGGTGGGAGCTCAGAGAAGTAAAGAAGATGTCAGAGATAGCCCTTTAGCATGGCCACCTCGATCATGTAGGTTGCCTCCAGTTCCACAGGACTTCTTCCATTTCAACTAGTTCTTTTATTTTCACTAGTAGAACTCTTCTGGATAAGGGCATCAAATCCTTACTTTCACTACTCTTTTGACTCTACTTTGTACCTCCATAAATTGAAGAAAGCTAGTTTGAATTATATCTATGTCTCTTCTGATGAGTTGTCTTCTTCTATTCCTAATGAGTTGTCTTCTTCAAAAGTTGGAAACCTTAGCTCTAACCTCACTTACATCTCTAAAAGTTGAAGGTTTAGTATTTAAGGAAGTCCCTATGTCTTCCAAAGGACATGAAGAAGAAGAGGTTCTTTGTTCATCCCTCAAGTCCTCAAAGCTTGATGTAGGACTTGAGGAAGATACTTTTAAAGAATTAATGGAATTTCCTTTTAACTTTTACTCACCTTGTGTTCAAAATCTTATACAAAAAGGTTTAGTTCCTCACACATGGTCCAAGAATAGGTTAGAATATTTTGAAAAGCTATGGAACAACACAAGTGAAAGCATACCCAAAGGTGACTAGGATTCAAGGGTCGCCGATGATGAAGATTATTGCCTCATTTTTAATAACCATTTGGAGTTTGATAGTTTCTTCTCACACATCCCCAACTCTTATGAGAATGTGTGTTTAGAAACTTTAGATGATCCGGATGATCCGGATGATTCAGATGATCTTCAACTTAAAGAGGCACCACCAGAATTTGAAGAGGAGATTCATTCAATAATCGACAAGCTTAAAGAAATCAACCTCAGGAAAGAAGAAAATCCTCGCCCGACATTCATCAATTCATTACTAAATGAAGAAGAAACCAATGACTTAGTTATGCCATTGATCGAGTTTAAAGACTGCTTCGCATGGAGTTATGAAAAAAAGGCTGGATTATTTCCTAACATAGTAGCCCACAAGCTAGAAATATACCCTAACGTTACCCCTATTAAGCAAGCTCCTAGATTCATGCGATTAGAAAATGAACAACAGGTCATTTCTGAAGTCAAGAAACTGATTGATGCTGGTTCAATCAGGGATGAAAAATATCCACCTGGTTAGCTAGTGTCATCCCAGTTAAGAAGAAGAATGGCCAAATTTACATATGCATCGATTTAAGGGACTTAAATAAGGCATGTCCTAAGGATGAGTTTCCTCTTCCTATTTCAAAGTTAATGGTGTACATTGCCTCATATCATTCAGTCTTTTCTTTCATGGATGGATCATCTGGAATAACCAAATCAAGATGTCTCATGAAGATGAGAGAAACATTGCTTTCTAAATCGATCTTCTTCATTATAGGGTCATGCCTTGCCTTAAAATGGTGCTATACCAATGGCCATGACTCAGATCTTTAATAAACTCATCCATCATCAAGTTGAGTGCTATGTTGATGATCTAGTAGTTAAGATCAGAGAAAAAGAAGACCACCTCTTTGACTTGAGAGTAGTTTTCAAACTATTAAGACAATATAACCTCAAAATGAATCCCTTGAAGTGTACATTCGGAGTCGCTCTAGGAAAATTCCTTGGGTTTATTATTTAACACTGGGAAATAGAAATAGATCCTGAAAAGATTAAAGCTATCTTAGAAATTCCACCTCCTAAAAGTTTAACTGGATCCTTTCAAGGATGACTTATCTAAGATGCTTTATCTCAAACTTATCGTGATGCAATCCATTCTCAGACTAAAAGATGCCAAGTTCAAGTGGATGATAAGTGTCGACACATTCAAAAGACATCAAAGAGTACTTGGTGAAGTCCAATTCTAGCCCTATCCCGGCAAAGCCAGATCCTTTATACCGCATTGGATGACTTTCTCGATGCTGGCCCAAGCCAATGACGGGGAAGGAAAGTGCTCTCTACTACCGCTTTCTAATCCTCAAGCAAACTATCCACCTATTGAGAAATATTGAATAGCTTTGATCTTTGCATCTCAGAAGCTACGACACTATATGCTTTCTCATAAGGTGAACTTGATCTCTCAAACCAATCCACTACCTCATGACAGTAATTCTTTTTGTTTGTCATTGGTCCATGATACTTCATAGTTTTATATCATTTTGTACCCCTCAGTAAAAGATAGCAGAACATTTCTTAGCGACACCCACATCCTATTGATTCTCACTAGTGATGATCTCCCGATGAACAAATTATGAACTGGAGGCCGAATCGCCGATGGGAGATGTATGCCGCTTTTTAAAAGGTGAAGCACTATGATCTATTCTCTTAGGAAAGGCAAGGGTAGGAATAGTTCTTCTAACTCCAAACTACAATGTGATGAGATTCTCTTACTATTTTTCCAACCCTTGCACCAATAATGAAGTTGAGTATGAGGCTTTGATTGCTAGTTTGGAGTTAGCCATCACTATCAGTGTCAAGAGCATCAACATCTTTAGGGATTCTCAATTGGTCATCAACCGCTAGGGTCCTACTAGGTCCTAAACACAAGCTTCATCATTACTATGAGTATACCATGAAGTCGCCCAAATTTCAAATCACCATCTACAAGGTTCCTCAGTAGAACACAAGAGTGATGCCTTGGCTAAACTTCCTAAAGAATTGGCATGTCTTGAAGATGAGCCCATTTCAATAAGGATCTAAAATAGACAAGTCCTATCCCTTATTGATTTTGAACTCATCGAGAGACTTTCTCTTAAAGGGGAGGTTGTCATTGCTAAAATGGATAAGGAGATGGATTAAAGGCAACTGTTCATAGACTATTTAAACACTGGCCAACTATTTCAAGAAAAGTTACAAGTCCATCAGGTGAAATAGAGAGTTCTCTCATGTGCTCTTGTTGATGGCACCCTGTACTGTCGGTCCTTTGATCAAATGTGTTTATGTTATTTGGACAAACATGAAGACTGTGGCATTGTATAATCGAGGTACACTGTGTCTATATGTAGCCCATCAATCTGGTCC
Organism: Cymbidium sinense; assembly: GCA_021442155.1. Lineage (NCBI taxonomy): Eukaryota > Viridiplantae > Streptophyta > Magnoliopsida > Asparagales > Orchidaceae > Cymbidium > Cymbidium sinense. Next base: position 363,635,219 of record CM038214.1, on the reverse strand, counting down.
AAAGATGAAGATGAAGATAAAATGACTTAGATATTACTGGCCTTCTATGATCACAGATTGCATGGACGTAGCTAGGAGATGCCATCAATGTCAGGTGCATGGTGTGGTCCTCCACCAACCACCCAACATTCTACACCATACTTTGGCTTCATGGCCATTTGAGTGTTGTACATTGTATGATCATCCTCCTTCCTCCAAGGGGCATCGGTTCATCTTAATCGCTACCAACTACTTTTCCAAGTGGTAAGCCATCCCACTGAGAGGTCACAACCCATGTGTTTTCGTGAACCATATCGTATATAGGTTTGGGGTGCCTCGATGAATTATATCAGATAATGGTATTACATTCAAAAGCACGAAGATCAATAGTTTTGCCAAATGACATGGTATAGATTAGAGATTCTCCACCATCTACTACCCGAGCTAATGGTTTAGCAGAAGCATTCAATAAACCTGTCATCTAGATACTAAAGAAGTCTCTTGATGAGAATAATTGATAGTGGGATGAGTAGTTGGTTGAAGTTTCTCACACACATATTCTAAACTCCAACTCATTTCATTTTTAGTATCCAAAGCCATTCTTCTTAGAAGTTCAACTCCCATCACTAAGGATAGCAAACAAGATCACAGAAAGGAATGCAAAGTTGTGTTAGAAGAGCTCAAGGTTTAGAGAGTGCCTATGGTAACCCAACTTGTACAAGGCCAAGATGATTCAAGCTCACAATAAGCTGGTTTGCACCAAGTCTTTCTGAGTAGGAGAACTTGTGTAAGTCCTAAGAAGACCAATTGTTGCCCATCAAAAGATGGGAGGCAAGTTTGAACCCACTTAGGAAGGCTCCTATGTCATAGAGAAGGCTTACCAAGGAGGATCTTATTAGCTTATTGATTGTAAAGGAGAACACGATGCTTCTTAATGGGCTCTATCTAAAGAAATATTACCCATGAAACAAAACTTATTTAAAAAAATATCATTAATAAAAAGAACAAAATCTGATTACATTCATCAAATATTTTCTTCTTTTGAAGTGTTGTTTCCTTGTCTTACGAATTCACCATGGCTTGTTTAGGGTAGGTGTAAGAGTCCCCCGGTTGCATCCTATCCCTCTTTCACAACATAAACACAATCTCTCGATGCTTTTATAATTGGTGTAAGATAACCCAAGAGGTATCCTATATTTATTAACATAACTAAGTTAGGTGTGAGAGAACCTAAGAGGCATCTTTCTTGGTGGGAATTCATCCGCATCATTTCATTATTTTAGGTAGGTGTAAGAGTCCCCAGAGGCATCCTAACCTTTTAACAAATGCACAAACAAACAAATCTTTTGTCTCGAGCTTGATGTGGGAGCAAACCCTCATGGCACTCACTCATGCTCTAGGTCTACATGCTACCTCGCAAGTATGTCACCCAAGTGGTCATTTGTTGGAGGATATGAGTCCAGCTTTCTTCCTAACTTGATCATTGCAACACCTAAGAGCCTGTAATGGTATTCTTCACCCTGCCTAGAAAGCTACCTCATGTTGACTTCATTTAAAAGATGAGTCCGTGCTTTCTTCTTGAACTAGCCATCATGCTCTAACTAGGTCTAGTATATTTTGAGGTTTAGGATAAGTCCCCAAAAGGCTCCTTTCCTCTTGACTTCTTTGAGTTGATATAAGTCCCGTGGCATTCTCTCACCCCAGTCGATATCACCGGGAAGCAAAAAGACAAACTATCCCAACAATCAATTTCGCTATAAGAGGATGTGAGTCCTCGAGCTTTCTTCCTAGGCTGATTATTTTAAATCGATGGGAACCTTAGGTTGGTTGATGTTCGTTATACTGAAAGCGACTCACTCGGTGAGTACAACACTCTTAGTAGATATGAGTCTCCATGCTTTCTCCTTGAGTTGGATAATGAATACCTATTGGATATATGACTAGACATGTCATTTTCTCCATGGAGTTGGATTAACTCTTTACTAGCCCCATCCCCTGGGCACTCTATTTGGATCAAGTCCTTTGCACCCCATTTAACACTGTTACTTTTGGATTGATAGTTCCCCTTTCCTAGTAGCCCTGGTTGGAGAATTTGTTCAGATGCATAAATTCCCTTGGTTCAAGAATGAGATAGGTCTAGGTTGATATATGCTCCTTCTCAATTTGATCCCTCTCAAACTAATAGGGTCCATGTTAGAACAAACAAAAATTAATTCACTTATGGATTAAGAATTTAAGGCCCCAAAGGGCCCATTCTCCCAAGCAAGCATCCTATTTTTAGGGTAGTGTCAGAACTCCTATGAATTGCTAACTACGAGAGATAAATCCTGGTGGTACTCACCAGTCACCCCATCCCAGCCATAATCTATTACATCTTGCTTTGAAATATGTAATACTATGACACATTCTTTCTAGCATGATTATCGCAAATTGACAGGCAACCCTAGGTCGGGTTTGATTGTCAAAGCAACCGTCCCCAAAGGATCTTTTCTAGTGGAAGATGTGAGTCCTTGAGAATTCAACCCTTGAATTGATCATTGCAAACTGAAAGGCACTCCTTTGGTTTGATAGTTCTCCCATCAGCCTGGAAGCTACTCCCTTTGGTTTAGTAAATCTGTGATAGATCTAGGCTTCTATAAGCTCCTTCTCGATCTATCAAACCGATGGAATCCATCAAATAAATAAATTAAAATGAAATTAATCTTGACTATTTTTGAGCTGATTTAAGTCCCCAGTGGCATTCACTTAATAGTCAACCCTAGGTCAGGTTTGATTTGGTGCCCAAACCAATCACCCCAATGGTTCCTTATTTCTAAGATATAAGTCCCTGCTTTCTTAAGACTTGACCATTATGTACCAAAAGGCATTTCCCTTGGTTGGGTAATCCTTGTGGTTTGTAGACTTCCCTTTGAATTGAAACTGAAGTTAGGTCAGCTTCCATGGCCCCTACTTAGTGCAGCTCATCGCAAACCTATGGGATCCATCATAATTAAAATAAAAAATCTAAAAGTGAAATCAATCTTGACTATCTTTGAGTGATCTAAGTCCCCTGGCATTCACTCAATAGTCGCCTCTAGGTTGTTCAAAGCCTTGCCAATAATTGGTCCTTACTTGGAGAATATATTACACTTTCTTCCTAGAGTTGTTGCATACTAAAAAAGGCATCCCTTGGTTGGTTAGTCCTACTATGTGCTTAGATTCCCTTTGGATTGGTAAATCTGAGTTAGGTCTTAGCCTCCATGGCTCCTACTTAGAGCAGTCTATTGCAAACCAAAATGGTTAATCCTAAAAGTTTAAACCTAACAAAATTTGAAACAAATTCAATCCACTTCCCTAGTGGAATTCAAATCAAATATTTTTCTCCTCGATGAGATTCAAATCAAACCAAACCTTTCATGCCCTTGTGGATGACTTGAACCTACTTCCCTAGTGGAAGGTTCACACTTATCCCTTAGTGGATTCTTCCTCTCTCTATGTCTTGGACATAAGTAGAGCCATTAAAGCTCAGATTCTTTCTATTCTTTGGGCTAAGAATAGATTGTTTCATTAGTGCTTGTGATCTCAGTTGTTGATCATTTTGTCAACACAATAATGCGTTCTCCTCAATCACACCACACCTATTGGCCCCTTTGTTGAATTTTAGAATGAGCTCTCAACCCCTCCATCTTAGACATAGGACTCTTTAGACTTTAAGAGTTCCTTAGTCTTAAGACACATCTAGTGATTAGGTGGATACTCAACAAACTAGGCATAGAAGATTAGCCATATGAATTGGTCATGCCTTAGGTTAGGAAAAACTTCCTACCCTTAGCTTAAATGTCCTCACCTTCTTCCTCCAAGTCAAACTCCAAATCAATCTTAATTTTCTCCAAACTCAAATCAATTCCATGATTGAACTCCATGATTAAAATCCATGATTGAAATCCATGATTGAAACCATGATCAAAATCCATAAAAAAGTCCAAATTTTGCTAAGTCCTTAATTTTCTTAAAGGACTTAACCAAAATCATGATTCAAACCTTTTCAAACCTTTGAGATTTTCTCATACCTCATTTATATTCTCATTTATATGGACATATATAATTGAAATATAAATTCAAACCCATCAAATCAAATCCAAAATTCAAAATCAATTCATGAAATTTTCCTTAAATTCATTAAATTCCATTTAATGGATTTAACCTAAATCTTGATCAAACCTATTCAAACTCATAGGATTTTCTCAAAACTTATTTATATTCACATTCATATTCATATATATAAATGAAATATAAAAATTAATCAACCAAATCAAATCGAAAAATTAAATTCCAACTTAAAACTCCCTTAAATCCTTTAAATTCCCTTTAATGGATTTAACTTAAATCATGATCAAACCTATTCAACTGGATTTTCTCAAAACTTATTTGTATTCTCATATAAATAAAATATAAATATAAATCAATCCAATCCAATTCAAAATTAAATTTCAATTTTTTCCTTAAATCCTTAAATTCTTTAATGGATTTAACCTAAATCATGATTAAATCACTTCAAATCCTTGAAATTTTCATGATCATTTATATTCTCATTTATATTCACATATATAAATGAAATATAAATTCAAACAATCAAAACCAATTTCAAAAATCAAACTCAAATCCATTCAAAATCCAATCTAAGCCTTTCAAGTCAAAATCTTAAACTTAGCCAAATCACTTTCAAATCAAGCCAAACCCTTGATTTTCTCTCATGGTTCAATCAATCCTACAATCATGGACAAAACTCAAATAAAAAATCAAACCCAAAACTCTTTCATATTCTTCCTTTGAATATGAAATTTTTAAATGGATCAAAACCTATTTGACTTCAAACCACTTGTAAATGGATTTATATTTCAATCATGAGTTCAAGATCAACCAACTTCAAATCAAGCTTTGACCAAGCCATTTAACCCACTTAGGCTTACTTGACCCAAAGTGACCTAAAGTACCCTTATGAGCCAAATTTCCTAAACAAAATTGACTGAACCAAACTCTTATTTGCCTCTCATCATGATCAACAATCATCATGGGATGTAATCAATCATTCAAATTGGGTCAAACCAAGTCAAACTAACCCAAAATGAAATTTACATAGCCCTCCACCATAGGCCAAAATGATTGAAACCATTGATCTAAGTTCACTCATGACCTATGTTTGAACTTGACCAAGCCAACATTTGAGCCTAACCCAATTGGCTCACTTGAGAAAGTTGAACCATTTTGACCTAAAGGGTCAAAATGTGTCAAAATTGATCTAAGCCAAATTAATTGGAATGGGTCAAGTCCATTCCAAATCACTTGTTGAACTTGACTAAACCCTCAATTGGCCAACTAGACCCAACCTAGCCCAATTGACCTTAGACCCAACATGACCTAAAGGGGTGATGTTGAGCCAAAATTGAATAACCCAAATTGATTGGAAACAAATATATTAATCCACTCCATATGACTAACCTAACCTAAACCTACCCTTGACCTACCTCAAAGAGGTCAAATGTGTCAAATAGGTCAACTTGACCCATTTGACCTAAATGAAGTCATGTGAGCAAAAATCAAATATATTCCAAATTAAATCAAACCAAAGCTAGTTAAACATTTCAAATTGTCATATGAACTTGTCCCAACCTTTGGTTTGACCCAATTTGACCTATTCATCAACTTGACCCAAGTTGACCCATTTTGACCTAAATGGGTCAACATGAGCCAAACCAATCAAATGGATTCCAAATATAATGACTTGGCCAAACCTAGTTTCTCCACATACCCAACATGTACAAACTAGAAAAAACAAAATGACCATCCCGCCATGAACAGGCCTAACTAATGGTAATTTGGTCATACCTTCTTCACTTGAGGCTTTCCTAAAAGCTCAAGGGGACTTAGTGATGAGTGGTCCACCCAACCAATGGGTTTGGGTCAGCCCATTTGGTCCCTAGACCAAAGACCCCTAAATTTTAAATTGAATTTTCAAACTCCCTCTCAAGCTTAAATTCAAGCACATGGGAGGTTGGCAATCCACTCCTTGGATCAAACCAACCATGTGCACACTCAAAATAGATCAAATAGCCCTCCCAATATGATCAATTGGATCAAAATGGAAAGAGCATTCGTCATCCGATCCTTCAAGGGGAGATATACTCCATAATTCAATTCACCTCACTTGCCCAAAATTGAAGAAGGAACTGAAAATCAATAGAGCACTCCCAAGCTTCTTAGAGGATTATTCCCCATGAATTTTGCATAGTCAAAAATAGGGAGCTCAATCCATTAGCCAATTTCTGCTCACTACTTTCCTTCCAATTGCTCTTATTCTAAGCTTCTATTGAGTTCCCACAATAAGGAAGGATCAAGTTGGATTAAAGAAGAAGCTCAAGAAAGGAGGAGTTGGTACACACATTGATCTACTCAACCTTAAGTGTTCATACTCTCAGCAAGGCTTCATCCTAACTAGATGTAGCTTCTCCAAGGGAATCGAGTGCCGGTGATCACCTCCGACAAGGTATGGGATTTTTCGATCACTAAACTCAATGTGGTGTGGATCTTTGTGAAGGAAATTTTCACCCCATCAATTTTTGACCATTGGATTTGCCTCTCTCTGTCCTTAGATTGTGTGGGTTGAATTTGGTTTGATCTTATGCTATATCTAGCTTGGATATTCCCTGATCATGGATGGTCTCTATTGATCAAGGGAAAAACTTGGATGATCTCATCCCTCCATCCATGCATGGATGATGATTGAGATTATTTAACATGTTTAGATATATGTTTATCCTTTGTAAAATGCGAGCCATCCCATCTTTGATCGACAAAGATTGTGTACGCCACGCCATCCATGAGGGTGAAAGTTATGACCTCTCATGCGTGATGTGTGTAAAGCATGCTGATCGCCGCCACGCATCGAGCTATGAGCCAGGGATTAGTTTCGGATTAATAAAATGCATTAATTAATTCATAATTCACTTAGGGAACTTCAAGAATTTATAACTCATGCTAGAAAATTCAAAAAATTATGAAATAAAATCCAATGGATAGATAATTAAACCCAGAACATTTTAAAATTAATTTTGATGAATTTTAAGTTATGATTTTCTCTAAATTTAGGTTTTATTAGAAAGTGTATTTTGCTAATAATTTTTTAATTAAGCCTCTAATTAATCCCAAATTTCTTGGGTAAGTTTTAAGGGATGACTTCTACCTCTCATAATTTTCTTGTGATTTATTGTATTCTTGATTAGACTAATTTCATATGGTTTCATTAATCACCCTACTTATGTAATTAAGCATAATTAGGGTGTGATTAGTGATTTTAACCTATGATTAGTGTTGTCTAAGGTTAGATTCAGTGAGTAGGAAGTTTATGGAATATTTTTGGGTATTTTCCCTAAGCTATTCCCTAAACCCACTCTTCTCTCATTAATCTCCTCAAAATTAAGGATTAATTCATTAATTATCCCCTTAATCAATTTCTAAAAATACTAAAAAGCTTCAGGACTTAATTAATTTACTTTAGGTATATGCTTATGTGTTTAATTGCCTAAGTTCAATTATGGAAATTAAAACTTAATTCACATGTGTGAAAGGGTGTTTTGAAATTACTTAAGCTAAACCTCTTAGCTTAATTAACTTTAATTGTGAGCAAATTGCATTAGGCCTTTGCATTATTATGCATTGCAAATTTAAATTCCTTGTGGGTTTTATGTCATCTCATTGGCTCATAATTATCTAGTTGATTCTTCTAAGGTGGTGTAGGTAAGGGTTAATTAAGCTACTTAATTCATACCTTAACCTAATCAACACATAAAAATGGATCTAATCACCTAAAAATTAAACAAAAATATCAAACACATGTGGGAATGGGTTGGGAATAGCAAACTCATCTCACCTTTTCAAAATTAAATAAAATTTCAAACTAAACAAAAATTACTTTGAAATTCACTTTGATTTATTCTAAATTTTCTTATTCTATAGGAATGTCTTTAGGATTTAAGTGAAGTGAGTTTGTTTACATGCTTACATTACTTTGAATCTTTCCCCAACATGTTAAGTTGTATGCCATGTGATTTCATGCATTCATAATTTTGAAATTCAAATTTTAAAATGAAATTGTTTACTTTATGTCAAATTTGCATGTGTTGGCTAAAGTAGAAATATGAGTGGCTATTATCACTACTAAATCCAAATTATTTTCAAAATACATAAGTCAAATACCAAATCTAAAAGTGTGCTACTTATGCCTTAATTATAAGTTTGCATGTGATAGATTATAAAGTCATGCTTAGTATAGGTTTCCTTTTCTTATGTTAGCATAGCTTTGAATAGAGTTGTAAGATGTAGGTTCATTTGAAAAGAACCCAACACTTACTTAATTCTATACCCTATTCATTCCTATGAAATCACCTAAGAAGGATTGCCTATACTTGCATGCATAAATTGCATAAGATAAAATAAATCCATCAACAACTTTTCCATTTTCTTTTTCTATTTCATTTCTTTTATATACATGCTTGTATTTAAGGAAAGTGGTATATTAGTCTGACAACCCGAGGTTGTGAGGTTTTAAGTAGCCCTAAGATGGTCTTGTACCCCTCTGGTTAACAATGGCATTGTACTCACTTATGCCTTTCCTACTTTCATGTATGAAAAAAATTTGGATAAGGAAAACCCTTCTTTACTTAAGAAAAATCATGCATATTCAACTACTAACTTTTCTTAAATTGATTACTTAGCATGCATCATAAAGTGTGATAAATACTTTCATTTGCATACATAGATATACTTAGATTCCATCCATATGCATGTTACATATGTTGACAAAGAAATGAAGTAATATGTTTTATGTGATTTTTGATTCATTTTATTTAATCTTAAAATGCCTTTCTTTTTGAAAGGTTTGTTTAGAGTATTATCTAAACTTAGGATTAATTAGAAGATGTAATCAAAACATTAACCTAATTGAAATTGAAATGTGAATCTACTTTAAAAATTACTTAGGTTAGGGAAGGAAAGAGAGGTTCTCTTCTCTTTCCCTCTCTTCATAACTTAGTAATTAATTGTAGGATCCACTTAAACCAAATCAAAACATGAAATAAAATCAACCCAATACACTTAAACAACTTAAATGAAACCCTATTCTATGTTGAACATGTTCTTCACACTTAGAAAATTTGAACTTAAAGCCATATTTAAGCATACCTCACAAGCCTTCAAAGCACACATTAGTCAGGTCAAGTGCATGGTTTGATGTTATGTTTTGTTTTGTGATATATGTTTTAGATTGGATGTTAGGGTGTATGCTCATAGAATGAATGATAGGACATGCTTAGTCTAACTATTCTTTTCTAGGGATTGTGCTATGCTATCATAAACAAAAATATAAATGCTTTTGCTTGCAAGTGCTTTATACCCCAAGCATAATCCATAGTCAAGTGGACTTAGTCACCCATGTGTGGGGTGATAAGTCCAATATACATGCTTGGGATTTGTGTGGTATGTTTTAGCTAATCTTTATTTTGTGTGTTAGTTAGATTTCCACTTTTCCTTTTCATGTAAATTTGTATAATTAGATTTTGGAATGATTGTTATGGGGATTAGATAAGCATTGGTCATAAGATCCTATCTTATGCACCATGTGAAGCTTTGACATCATCCATTCCAATCATCCAAAAGAAGGAACCAAAGAAAGAAAAGAAGAAGATGAAAGAAGAAAGAAGGAGAAGGAAGACCCCCATAACAATGAATTCCTTTGCTTAAATTGTAATTTGATTCAGTTGTAATTCTGGTTGTATAAGGGTATTGCTCGGCTACCCATATTTGATATTTTCAAATTTGTGCAGTGGTGCCCGACCACAATGACCATTTATTCTTTTTGTGATGAGCTTTATAAATTGATTGATGATTTTCCTAGTTTCTTCCTTGCTTTATGTATGGCCTAGATGTGGATTAGGCTCTGTAGGGAAAAATAAATCTTTTACCCAACTTAACAATTCAAATTAAAATTAAACAGCTCTAACCTCACCTAAAGATTAAGTTTAGAATCAAGATAAAAGAATTAGCAACCCTTTAGGTGGATGAGCATTTCATTTGTAATATCATGCACAAATGCATCTTATTTCTCCCTTGATTGGAGGGTTTCCACCTTTTCCAAAGAAACTCGGCTTGACCTTTGAGGGCCAAGGTGGAAACTCACCTCCCCTTCACTGATTTTGGCCAATAATCTTCTTTCATGCATTAGTCATAAAAATCCTATTATTGAGTCAAAATATTTGTCCAAAATGAAAATAAAATGAAATTTGAAATTGCATTAGATTTAGGTCATTTGATGCATATCCCTTTACATGATCTAGTCTCTTTAGGGAGTGAGTTTAAAGACTTAATCTCTTTCTAAATAATAAAAGCCTAGCTATCTTGCATAAACATAATGACTTTCCTACATGTATTTAAAATTGTAGGAGTTAATTGGCGGCCATCCCCAGGCAATTGTAAGTTCAAACTATCAGGTGGTTTGTCCTCTCTTATGGAGGCAAACCAATTACTCACTTTTTGTCTTAGATTTAGGTTATGCTTCCCACCCTCACCGAACCTCCTTAAATTTAGGTTCTGAGGTTGTGTCTCCCCTTTGTGGGCCATAAACATAATTCCTCACCTCTTAGTCATTTCCATAATCTTGTGTTAAGGAATCCTAAGTCCTAAAATTCTAAAAAATGTAACTCAAACAAACTAAATCAATATTTCTAGAATGTAAAGCCCCTATAGGATAGTTTGAGATGCTTTGTAGGTTTCCTAGCATTGGGCATCTCTTACTTATCTCTCATTTTGGCTTTGATAATAACTCCCTCTTTTGATCAATCCCATTTTGATCTTCAAACATAAACCAATCGATTGATAGTCCTTTCTTATTCAAATCTTGAGAAGATCATTTACCTTAATCGAGAGTTTTCCTAAGGGATCCATCCTTAGGATGTAATTAGCTATGGGGCTTGCCTAGAGAACTTAATGAACTTCGATTTAAAATAAACCCTACTTTACTTTTCCATGTAAAGTAGGGAAGAATCTCAGTACATATCAGTCATCCTTAGAGTCCTTATTGAGGTGATTAGGTACATTAAAGGGTAGAAACTTCTATCTTTCGAGATAGTACACTATACCTTGATGACGTACTCGATCACTTCAATAAGTACATTTACAAAATAGTGTGGCATGTTAAAAACATGAATTTCTATAAGGGTCGTGTCCACTTTCATTTCTCACAAACAGATTTGAAAGGCGACTCTGAGACCCCTATATAAATTATTAACCACAGGGAGGTAGTAAGCGCATCCTCATATATGCTGACCTTGTGAACTGTAAAAGGCTTGAGATCTATTTTGACACAACATATGATCCCACCTCTCACGAACTTCATACACTAATGTAGAGAGGATTGAACTATGTTGTTCTCAGGTATGCATGGTCTCCCAAGCAAAGCATTGAAAGATGTATCCATGTATATAATGTGATACTTGGCTTCGGTCATCCAATCATCTATCTCTAAGGGCAACACTATGGAGCCTAAGGCTGATCTCACTTTTTGGAGTGCAATTCAATCTTCCCATCTTAGACTTAGGAGTCTTCTAGACATCAAGACTTCCCTAGTCATAAGACACTTCTAACAATTAGGTAAACACTTAACTAACACTTAGAAGGGTTAACCATAGGATTAGGTTATGCCTTAGGGATTAAGATAGTCCACCTACCCTACAACCCAAATCCAATCCATGTTCACCTTCTCAAACCAAACCTCAAGTTCAATTCAAACATCAAATTCAATTCTAAATCCAAACCAAATTCAAAAACCAAATGATTAAAGCCCATGATCAAATCCAAACTTGAAACCCTTCCTAAGCCATATGACTATCTTCTTAAATCTTAATCCAAATCAATCCAAAATTTGATTTTCTCATAATCAATTTATATCTTCAATCATCTTCTAAATATAAATCAAATTTACATTTGAATGATCAAAAGTAAATCAAACTAAATCAAATTAAATCAATCCATATGACCTATCCCATGGACTTAGCCAAATCTTAATCAAAATCAAGTCAAACTCAATTGATTTTCTCACAAATCAATCAAATTTTCAATCATCTTCAGAAATTTAAATGAAATATACATTTAAATCATCAAAACTAAATCAAACCAAATCAAAATCCAAACCTATGCCACATGACTCAACTCCATGGACTTAACCCTTCATTCCAAAACCCAAATTCAATTGATTTTATAATGAATCACTCATACCTTCAATCATATTGACAAATATAAATGAAATCTACAATCATCAAGCCAAACCAAAATCAACCCAAGTCAAACCCAACTTAACCTTTTGACTTGAAATGTTCAAATGAACCAAAACCCATTTGAACCAAGCCAATTGCAATTAAATTTATATATTAATCCCAAATCCATATATAAACTCAACTAAATCAAACTCAACCCAAAATCAAACTGCTAAAATTGGTCCACTTGACCCAAAATGGCTAATTTGATCTATTTGAGCCAAGTTCTAATCCTACCCAAATTGGATTGAACCAAGCCCATCAAAACCTCCCATCATGATTTTGATCACCCTAGGTTGATCTTATCATAATTGTCAAATTAGGTCAACTTAGTCATTTGACCAAGTCAACCACTTTACCCATATGAACCCAAAAGCCAAATTACAACATTAACAAATCCCTTGAAACAATGATTCATACCAAATCAAAATCAATATTTGAATATGACTTGACCTTCAATTGAGTCAAACCAAACCTAATTGGCCCTCTTGACCCAAGTTAATTTATTTCCTAAACCAATTAGATCAAATCAAATCAAAACCAATGATTGATCACCCTAGGTTGATCAATTATCAAATTGATCAAAGTCAACTTGTCATTTGAACAAGTCAACCACTTTACCCATATATGAACCCAAACTAGAAATTACAACATTCAAATCCTTGCTAATGATTCATAAATCAAAATCAATATTTGAATATGACTTGACCTTCAATTGAGTCAAACCTAATTGGCCTCTTTACCCAAGTTGACCCAAATTGACCTAAAGACTAAATTGGTCAAATCAAAATAAACCAAATTGATTACAACCAATGGCTAATTTATTCAAATTGATTGTTGAACTAACCATGATTGGACAACCATGATAGAACCCAAATTTCAATGCCTAAATTAAAACTAAATCAAATTTGTTGAAACTAAATCTACATTCTTCTGATTTATCAACTAAACCCAAACCAAATTCATAATTTAAATTTGTTCAAATTGGTAACCCATTTGAAATGAATTTAAATGAGACAAAATCAAATCTAAGCTAAACTAAACCAAAATTGAACAAAACATCCCAAATGATCATATGAAATTGAAACCATTGGTTTGACCCAATTTGACCAATTGGTTAACTTGACCAACCTCAATTTGACCTAAATGAAACAAATTGACTAACCAAATCAACTCCAATTGACTTGTAATTTGGCTAACCCATTTTGGCTCATTTCAAATCTGCCCAAATCAAATCCAATGCCAAATAATCATTCTACTCTTAGGTGAAGGGCATCACATGAGATAAATCACCCATGTAAGTGGTCATTTTTTATTCCTTGGCCACTGGTACTCTCCCAATGGTCCACCTAGGCACTAGGACATTACTGACGACCAGGGGTGGTTGGGTTAGCCATGATGGGAGGTGAAATCACCTCCCCATTGGGAACATTTGAAACCCATAGGACACCCATGATTCATCCTTGGCCACCTCCACACCTTCAACCAACCAAGCAGCCAACTCACCTCCTCCACACCCATGACTCCCTAAGATGGCGGATTACTATAAGCCAAACTTTCCCACCATCCGATCAAGATGAAGGGGTATACACCCCTCATTTCCACTCAAACACACACAAAATCATTCCTTGGAGCCCTACCCAAGACATCTAGAGCCATTCCTAAGCTCCCAAGCTCGTTCCTCTATCAAAAAATGCCATTCCCGTCCATCCTGAAATAGGACACTCCCATTTTTGACCTAACTTTCCCATTTCTCCATCAAACTCAAATTAACTTTGCACTCACCTTCCCTAGGCCTCATGGAATAAGAACGAATCATCTCATAAGCTTCTCGAACACCGGAGGTGGGACTTCGATCAAAGCCAAGCTCCAAATCATGAATTCATGGCCTTCTGAGTGAACATTGAGGAATTGATCCAATTGTTGCTCAATAGAGCTTCATCTCTAGATGAAGCTTCCTCAATCATTGAGCCACGGTCTTGAGCTTTGGCGGCTATGCTTTGAAAACTAATCCCGGCAAAATGGGTTGGAGCTTTTTTTAAGAAAAACATCTCGTGTGATCTTGATTTGGATCCCCTCATGTGTCATGATGGTGTGGGATCCTTTTGGAGTTTATCCAAGCCTGGGTAAGATTGTATCAAGTCAGCAATGGCGGATTGACTCCATTTTCCCTCACTCGCATGATGTTAGATCACTCAACATCCGTTCCATGTTATCAAAATGGACGATCGTGATTAAATTTACTAGATCGATCTGATTTAATCCTATTAAGCTATGGGCTTAATCATAGCGGTCCGATCTTAAATCAGATGGTGGACGAGAAAGCATATTCGCCGTCATCACATAGGTGCTAGGTCAGATATGTTTTAAGTTGCCAATCCTACGGTGCCATGTGGAACGCATGTCGCGTTAGCGTGCCACATGGCGCCAATAAGGTTAGGCTTTAATTAGGCTTAATTAATCATTTTTAATGGGTGAAACTTCTAAAAATCATAAAAAAATCATAAAAAAATCATAGAGAAATAAAAAAATTCAAAAAAATACTTATTTTAAAGGTTTTTTTGGAGGAGAATTAATTAAAAATGATCTTAACTAATTTTGAATAGTAATTAAAGTTTAATTACAAAAATTAATTAGCTTAATTACTCCTTAATTACTTGAGAAATTAATCCCAAATTTTGTGGGTTAATTTAATGGGATCCATGATTTTCTTGGGATTTATTGCTCACTTAATTAAGAAAATTAACTAATTAACCTTAACTAATCTTTTAAGTTAATTAATGATTAATTAATCCCATGAAAAATAATAAATTGGTTAATTAAGTTTATTAATCATTGTTCAACATTAAGTGCACTAAAGAATAAGGCCCTTTCCCTAAGTTCATTTCACATTTTTTAAAATGAAATTAATTAAGATTTAACTAATTAATTAAATCACTTAATCAAATTGAAATCATAATCACATCAACCTTAATTAATTGAATCATGGGGTAGATCTTTGGGTGTTTAATAACCTAAAAGGAATTTAGTGAAATTATGGATAGTCACATGTGTGATAAAACCATAAGAGTAATTAATTAAGTCCTTAATCTAATTAACTATTAATCATGAGCCAATTGCATTAGGCCCTTTTATTTCCTAGGATCATTGCAAGTTTATTTTCCATGCATATCATGTTGGCTCATAATTATTTAGTTAATTACTTTAAGGTGACATAGATAAGTAATTAATTCATCTAATTAAGGGTTCAACTTTATTAACCCATAAAATCAACTTAATTACATTTCTTAAATTAAATCAAATCACTAATGTGGAAATGGGTTTAAAAGTAAGTGATGATTTCTCTTCTCCTCTTTAAATCAAATTCAAACTTAATTAATAAAGAAGCTTGGTTTGCTTTAAATAATCTTATTTGATTTGATTGTCCTTAAGAACTAGTTTGGTTGAATAAATCACTTGCTTATATTTACTATCCTCCTTCCAATCATGTTAAATTTGGCATGTCATTTGAATTCATGCATCCATCTTTCAAAATCAAGTAAAATAAAAGGGATTTACTTTATGTAAGCTTGCATGTGTTGATTTAATTTAATATATGCGTGGCTATTATCATTATTAAATCCAAATGTATTTTTCAAAAGCTTATAAATGAATAATAATATGAGTTATGATGCTAGTTATAAATGCATAAGAAATTCATGTGCTTATAGCTTATATGTATGAATGTTAAGTTCTCTTTCCTCTATTCATGTTTTGATTTATATAAGATTGAATGGTAATGGGTATATATTTTTATCCAGAACATGAAGCTTTAGCTAGCCCCAATGAGGTCATTTGATTACCTCACTTCCCTTGGTTTAACAATGACATACCCATTTGATTTCATTCTTATGTATTTCAACATTAGAATTTGGATAAAGCTTTAATTCATATATATAAATGATTCAATAAAAAATACAATCTTTGAATGGTTTTCTTTCCACATTTATGTATACATCCATGTGTGTCCAAGAAAAGCAGTATATAGTCGGACATCCGAGAATATGAGGCTTTAGTTAGCCCCAAGGAGGTCATTTGATTACCTCACTTCTGACATACTTGTCTATATCTTTGCACATGTATATGTATATGTGATTAGTGAATGAAAATCCCATCTTACATTAAAATTGCATGCATTCATAATTGACTAAGTGGTTGAATTAATTAGCCTTATGATTTAGAGTTTACTTCTGATGTTCATGTATACAAATTTACATATGTTTGAATGCAAATGGGTATATAGTCTGAACATCCCAAGAATATGAGGCTTTAGATAGCTCCAAGGAGGTCATTTGATTACCTCATCTTTGGTTTAACAATGGCACATGCCTATTTAATTTTATTCTTATGTCCTTTTTGTATAATAATTTGGATAAAGTTTTAAATTAATATGTTTAAATAATTCAAACAAATAAAATATAAATTCTAAACATACACATACATTCATCATCTAAGGTGCTAAAATATGTTTTCATGTATAGACATTCTTAGGATTAAATCATATGCTTGTTACATGTGATGGAAAGGAATGATTTAATATATGTCATGCGGTAATAATTCAATTAAATTAATCTTAAGATGCCTTTCATTTTGAATAGGATTATTTAAGGTGAACCTAAATATAGAATTAATTAAATAATTTAATAAACCATTCACTAAAGAGAACAAAATCAAATTAATATACTTTAGAAAGTCAGTTAAGGTAGGGATGAAAGAGGGCAATCCACTTTTCCTCTCTTTATAACACTTAGTTACTAAGTGTAATCAAATGAAACAAAAGAAAACAAAATTAAATTCTCAAATCAATTAAACTACTTCAAGTGAAATCAACCTTTCATGTTAATTGAATCCTTCTACACATATAAAATACAACACTAATGCCTAACAAGACTTACCACAGCCTTAATACACACATTAGAATTAATTCACCACTTAGCTCTAAGTTAGGATGGTGTATGATGTGATATATGATTTTTTTATGATGTATTATTTTAGATTGGATGTTAGGGTGTCACTTCATTATGGATGATAGGTCAATATTTTTCTAATCATGTTTTCTATAGGGGATTATGCTTAAGGGATGCTTAAAAATAAATGTGAATGGTCTTTTTGCAAGTTGCTTAAATCATTAAGCATAATCCAAGTTATGGCGGTGGGCTTAGTTATGTATGCTAAGTCCAAATTATAAATACAGCTGCTTAGGATTATATGTATATTTAGCTAATTTTTGCTGTAGTTAGATTTACTTTTCCCATAAAAATGTAATTTTTCAATAGGAATTAGGATTAGTGCTATGGGGGATTAGGATGAGCAGTGGCCAGAAGGCTTTATCAGTGCCTGATGCCTTTGAAGCAAGCACCATCCAAATCAAAATACCAAATCATAAATGGAGATATGAAGAAGAAGACCCCCATAGCATTTAATATAATTATAATTATTCTTTCATATTCACATTGTATAAGGGTAGCAGTACCCATCTTTTCCTCTTTGGGTTATGCACCACCCTTATCTTTTATTCTTTATGATAGTTTATATAATTGTTTGATTTTATGTTTACATTGTGCATTAAGATGGCATGTTTATCATAGTTTCTTAAATGATTGATGCTTTAATGTGGCTTGGATATGATTAGGCTCTTAGGATAAAAAAGCTTTTCTACCCTAATCACTCATAACTAAATTTTAAACAACTCATAATCTCATCATAAAGCCTAAGACATAAATAAGATAATTAAAAGATTTAACAACCCCTTAGATGGTTGTATGTTTCACATACATGCATATTCTTTCTCTCTAGAACATGAAGGATCTCCATCCTTGCGATAAAGGAATGCTTGACGTGAAGGCATCCCTTGTGGTGGAGAACACCTTCTTCTAGCTGATTTGACCTATAACCTATTTCATCATGAATTTAGGCATAAGAAATCCTAAAGCCTCTGTCAAAATGATGTGTCTAAAATGAAATAAAATTTGAAAATATTTTGCATCTATAAATTAAGTCATATGCTCATACCACTCATGCTCTAGTCTCCTTTTAATTAATAACTACCCTAGCTATCTTGCAATTTATAATGCGACTACATGGTTTTAAAATCATAGAAGTTAGTAGGTGGACTTATAAGGTTTATTTTGAGTTAAAATTTAATTAGATTACTAGGGCTTATAATCTACTAAAGTAAAGTTGTGGGAATGCCTAAGAGTGAGGATTTATGCTTGTAGCCCGAAGGAAATAGCTACCTATGATCCTAAATATAGGGATCAAAATTTGATGAGGTGAAAATTTCTTTCACAAAGCTCCTAAGTTAATCAAATTAATCATAATAAACCTAAGTTTAATCAAACATAATTAAGATGCAATTAAACACTAATCAAAACCTAAATTAAACCTAAATCATGAGCATTTCTTACTTATTTCATTTTAATTCCAAAAATAAGTCTTCTCCTTGAACATTCCCAATTGATTTTTGAAAAAAAGCCAATCATTTGATAGTCTAACCTTGAACTCTTTGGAGATGATAATTGTCTACTTTAATCGAGAGTATTCTTAGGAAATTTTATTTCTAAGATGTAATTAACTAGAGCTTGCCTCCATAGAAAACTTAAGAACTAGTTTAATATAAACCTACTTTATTCATCCATGTAAAGTAGGGGACAAATCTGTACATTCAAACCCATCATGCCTAGGAGTCCTTATTACATGATTAGGTCCATTGTGGGGTGATGTCTCTATTTTGAGATAGTACATACCTCAATCTTGTACGATCACCAAAAGTATCCCCCAATGATCGTGTGTGCCACTATACATCCAAAATAAACACCACACCCACATGTGAATCCTCTTAACATCATCCTTTTTTTAGAGTTTGGAGATGTTGATCCTCAAGCAAATGGGTTAGACTCATAATGTTGATTGATACACAGGTCAAACTCAGATAGATGTCTCCCCATCACTTCTAATGTAAAGAGCTCCTTTCGGTCATCCCACAAGTAAGTCTTCATTCTTTGAGAACTCTAGATATGGGCGACATATCCTCTTTGTAGCTTTAAACTGGACATTGCCATCTTGCTTGGTCCTCCCAAGCATATCCATGGGTGGCATCTTATGGAGGGCTATCTACTCACTCAAACCAACTTGACCCTTATCAGGTGCTACCCAAGGTAGAACTTTACAACTACGTAAGTTGGTATAGTGACTTCTTGGAAAATGAGGTTATGGAAAGTTTTACCTTCTCATTAGTATACCTAGCTTCTCTTAGGATTCTGAGTAAGTTAACTCCAAGTCAATCTCAAGGAGAACGATTGATTTAGAGAAGGATAGTCGACTCAATCAAAAGGAAAGGATCATACTAGAGCTATTATTTTTATTTAGACTTCGAGAGCTTTCAATAGGAATAAAATCAAGAGCATCAAAAGTAGACAATATATAAGTAGAATCAGCTTTCTTCATTAATTTCTTTTTAGGTGGAGTTACATGATAGAAATCAAGTAAAGTAAGCAGATTAAGGGATTTAGTAATCTTATCCATAGATACAATGCTTTTGCTGGTAGAAGAGGAGCTAGCGAAGAGGTGGTAAATGGATGGAGGAGTACTGATTTGGATGGTGGTTGCTTGGATTATCCAAGGAAGTATGGTGGCTACTTCTTGTGGCTATTACTCACCCCGAGTTGTCCTTTGTAACTAGCAAACCTTCCTTGGTGTTGAAGGTTTGAGATACTTCAGGCACCTACAAGGAAAGCTTCTTGATTTTAGAAATGATCTACTTAGAGGATGGGATAGGAGATATCTAACCTTCTTTGGTCTTAAAGAGGATCCCCAAAGGATTACTAACATAGATGGTTGTTGTAATTAATATTCTTAGGGATAATTATGGCTCTCAACTTATAGTCAAGCTAGTCCTTAAAAGTGATACAATCCTCTGACATGGCCTGATAGTGGTAAATAGGATCATCGTTCTTTAGTTCCTCCAACCTCTTGGTAACTAAAAATTAGGTTTCTTTAAGAGATTCTTAAAGATTTTCCTATGGCTTATTCAATCTATAAGAGTAGGTGGAGCTAGCTACGGTGATGGATATGAATACGCCTGAGGTGGTGAAATGGTTGTGGTGGTGTGGCCAATATGATGGCCGAGGTGGTGGAAGAGGAGGTGGCAAGAGGCTGAGTCTCTGTCTTGAACTCTGGCTATCTCCTTCCCTCTCACACTACTATCCAGCTTCTTCTCACACCCTTGCGGCTTGGGCTAGATGATTAGTCGGAAAGGGCAACTATTTGGCTTCTTCTTGTGCTAGCGCCTTGTTGATTAATTTCTGAATGTTTTGATGGTAAAGCCCTTAAGCATGAAGACCATGGATATTCTTGAGAAGAATCTCAATGTTGACCTGTGGTTCCCATTTCATGCAAGGTTGCACCGAGAATGTGATCAACAAAGGACTCATTGAGTTTCTATTTCTCTACAATGAGGTCACTATAATGACTCTCTGGCTGGAAAACCTCTTGATGAAGAGGTGCTCCAACTCAAAAAAGTCTTCATCGAACAATTAGGTTTTTGATTGTACCAATCAAACACACTAGAAAAGGTGGAAGAGGAGTGTGTTCTTGCCAGTGTTACAACAACTCTAAATAAAATGTGTTATCATGGGTTCCCATCAAAGAACTTGAAGGATGGCGGCATAAAATAAAAAAAATAAACAAAAACCTACTAAAAAATAAACATAAAAACAAATAAAAATAAAAATAACTAAACAAACTAAACCTAAAATAAATAAAATAAAATAAACATAAACTAAACTAAAATAAATAAAACTAAATAAACCTGAATAAAATAAACTAAACTAAACTAAATAAAATAAAATAAACTAAAAATAAACTAAAGCCTAAACTAAAAATAAAATAAACTAAAAAAAATAAAATAAAACCTAAACATAAAAAAAATAAAAATAAAACCTAAACTAAAATAAAATAAAAATAAAACTAAAAATAAACATAAATAAAAATAAACTAAAATAACTAAACTAAAATAAATAAAAAATAAAAAATACCTAAACTAAAATAAATAAACTAAAATAAATAAACTAAATTAAATAAAATATAAATCAATAAATAAATAAAAAAATAAAATAAACTAAAATAAAATAAAAAATAAAAATAAATAAATAAATAAATAATAAAATAAATAAAATAAATAATAAAATAAATAAATATAAATAAATAAAATATGGTTTACTTAATTTTAAAAAAATAAAATAAAAAACTAAATAAAACAAATCCTAAACCTAAAATAAAACCTAAAACCAACTACTTAAATACTAAACTAACATAAACCATAAACCACCCAAACCCTAAAACTAAACTAACCATAAACCACAAAACTAAACTGACCTAACCAAACTAGGCTGAGCTAAAACCATAAACCCTAAACCTAAACACAAACCTTAAAACTAAAAACCCTAAACCTGCATAAACCCAAAACACTAGCCATAAAACTGAAGTTAACCCTGAGCCACAAACTACTAAACCCAAGATCCACAAAAACCCCAAACTCTAAACTTTAAAGCCCTCACAAACCTAACCACAAACCATAAACCACAAAACAATAAACCACAAACTAAACTAAACCACAAAAAAAAAAAAACCTAAACTAATAAATAAAACTAAAAATAAAAATAAATAATAAAACTTAAACTAAATAAAATAAAATAAAACCTAAACTAAAACATAAACCTAAAATAAAATAAAATAAAATAAAAAATGAAAAATAAAATAAAATAAAATAAATAATAAAAACTAATCAAAATAATAATATAAACCTAAGAATAATAAACCTAAATAAAATTAAACTAAACTAAAATAAAATAAAATAAATAAAATAAAATAAAATAAAATAAAACTAAATAAAACCTAAACCTAAAAAATTAAAAAAATAAAACTTAAAAAAAATAAATAATAAAACCCAAACAAAACTAAAATAAAAAAACTAAAATAAAATAAAAAAATAAACAAAATAAAATAAACTAAACCTAAACTAAAATAAACTAAACTAAAATAAATAAAACCTAAACATAAACCAAAATAAAATAAACTAAAAACTAAATAAAATAATCTAAAAGTAAAAAACATAAAATTAAAAAATAATAAAAATAAAATAAATAAAAAACTAAAAAAAAATAAAATATAAACCTAAATAAACTAATAAAAAAAAATAAAATATAAAAATAAAAAAATAAAAAAAAATAATCTTAAACCAAAAAATAAAAATAAAAAATAAAACCTAAATAATAAAAAAAAAAAAAAATAAAAAAATAAAATAAAATAAAATAAAACTAAAAAAATAATCTTAAAAAAAATAAAAAAAAACTAAAATAAAACTAAAATGTAAACTAAATTGATAAATAAACTAAATAAATAAAATAAAATAAACCAAATAAAAATAAATAAATAAACCCACACTTTAAAAACAAACAAATAAATAAAATAAATAATAAAACCCAAATAAATCTTAAACCCTAAACTTACCTAAACCCTAAACTAAACCCAAAACTAAACCTACTCTAAACCCTAAAACCCTAAAATAAACTAAACCCTAAACCCAAACCCTAAACTTTAACCCCAAACTAAAACCTAAAACCTAAACCCCAAAGAACCATAAAAAAATAACCTAAAAACTTATGCTAAACAAAAAACTAAAAAAAATAAATAAATAAAACTTAAATAAAATAAAATAAAAAAACTAAAAACTAAAACACAAAAATGATAAAATAAAAAAAAATATAAAATAACTAAAATAAAATAAATAAAACCTAAACTAAACCTAATTAAATAAACCTAAAATAAACAAATATAAAAAATAAAAAAAAATGTAAAATAAAATAAAATAAACTTAAAAAAAAATAAATAAATAAATGAAAATAAATAAAAAACAAAATAAACCCAAAAAAAAGCCAAATAAAACAAAATAAATAAACTGAGCTAAACTAAAATAAAAAAAAAAAAATAAAAGCTAAAAACCTAAAAATATAATAGACTAAAACCAAAATAAAAAAAATAAAATAAATATAAAACTAAAAATAAATTAAAAACAAACATAAAATACCAAAAAAATAAACTAAAAAAAAAAAAACTAAAACTAAAATAAATAAAATAAACTAAATAAAATCTAAGATAAATAAAAATAAACTAAATAAACCTAACTGGTTTTGTTTGTTAAAAATGCCAAATGCACCCAACAAATCCTAAATCTTACCTAAACCCTGGACCAACTGACCTAAACCCTAAACCTGGGCCATGAGCCAAAACCAAACCCTACCCTAACCACCTAACTAAACCACTGGCCTAAACACAAAACCTGACCACTAGGCTGAAACCCTACCTAAACTCCCCCATACCATCCCTGATCCTGATCAGCCACCCCAAAATCTAAATAAATAACCTTAAATATACCACTAAATTAAAATAAATAAATAACCTAAATTAAACCTAAACCAAAAATAAAAATAAAATATAATAAAAATAAACTAAAATAAAATAAATAATAGCTTCTAAAAAATAAGATATAAAGAATAAAACTTAAATAAAATAAAAACTAAATCTAAAATAAAACTAAAATAAACCTAAAATGAACCTAAAATAAGATAAAATAAAAACTAAATAAAAAACATAAACCTAAAAAATAAAATTAAAATAAAACCTAAAATAAAAAATAAATCTTAAACCAAAACTAAAAAAAATCCTAAACTAAACTAAAATATCTACCAAATAAATAAAATAAATACTAGTAAATAAATTAAATAAACTAAAAAAAGTAAACTAAACCAAAACTAAAAAATAAAACCTAAAATAAACCTAAAATAAAACCTAAAACCTAAACCTAAGAAAATAAAATCAAAACCAAACTAGACTAAAAAAAGTAAACTAAACCAAAAATAAAACAAAATAAACTTAGCTAAAAATAAACATAAACTTAAACCTAAACCTAAAAAAAAATAAACTAAAATAAATAAACTAAACTAAACTAAAAATAAAATTTAAAATAAACATAAATAAAAAATAAAACATAAAATAAATTAAAATAAATAAATAAACTAAATAAAATAAATAAACATAAACCGGTTAAGATTTTTTATAAAATAAAAATAAAACCTAATAAGACACTAAAACCCCAAACCCTAAACCCTAAAAATAAACTAAAATAATCTAAAACTGTCGGTTTAACTAATTTAAAAATAAACCTAAATAAAACATCAACACCAAAAAACCAAACCTAAAATAAAATAAAATAATTAATTAATTAAATAAATAAAATAAAATAAACCCTAAACCCTAAATTTAAACCCTTAATCCTAAAATAAACCACAAACTAAAAAAATGCTAAAACCCTAAACCATAATCCACAAACCACAAACTAAAACTAAAACAAAGATAAAATAAAAAAATAAACTCAACTAAAAATGAAACTAAACCTAAAAATAAAAAAAATAAACTAAAATAAATTAACCTAAAATAAACAAACTAAACTAAATAAAATAAAAAATAAAGCTAAACAAAAATAAATAAATAAATAAACTAAAATAAATAAATAAACATAAACCTCGATTTATAAAAAAAAATCTAAATAAATCGTAAAATAAACCCTAAACCCTAACTAAATTAAACTCATAACTCTAATAAACCCAAATAATATAAAAATGAACTACTTGGACCTACTGATACACTACCTCTAACTATAAACTAAACATACTCCACTGACTACCCCAAATAAAGACCTAAATACTAAACTACTGATCTATCTGGCTACTAAAAATATAAATATATGAGCACCTTTTGTTTGCTTAATTTAAATCTGACTAAACTTAAAAAAACCTAAACTCCTAACTGATATACCAACCTAAAACTAACTGACTAACTAAAAACCCCACTTAACCTTAAATGAGCTGACCACACCACACCTAATAACTACCTGAACTGACACTGACCCAACCCTAAACTACCACTACCTGACCTAACTAACCCAAACCTAAAACCAATAAAATTAAATAACAAAAACAAAATAAATTAAAACCTAAATAAAATAAATAAATAAATAAATAAAACTAATCTAACTAAAATATAATAAATTAAAAATAAAAATAAATAAAAATAAAATAAAGAATAAAAAACTAAACTAAAAAAAAATAAACCTAAAATAATAAAACTTAATAAAATAAAACTAAATGTAAAATAAAAAATAAATTAACTAAGTTAAAATAAAATAAAACTAAATAAAAATGTAAACCTAAAAAAAATAAACCTAAAAATAAATAAAAGTAAAAGCTAAACCATAAAAAAAAGCCTAAACCTAAAAAATAAAAATAAACTAAAACCTAAATGAAAAATATATAAAACTTAAACCTAAACCTAAAATAAATTAAACCTAAATGTAAACCTAAATAAATAAAATAAAATGAACTAAAAATAAACCTAAATCTAAACTAAAAAATATAGCCTAATAATAAATCTAAAACCTAAACCTAAAAAAAAGTCAAAATGAAAACATAAAGATAAATCTAAAAATAAAAAATAAAACTTAAACCTAAAAAATAAAATAAAAATAAAACTCAACTAAAAAAAATAAAATAAATCATATAAACCTAAAAAAAAATAAACTAAAATAAAAAGCCTAAAGTATAAACCTAAAATAAATAAACTAAAATAAAAAATGATTAAAAATAAAATAAACTATAAAAAAATAGAAAAATAAACTAAATTAAAACTAAACTGCTTTTTTGTTTTTTAAAAAAAACCTAAAACATAAACCCTAAACCCAAAAACTTAAACACTAATGAGCCACAAACCCTGAGCCACAATCAAAACCCTAACCTAAATAAATCCTGACACCTAACCTAAAACCAATCATGAGCAGATATCTGATCTGATCTTGACCTAAACCACAAACCAACTGACAGCCAGGCCACTGGTAAAACCCTGGCCAAATAAAACTAACCATAAATAAACCCTGACCCTAAACCCTAACAAAGGAACCACAAAACATAAACTGACTAATTCTAAAACCTAAACCTCACTAAATTAAAACTTGGACCCAAACTTAAAGCTAATGCACCCTAAATCTTAAACTAAACCTAAATCCTACTAAAACTAAACCCAAAACCTGATCTAAGCCACAAAACCTGACCACAAACCCAAAACTAAAACCACACAAAAACTTTAAACCCTAAACTAAAAAACTAAACTAAAAAATAAAATAAATAAAAAAAAAACAAATTTAAAATAAAATAAATAAATAAAAATTAAATAAAACCTAAACCTAAACCTAAAAATAAGGTGAAATATAAAATAAATAAAAATGAAAACTAAACTAAAAAATAAAATAAACCTAAGAAAAAAACATAAAAAAAAGAAACCTAAAATAAAATAAAATAAAATTTAAATAAAAACCTAAACCTAAAATTAAAACCTAAAAATAAATAAAAAATAAAGCCTAAACCCTAAATTAAAAAAAAAATATGAACCTAAAATTAAAATAAAATAAATAAAATAAAATAAACCTAAACTAAATGTAAACTAAAATAAACTAAATAAAATAAATAAAACCTAAACCTAAAATAAACTAAAATTAAACCTTCACTAAAATAAATAAAATAAACTAAATAAACCTAAACCTAATAAAAAATAAAACTTAAAATAAACCTAAAATAAAAAACCTAACCTAAACCTAAAAAATAAAAATAAAATATAAACCTAAACCTAAAAATAAAATATAAAATATAAACTTAAAAAAATAAAATAAGAATAAAACTCAACTAAAAATAACCTAAACCAAAAAAATAAACTAAAATAAACCTAAACTAAAATAAATAAATAGAAAAATAAACTAAACTTATAAAATAAAAATTAATATAAAAATAAAATAAATAAATAAACCTAAACTGTCTTTGCTTAAATTTTTTTTTTTTAAAAAAACCTTAAACCAAATCTAAACCCTAAACCCACAACCCTAAACCTTAAAACCCTAATATCAAAAACCTTCCCTAAACCCTAAATACAAACCCACAAGCATAAACCTAAATCTAAACCCTAAATCATAAACCTACACCTAAATATAAACCTAATCCCAAACCCTAAAATTAACCTAAGTAAGTAATAAATTAAAAAAATAAACTTAAAAAACTTAAAAACAACAGCAAGAACATCACATCAACTGGCTCGTGTTGATCCATATGGTGGAGGCATAGGTGGCAATTATCCGTGGTGACTAGGTGCTAGTGGATATGGAGGTGGTGCTCGGAGCATTGGTGGTTATGGAGGTGGTAGGACCGATGGAGGAATAGCCATGGTGGTGGAGAGAGATATGATGGTGGATCTGCTACTCGAGAGGGAGGGTGGTTTGGATGAACAGAAAATGAAGAACTCGATCTGTGCTTATGACGTTTCCTTTAAAGTAACGAGTTCTAATTTTCTAGGGTCTTTGATTTGCTCTATGCATGTTCATTTTTTATCAATGTCATGTGTCTTAGAGAACTTGGTGAGTTGCTTCATTGATAAAATTGAAAAGAAGAAATGTTGAATCTAAATTTATTCTTTGTTAAAAAAATTTCATAACCCCTAAACTCTAAACTAAAACCTGAACCCTTGACTTAAAACTTAAACCCTAAACCCTAAACCCTAAAACCCTAAACTTAATCCCAAACCACAAAACCTAAACCTAAAACAATAAACCCTAAATCCAAAAACCTAAACCTAAACCATAAACTACTAAACTAAACCTAAATCCTATACCTAAATATAAAAGCAAACAAAACCTAAACTACTAAAACTAAACCAACCAAACCCTAAACTAAACCTAAACCTAAACTAACATAAACTAAATAAGCTAAACTAAACTAACCTAAACCCAAACCAACCTAAACCTAAACCCAAAACCTAAAATAAACTAAACCTAAACCTAAACCTAAAAAAAATAAAATAAACTAAACTAAATAACATAATCCTAAAGAAATAAATAAATCAAACCCAAAACCTCCTCCCCTCTCTCGATAGCGGTTATCTCGGCGTTGCATTTTCCCTTTCATTTTCCTTTGCGGTTTTTTTGATCATCTCTTGATAATTTGTCTTTGATTGGCCTCTAATGTGGGTTTCCCTTTTTGGCGGAGGGCTTTTCTCGCTTATACATCTTGGGCGTTAGGGCATTGATTTACATGGAATTATGGATCCAAAATTAGCTATTTCGCAGTTAAGTCCTTTAAGGATGCATTATCTGTAAGAACCTTTTCCCCAATGCTTGATTGAATTTGATTTGACCTCATTTTTTTTGGGATGCCTCTTGTTATGTGCTTGGATCTAGGCGTGGAAAAGTTGGAAGCCTTTAGAATTCTCTTTAGTTGGTAAATTTTCCTTACATTGTAACTCTTGATAACATCGATCATTTTTCATAGCCTTAAACTTTGGTGTTTTCACTATGGATTGATTAATCCAGGCATATTTTAATTCAGCTCTCTAATGACTTAGATTATTCAAGAGTTTTTTGCGTGCTCTTACTTTGTGTTTAATTGTCAAATGACTTCTAAATGGTCTCCTCTTTTGATATAAAAGAATCCCCAATTGTTCCTATATGGCTAGCTCTTCCTAATATGAGAATACATTATGTTACACATCAAGTTCTTTTTGCGGTTGGGGCTCTCTTTGGTCAGCCTCTTCAAATTGATCAGGCCACCACTGTGAGATCACGACCTTCTATTGCTCATATTTTAGTTAAGATTGACATTACTAAAAAGCATCTTAAAGAAGTTTGGATCAGCTATGAGAAGTTCAATTATAATCAAAAAGTGGAATTTAAGAACTTGTTTTTTGCACACATTGTAAGATTCATTGTCATGATCATTCTGAATGTTTTGTGTTGCATCCTCATCTTAAAAATAATAATTGTTGGATCCTAATCTGACTCTATCAAATAAAAAAACTAATAAATTTGCTTATGTACCTAAAGTCACTCAAAATGGGAATCATCCCCTACTCCTTTTCTATCCTAATTTGCTATTGGAGAGCAATGAGCATGTTAAAAATAATGCTTATGGTTCGTGAGGAGGCTAATGATAACTAAATTAACATTGCTTCTAATTGTAATAATTTGGCTCCTCAAGATATACCTTGACTCGTAACCTACCCCTTTTGGCTAGTGAACAGGGGACTCATATGAACCTACTAGTGATTTGAATAGAAACTTCAGGTTGGATCAAAATTTGAGAACAAATTTTGGAGTTGATCCTTTGATGAAAGAATAAAATTTTAAAATTGCTGATCCTTTGATGATGGAACAAAATCTGAAAAATAATTCTAAAATTGAGCATGAAATTTATGTTATTAATGGCTTCACAACCTCTCCTTCTCCTACCCTTTGAGTGATGCATGCTTTTTCTCCTTAATTCTAACATTGAAGAAGGAAATTACCATTAGAAATGCTTTGGTGATAAAGTCCTATTCAATATCACAAATCGTCTCTCGGATGGTGATACTTTGGACAATGATAGATCTTTTCAAACTATTTTTAAGAAAAATCTCTTAAAGCTAGAATGTTCACTAATAGCTCCATTAGAACTACTAGATCTCTCTAACTTCCCATAAATAACTATTTTTAGTTTTCTTTTCTTCTTGCTTTTATTTCTTTAGTTATCTCTTTTCCTTTCTTTCTTATTTTATTATGATCAATTTTCTAATTTTGAATGTTAGGTATTGGGACTCTCATTATGCATGCGTATAGAAGTCTTTCTTTGTATTCATAACATAGCATTACTTATTCTTATTGAACCATTCATACACTCTTCTAAGATCAACCATGTTGCCAGAACGCTTGGCTTTCAAAATTTCTTTTATAATATTAACAATAAAATTTGGTGTTTTTGGAATAATTTAGTCAACATCTCTATCCTTGATGATCTTCAAATTGGTTAATGTCCACATCTCATTGGGTGAATTTTTGCTTTAGGTTCCTTTATTTATGCTTCTTATAATAGAGGTAGGAACATCCTTTGGGATAACTTAAGAACTTTTGCCTCTTGACAAAACTTGGTTAGTTGGGGGTGATTTTAACACTATTCTCTCTTCCTCAGAAAGAAGGGGAGGTTACTCTCCTAACATTCATTCCATGGAAGATTTTTCTAATATGATTCTTGATTGCAATCTGATTGATATTGGCTTTTTGGGCTCCGACTATACGTGGCATAACTCTAGACTTTGGCAGCGGCTTGATAGGACTCTTTTTAATTCTCTTTGGATCAATCAATGACCCCTTACTTTTGTTGAACATTTGAGCAGAACTTTGTCTAATCATGCTCCACTTTTGATTTTTGTCCAAAATCCCTCCAATAGATTATCCTCCCCAACTTCTTTCAGATTCCAAAATATGTGGATCCAACACATTGATTTCATAAATGTATCCATTAAACTCCTCTTCATCAGATAATTGATTAAGGCATGATTTTCGGAAACTTACAAGGCTTAAATAAAACCTAAATTGACAAGCATCATTTTAAAATCTTTTATCAATATCAAAATATGGAACAATTAGTTTGTTCTCTTGAAGATGTTGTTTTTTGATTCTACTAAACTTGAGGAGTTGAATGAAGCTAAAGATAACTTGTTAAATATCAGAATATGGAGGAACAACTAAAGGCAAAAGGCGCTAGAAAACATATTGCTGATGGTGACAGAAATACCAAGTATTTCCATGCTCTTTTCAAGAAAAAGGCTAAACACTATTAAAAAAATTAAAAATGATAACGTCAGGTGGATCACTGATAATAATGATATTAAAGATTCTATCATATAATATTTTAAAAACTTATTAAATAATAACCCTACCTTAGAAGCTCTCTCCAACTCTCACGATTCCTCTGATTACTATGATGACAACCATTTGCTTAATTTGCATCTATGGCGAGATTGTAGTATTCTCAATAGCATGAACACTAATTTTGTTGTCACGAAGGCTACATGACTCATTTTTTATTGTTGGCCTATTATTAAGTCGACCTTTATGCGATGATCATTGATTTTTGATGGCAATCCTTTACCTAGATATTTTCTAGCATCCATTGTTCACATTCTCAAAATTAATAATCCTAAATCTTGGGGCAATTTCAAACCTATCAACCTTTGCACCTTCTTTCATAAACTCATTGTTAAATTAATTGCTAATAGAATTAGTCTGCTGCTTCCTAAAATTATTCCCCCCAACCAAACTGGTTTCGTTAAAGGTAGAGCTATATATGACAATATTCTTCTTGATTCATGACATTGATGCTTCTACCATAGGTGGTAACATCCTTTACAAATTAGACATCTCTAAAGCTTTTGACAACCTCTCTTGGAATTTCCTCTTCCAAATTCTTCTTTTGTTTGGTTTTTCTGACTATTTTATTCGTCGCATTAAAAATTGTATTACCAATGTTTGGTTCTCTGTTATCATGAATGGTGAGTCCCTAGGTTTTTTTTCTTCTATGCATGGTTTGAGACAAGGAGATCCCTTATCTCCTCTCTTTTTATTATTTCTATTGAATATATCTTTAGGAGCCTTAATGATCTTTTCATAATAATCTAGCATATTTTTTTCAAGGTGGTCTTCCTGTCTCTTCTTAGTTTTGATGACTTCATAATCTTTTGCAATGCCTCTACTCAGCAAATTAAAACTATTAAGAATCTTTTAAATAAATTTGGTAACAAAAGTGGTCTTTTTCTTAATGAAGGTAAAAGCTGTTTCATTCCTTCCTCTAAAATCCCTATTAATAGGATCAATCAAATCTTGATAATTACTAATTTTCAGCAACAATAACTTTCTATTAAATATCTTGGTGCTCCACTCTTTAAAGGTCAAAAAAGATCACATCTTTTTGATGAGTTAATCCAAAAATTCTCTAATAAAATTTCTATTTGGGAATTTCATTTACTCTCATTTGGTGGTAGGCTCACTTTGATTAAGAGCACCCTTAACTCCATGCCTTTATATCTCATTCAAACCATTGTGCCGACCAATTCTACCATTAACAGAATTGAGCGCCTCCTTAACAAATTCTTTTGGGGTTAAAACAATTCTACTAAAAGAATGCATTGGACCTCTTGGTATAAAAGTTGTGGCACTCTTGTTGAAGGTGGGCTTGGTTGTAAGCCAATCAGGGAAGCTATCACTACTTTTTCATATAAACTTTGGTGGAATTTTAGGAGCAACAATAGTCTTTGGGCTAATTTCATGACTGCCAAATACTGCCAGGGTAAACACCCTCTCATTTGCCCTATAAAGTGGGAGACTCTCATGTATGGAAAAGACTTTGTTCCATCAAATGGGAAGCAGAATCTTTAATCTCTTGGGGGATTAACTCTGGAACCTCTTTCTTTTGGCAAGATAACTGGACTGGAGGTGGGTCCATTGATGAATTACTTTCTACCCACTCACTACTGCTATTAAAGTGAACTCTTTTTAGTAGAATAAAAAGTGGAACAATAGTAAGCTTATATTCCTTTCTCTCTTTTAGATAAGTACTATTATTCCTATCATTCTAGCAATCATGATCGGATCCTTTTAAGCTTTCCAAAATGGTGATTTCAACCTTAAAATGTTTGGATTCATATTAAAGAAGCTCATGATTTCTCCAATGTGTTTTTAAACTTTGGAATAACACTATTCCTATTTCTTATTCTTCATATTTTGAAAAACTTTATCCATGTTGACTCCTTGATGTGGGGTAAAGGTTTTACTTACCTTCAAAATGCTCTTTGCTTTCACATTGAGAATGTGAATCATGTTTTTTGTTAATGGAGCCATTGCTTCCAAACTTTGGATTTGGTATGATGATCTCTTTAATATTGTCAAATTCAATGGCTCCTTAACTCTATACCAACTTCTTGAAGATTATTTTGAAACACTAAAGGCCACATTAAAGTCATAACTATCACTCTTATTTGGTTCATATGGATGGACAAAATGATGCAAAACATCGTGGGATTCCTATGAACCACATGAGGATAATTTCTATAATTAAAAATAAAATTGACTTGTTTAATGCCAATTTAATTAACTACAATCAATTCAAAGGTATAAATATGTGGCCAATAAAGCGGTTTTAACTTGCGATCCACCCAAGCGTAAAGATGACAAGATTGTTTATTGGGTAAAACATCATGCTAATACTATTAAAATTAACACATGGCTCTCTCTCAAAATTCTTGGTGGTGGCAATTTCAGAAACCTTAATGGTAAAGTCCAATGTGCATTTGCTTACCCTCTTAATACTTGCTCTGTTTGTTTTGTTGAGCTAATGGCAGTTTATAAAGATATTGAGATTTGCCTTCAAAAAGGTTGGCTCAATATTTGGATTGAGGTGGATGCCCTATTGTGATTGATCTTTTGACTTCCACCAAAATGGGCATCTGAGTACTACCTTCTCAAGCGACTAGAGCTCTCCTTTCTCAACTCTATTTTAAAATCACTCATGTATGGCATGAAGGTAATGCATGTCGATTACCTTGCTAATCTAGGTGCTAAATTACATGGCATAAAATTCTTTAATCAACTTACACTTCCTAAACATTTGTTTGGTTTGGTTAGTCTGGACAATACTGAATTCCCTTACCATAGAAATTAATCCATCCTATTGGTTTGGCCTGTTATATTACCTGTTTAACGGCATGATCAACTTCTATTTAGTGTTGTTGTTTCTCTGGATTTTGCTAATGCATCTTCATGATAACCCTTTCTAGTTAATTTCTGATCTCTATGGCATCTGTTGTTGGATTAATTACCCTAACCTATTTTGGGGTCTTACTACTTCTGCTATTTTCACTGTTAATGGCAAGGTGTTTCCAGTCTGCTGGAGGAAAATGTATTACCTTATGCTTTACTTTCTACTTTACTTTTTAATCAATAGGGATAGACTTCTTGCCATCAATATTTTATTAAGGGGTCCTACTGTATCAATTTTCCATTATATGGTTAAGGCTGTGTTCTGTCTCTTTTCCTTTTTTTGGAAATCTATTCTGGGGCTCATGAATTTGCAGTATCAATGTTTTATTACTATATTTTTGTATAGATTCATGATAGGCCTTAATTTATCTATTTTTTCTCCCTTTATTATGGATGTGGCCCCTCTAATGCTCCCCAACCTCACCTCCACAACTGGAGAGAAAGCGCAATACCCTTATAACTTCTTCTTTCTTGGATTGGAATTACTTTTGATTTCCTTCAACCTATTTTTTATCTTTGTGGGCTTAGCTGCTTTTGTGTCTTGAAGGATTTCAAAGATGTCTTTCCTTTGAACCACTTTTGACTTTATGGTGTACCACTATTTTTTCCTAGATTATCTCATGGTGGGTGCAATAACTATTTTTCTATTTTAATTGTTGGATGTTGGATTTTGGGTCTTATGTCCAGTTGCTTTTGGGATGTTTTGATTGCTTTTGCTAACCTCACCTACCTAAGGAGAAAGCTTCCATACCCTTGTTATTATTATTGTCTCTTTGCAGGATTAGACTTACTTAATTATTTCTTTCCAGTCTGCTTTTATTGGGATGTTAGTTTAGCTGCAAGCTTGCTCTCCTTTGTCTTGAAGGATTTCAATGATGGCTCCCTTTTGAACCCCTTTTGTGTCTATGTTGTACCACTATTTTTATTCTCTTATCTTATGGTGGGTGCAATAATTGTATTACTGTTTTAATTATTGTTGGTTGGATTTTGGATCTTATGTCTACTTTTGAGGTTGTTGTCTTTGTTGGCTTTTATTTTTCTTGATTGCTTTTTTTGTTGTTTAGTACGGATCACCACATGTTTGTCGTCTATCTAAACTGGTGCTATTTTTTCCATCTTGATTTAGTTAGACTTGTCCAGATCACTAGGATTATGCTATTACCTACTTGGAAATTAACTTATGCACTGTCTATTCTGAATGGGTGGTTTTATGGCCCTAGTTATTCTTTGTCTTGCTTGTTGGATGAACTGGATTATAGGTTTTTTTGCGACAGCTGCTACTTGGGTTGTCTCATGTATAGCGGCTTTTGGGGATGTTTTTCTGCTTTTGCTAAACTCACCTTCCCAACTATGGGAGAGAAATTAATACTTGTTATTATTATTGTCTCTTTGTAGAATTGGACTTATTTAATGATTTCTTTCCAGTCTACTTTTACTGAGGATGTTGGTTTAGCTGTAGCCTGATCTTCTTCATTTTGAAGGATTTCAATGATGGCTCTCTTTTCAACCCCTTTTGTTGTACCTCTTTTTCTTGGCTTATCTTATGGTGGGATAATTGTATTGATGTTTTAATTGTTGGCTGTTGGATTTATGGGTCTTTTGTCCAACAGGCTGCCTTTGAGGTTGTTGGCTATTTGTTGGCGATTCGATTATTTTGCTATTTCCAATTCTGCGATTAATCACGATGTTTGTGATCTATTTAATTTGTTGCTATTTTTCATCTTGTTTATTAGACTTGTGCGGATCACTATGATTATGCTATTACCTACTTGGATATTATCTTATTGTCTATTATTCGAATGGGTGGTTTTATGGCCGACTTACTATTATTTCTATCTTGGTTGTTGGTGACTGGATTATCGGGTTTAATGCCCATCAATCTAGGTTGTCTCGATTGTCCTTATTTGGAATTATTTTGGTGGGGCGACTTATTACTGTGGCTTCTAGTCCATCTAATCTGCTGCTGCATTTCCATCTTGGCTCTATTAGACTTTTGCATTTCCCATTTGGGTTTGGGTTATGCTATCTTGCTTTGCACTTGTTGGTTATTAACTTCTGCAATGATTATTAACAAGGAGGTTGTTAACATCTGCATTGCTTATTCTGATTGGGTACCTTTTTCTGGGCTATATTCCTGAGCTATATACTAGGACTGTAAGTTTCATATATGTCCCATATGTTTAGGATGGAGTTAATTACATGCTATTTGATTTACCTTTTAGATTCCTTTTCAACTGTTGTATATTGCTTCTTTCCTCTGCGGCCTTTTTTTATTTTCTTGTGGTGGCTTTCATGCTAGCCTAATTAAACTCTTGGCTCACGGTAAAAATAAGGTGGATCAGATGGTTCATTTTCATATGTGGGATTCTCATGCCATGGTGACTATATTGATGATATTATTTTACATGGGATCCCCTTTCCCATTCTCTTTGTTGTATCCTTTTCTATTATGTTTATGGCTTTGTTTAGGTTTCACGGTAAGGCTCAAAGACTTTCAACAAATGGTTGCTATCTTCCCACAGTTTGTTGGCTATGATGGTGATGATTTCACTCATTTTGGTTTGGTAGTAGCTCTTGTGATGTAACCCTTTTATTTGAGTTTGGATGCTCATATTTGCATCGCCCAATTTGGTGTGGTCTGAGCCTTCTCTCACACACTTCTTTATAATCTTTCTCAGTTTATGTTGTTTTCAAATTTTATTTTTTCTGTATTACTTTAACTGCACTAATTTCTACCTTTCTACAATTTTGCAGGTGCATTTCTCTTGTTCTCTTGCAGGTTTGCTCCCTAGTGTCATGCATTCTCTCATCCTAAAGAACTTTGGCCCAGATCTATTCATTGGCTTATCTATGTTAATCAATTTGTATCTTTTTCTTTCCTTTACTCTTTTATTTTGCTTTTGGTTTTAGATAGGATTTACTCTCTAGGTGATTGTAGCTCTTTGATGGTTATGGAGTTTATCCTAATGGACCTTGTAACCCTCTTTTGTGTGCAATAAAATTCTCCCATGGGGTTTCCCAAAAAAAACCATAAACCCTAAAACCAAACCTAAAACCCTAAACCCTACACCCACCATAAACCTAAACCCTCAAACCCTAATTCCTAAATAAAACCAAAGCTAAAAGTTAAACTAAACTAAATAAAACCAAAAAAAATAAATAAAACAAACTAAAATAAAGTAAAAAAATAAAATAAAACCTAAACTAAACCTAAACCTAAACATAAAACTAAACCAAAACCTAAAATAAACTAAAATAAAGATAAAACTATAATAAAGAAAATAAATTCAAACTAAACTAAAAAAAAAAAAAATTAAAACTAAAATAAAATAAAAGCTAAACCTAAAACAAAAAATAAAATGAAAATAAAAAAACAAAATAAAACTAAATAAAATAAAACCTAAAAAAAAAAAAAAAAAACTTAAACCCTAAAAAATATCTTAAACCTAACAAACCCAACCCTAAATAAATAAAACTAAAATAAACTAAATATAAAACTTGAAAATAAACCTAAAACCTAAACCTAAACCTAAAAAAATAAAATAAAATCTAAACCTAAAATAAAAATAAAACCTAAACCTAAATAAAGTAAAATTAAACCAAACTAAAATAAACTAAATCTAAACTAAACCTAAAATAAATTAAAATAAAACCTAAACTAAATTAAATAAACCTAAATTAAACTAAACTAATAAAAAATAATAAACTAAATAATAAATAATTATACCCTAAACCCTAAACCTTAAACCTAAAACCCTAAACCCTTAATCCTAAACCTTAGAACCCTAAACCCTAAATAGTAGAACCCCAAACCCTAAAACCTACAACCCTAAACCCTAAACCCTAAACCCTAAACCTTAAACCCCAAACCCTAAAACCTTAAAACCTCAAAACAAAACTTAAAAATAAAATAAATAAAAAAACATAAACTTAAATAAAATAAAATAAAATAAAAACTTAAACTAAAACCTAATCCTAAACCAAAACCTAAATCTAAATCTAAATGTAAAAGCAAAATAAAATAAAAAATCAAAATGAATGTAAAATAAAATAAATAAAACTAAACTAAACTAAAAAAATAAAATAGACCTAAAAATAAAAAACTTAAATAAAATAAAACTACATAAAATAAAAAAAATAAAATAAACCTAAAATAAAATAAAATAAAACTAAATAAAATCTAAACCTAAAAAATTAAACCTAAAATAAATAAAAAAACCTAAAACTAAAATAAACAAAATAAAATAAACCTAAATCGAAACTAAAGTAAACTAAATTTAAATAAATAAATCCTAAACATAAACCTAAAATAAACTAAACTTAAACCCTAAACTCAATAAAATAAATAAATTAAAAATAAACCAAAACATAAACTAAAAAAAACCCTAAAATAAAAACTTAAAACATGAACCAAAAAAATTAAATAAAATCTAAACCTAAACCTAAAAATAAAAAATAAATCCTAAACCTAAAAAATAAAATAAAAATAAAACTAAACTAAAAAATAAATATAAACCTAAACCTAAACCTAAAAAATAAACTAAAATAAAAAGCTAAACTAAAATAAATAAACTAAACTAAATAAAAAAAATTAACCAAAATAAAAATAAAAAATAAAATAAACTAAAATAAATAAGAAATAAACTAAATAAACCTAAACCTACTGGTTTACTTTAATTTTTTTAAAAAATTCTAAACCCTAAGCCCTAAACCCTAAAGCTAACCCTAAACCCTAAACCCTAATCCCTAAAAACCCTAAACACTAGCCCTAAGCCCTAAACCCTAAAACCCTAAACCCTAAAGCCTTAAACCCTAAACCCTAAACCCTAAACACGAAAAACCTAAACACCTAAACCTAAACTAAATAAAATCTAATAATCACATAAATAAAATACCTAAACCTAAATATAATAAGAAAATAAAATAAAATAAAAGCCTAAACCCAAAAATAAAATAAAAATAAACTAAAATATAATAAATAAAACCCTAAACTAAACTAAAAAATAAATTAAACCTAAGAATAAAAAACCTAAATAAAAACTAAATAAAATCCTAAAACTAAAAAAATAAACTTAAAAAAATAAAACCTAAAAATATATAAAAAATTAAACTAAAAGCCTAAACTAAAAAAAACCTAAACCTAAAATAAAAATAAAATAAAGAAAGTAAAATCAACCTAAACCTAAACTAAATAATCTAAACTAAAATAAATAAAACCTAAACCTAAACCTAAACTAAATAAAATAAAATAAACAAAAAATAAATTTAAACCTAAACTAAAATATAAAACTTAAAATAAACCTAAAATAAAGACCTAAAACCTAAACCTAAAAATTAAAATAAAATGGAAACCTAAACCTAAAAAAAACCTAAACCTAAAAATTAAATAAAAATAAAACTCAACTAAAAAAAAACATAAACTTAAGAAATAAACTAAATAAAAAACCTAAACTAAAATAAATAAACCTAAAATAAATAAACTAAACTAAATAAAAAAATAAAAAGCCTAATAAAATAAAAAAATAAATAAACTCAAATAAATAAAAATAACTAAATAAACCTAAACCTATCAATTTACTTCATTTAAAAAAAACCCCTAAACCCTAAATCCAAAACACAAAACCATAAACCCTAAACTCTAAAACTAATCTTAAACCCTAAACCCTAAACCTACAACCCTAAACCGAGGAACCTAAACCATAAACTATAAACCATAAACACTAAACCTTAAACCCTAAATCCTAAAACATTAAACCCTGAAGCCTAAACCCTAAACACTAAAACCGTAAACCTTAAACCCTAAACCCTAAACCTTAAACCTTAAAACCTACAACCCTCAACCCCTAAACTCTAAAACCCTAAACCTTAAACCCTAAAACCCTAAACATTAAACCCTAACCAGTAACCCTAAACCCTAACCCTAAACCCAAAACTTTAAACCCCAAACCCTAAACTTAATCCTAAATTGACAAAATAAATTAAAAAAATAAACCTAAATCATAAAACCTAAAAAATTTAAACCTAAACCTAAACCTAAACCCCAAGAATGGGCAGAACCTTGATGGAAGGAACATCATTGCCAACCAGGCTTAATTTAGATATGATGGTGGAGGCGAAGGAAGTGGCGGTGTTATCTCAGTGGTGGTGGGGATCTGGAGGTGCTGGAGGATATCGAGGTGGTGGTCTAGGCAGGCAAGGAGGCGAGGAGGACAGAGGTTACACTGGTGGTGGTGGAGGGAGAGATCGGGATATGATGGTGGATCCCGCCTCGAGAGCGGGTGGTTCGATGGGAACTGAGAAACTAAAGAACATCCATCACGCTTATGGAACTATTTCTTTACAAAGAGAGATGGTTATACTTATCTAGGGATTTTGATTTGCTCTATGGTCGCCATTTTGATCTATGATTGTCATCTTTTAAAAACTTGGGGTGCTACTTTGTTGATGAAATAAAAAAGAAGAAATACTGAATATGAATTTGTTCTCTGTTAAAAAAAAAAAAACTTAAACCCTAAAGTAAAACTAAAACCCAAAAACTAAAACCTAAAGCCTAAACCCTAAACCCTAAACCCTAAACCACAAACCCTAAACCATAAACTAACCCTAAACCCTAAACCCTAAAAAGCTAAAATGCTAAACCTAAACTAAATAAAATGTAAAAATAACATAAATAAAAAAACCTAAACCAAAATAAAATAATTACAAATATAAATTAAAACCTAAACCTAAACCAAAAAATAAAAAACTAAACTAAAATAAAATAAATAAAAATATAAACTAAACTAAAAAAATAAAAAACTTAAATAAAATAAAAACTAAACATAAAATAAAAATAAAATAAACCTAAAATATAATAAAATAAAAATTAAATAAAATGCAAAACCTAAAAAAACCCAAAAATATAAACTAAACCCTAAACTAAGAAAAAATACTAAACCAAAAGTAAATATGAAATAAACAAAATAATTTAAAGCTAAACCTAAATTAAAAAAAATGTAAACTTAAAATAAACTAAAACTAAACCTAAACTTAAATGAAAAGAAATAAAATAAACTAAAAATAAACCTTAACCTAAATTAAAAAATAAAACATAAAAATAAACAAATAAGAGCCTAAACCTAAACTAAAAATTAAAATAAAACCTAAACAAAAAAAAATAAAATAAAACCTAAACCTAAAATAAATAAAATAAAACTTAACTAAAAAAATAAACCTAAACCTAAAAAAATAAATTAAAATAAAATAAATAAAATAAATAAACCTAAAATAAATAAACTAAACTAAATAAAATAAAAAAATAATCTAAAAATTTAAAAAAAAAATAAACTAAAATAAATATAAAATAACTAAATAAACTAAATAAACCTAACCTAAACTAAAAAAAACACTAAACCCTAAACCCTAAACCTAAACCCTAAACCTTAAACCTAAACTGAACCCTAAACCCTAAAAATTATAACCTAAACCTAAACATTAAAATAAACTAATAAAATAAACCTAAAATAAAATAAAATAAATAAAATTAAACCCTAAACTAAATAAACCTAAACTAAAGAAAATAAATAATAAATAAATAATTAAAATAAACCTAAAATAAAATAAAATAAAAAATAAAACAAATAAAAACCTAAAAAAAATAAATTAAAAAAAACCTAAACCCTAAACTAAAAAAACCTAAACCTAAAATAAAAGTAAAATAAACAAAATAAAATAAACTTAAACCTAAACTTAAATAAACTAAAATAAAATAAAACCAAAACCTAAACCTAAAATAAAATAAAATAAGAAAATAAAATAAACCTAAACCTAAACTAAAATAAAAAAAAAACCTAAACCTAAACCCTAAACCCGAAACCCTAAACCCTAAACCCTAAACAAACCCTAATCACTAAACCCTAAAAAGCTAAAACCTAAACCTAAACTAAATAAAACCTAAAAATAAAATAAATAAATAAATAAATCTAAACCAAAATAAAATAAAATAAAATAAAATAAAAACATAAACTAAAACCTAAACCTAAACCTAAACCAAAAAAAAAAATTAAAAAAACTACTAAATAAAATAAATAAATAAACTAAATTAAAAAAAATAAAAAAAACTAAATAAAAAAAAAAAACTAAACCTAAAATAAATAAAATAAGCTAAATAAAATAAAAAAATAAAACTAAATAAAACCTAAACCTAAAAAATAAACCTAAAATAAACTTAAAATAAATAAAAAAAATAAAACCTAAACCCTAAACTAAAAAAACATTAAATGTAAAATAAAATAAAATAAACAAAATTTATTAAAGCTAAACTAAAATAAATGAAACCTAAACCTAAACATAAATTAAACTAAACCTAATCATAAACCAAAATTAAATAAAATAAAATAAACTAAAAATAAACTGAAACATAAACTAAAAAATAAACCTAAATAAAAACCTAAACCTAAACTAAAAAATAAAACCTAAAAAAACCTTAAATAAAACCTAAACCAAAACCAAAAATAAAATAAAAAACCTAAACCTAAAAAAAAAAAAATAAAACCTTAACCTAAAAATTAAATAAAAATAAAACTAAATAAAATAAAATAAATATAAATAAATAAAAAATAAACTAAACTAAATAAATAAATAAACTTAAATAAAATAAAAATAAAATAAAATAAATAAAAAAACTAAACCTAAACCTATTTACTTAATTTTAAAAAAAATAAACCCTAAACCCTAAACCCTAAAACCCTAAATACTAAACCCTAAACCCTAAACCCTAAAACTAAAACTAACCCTAAACCCTAAAAACCCTAAACCCTAAACCCTAAACCCTAAACTAACTCAAAACCCTAAACCCTAAACCCTAAACCCTAAACCCTAAACCCTAAAAACCTAAAAACCTAATCCTAACCTAAACAAAACCTAATAATAAGATAAATAAAAATACCTAAACCTAAATATAATAAAAAATAAAATAAAATAAAAACCTAAACCTATAAATAAAATAAAATAAAAAATAAAATAAAATTAAAATAAAATAAATAAAAAGCTAAACTAAACTAAAAAAATAAAGTAAACTTAAAAATAAAAATTCTAAATAAAATAAACACTAATCGAAAAACAAAAATAAAATAAACTAAAAACTAAATAAAAACCTAAACCTAAAAAATAAACTTAAAAACTAAACCTAAACTAAAATAAATAAAACCTAAACTTAAACCTAAACTAAATAAAATAAAAACCTAAATCTTAAAATAAAAAATAAAACCTAACCCTAAAAAATAA
The DNA here is from genome assembly GCA_021442155.1 of Cymbidium sinense. Taxonomy (NCBI): domain Eukaryota; kingdom Viridiplantae; phylum Streptophyta; class Magnoliopsida; order Asparagales; family Orchidaceae; genus Cymbidium; species Cymbidium sinense. The sequence goes on along the minus strand of CM038214.1, from coordinate 363,591,878 downwards.
AATAAAAATAAAACTCATCTAAAAATAAACCTAAACATAAAAAATAAACTAAAATAAAAAAACCTAAACTAAAATAAATAAACCTAAAATAAATAAACTAAACTAAATAAAATAAAAAATAAACCTAAATAAAAAATAAAATAAAATAAACTCAAATAAATAAAATAAAATATAAACTAAATAAACCTAAACCTATATAATTTAAAACCCTAAACCTAAATCCTAAACTAAACCCATAAACCCTAAAACTAACTAAACCTAAACCTAAACCTACAACCCTAAACCTAAATCCTAAACCCTAAAACCCTAAACTCTAAACCTAAACCCTAAACTAAAACCTAAACTAAACCCTAAACCTAAACCCTAAACCCTAAAAAACCCTAAATCAAACCTAAACCTAAACCCTAAACCCCAAACTAAACCCTAAAACTTACAATAACTAAATCCCAAACCTAAACCTAAAACTAAAAAACCCTAAACCCAAAATTAGCTCTAAATCCTAAACCCTAAACCAACCCTAAACCCTAAGAATGTGCGAGCCTTGACAAGAACATCACCTTCAACTAGGCTCTAGATCTGGAAAAGGAAGAGGTGATTATCTTGTGGAGGTGGAGAGGTGCTGAGGATATGAGGTGGTGGTCGAGGTGGTTATGGAGGTGGGAGGAGAGAGGTTACAACCATGGATATGGCTGAGGAGAGATCGGGATATCAAGAGATCCATGGAATCAAGAAACCAAGGCCGACCGATATCTACTTATGGAACTGTCTTTATAGTAGAATTTTGATTTGATTTCTATTGCTCATTTTTATTTATGTCATTGTCTTAGAAAACTGGGGTGCTACTTGGTTGATGAAATCAAAAAGAAGAAATGTTGAATATGAATTTGTTCTCTGTTTAAAAGAAAACATAACCCTGAAGTCAAACATAAACCCTAATCCTAACCCTAAACCCTAAAAGCTAAAAACTTAAAAATTAAATAAATAAAAAAATCCACACCAAAATAAAATAAATAAAATAAAATAAAATAAAGACATAAACTAAAGCCTAAACCTAAACCTAAACCAAAAAAGAAAATAAAATAAAAAATAAAAACCAAATTAAATAAATAAATAAACCCCTAAACTAAATTATAAAATAAAAATCTTAAATAAAATAAAACTAAACCTATAAAATTAAAATAGAATAAAAACTAAATAAAACCCTAAACCTAAAAATAAAACCTAAAATAAATAAAAAAAAAACTAAACCCTCAACTAAAAAAAACTAAACTTAAAATAAAAATAAAATAAATTAAGCCTAAACCTAAACTAAAATAAACTAAATTAAAATAAATAAAACCTAAACCAAAACTAAAATATATTAAACCTAAACCTAAAGCTAAACTAAATAAAAGTAATAATCTAAAAATAAACCTAAACTAAAAAAATAAAACCAAAAATAAAAACCTAAAACCTTAACCTAAAATAATAAAATAAAAACCTAAACCTAAACTTAAACCTATGAAAATAAAATAAAACCTAATCCTAAAAAATAAAAAAAAACTCAACTAAAAAATAAACCTAAACCTAAAAAATAAACTAAAATAAAAAACCTAAACTAAAATAAATAAACCTAAAATAAATAAACTAAACTAAATAAAATAAAAATCCTAAATAAAATAAATAATAAAATAAACTCAAATTAAAAAATAAACTATATAAACTTAAACCTACCGGTTTACTTAATTACAAAATCCTAAACCTTAAATCCAAAACCCTAAACCTAAACCCTAAACCTACACCTAAAAACCCTAAACCTTAAAACTCTAAACCTTAAACCCTAAACCTAAACCTAAACCTAAAACCCTAAACCTAAACCTAAACCATAAACCCAAAACCCTAAAACCTCAACCCTAAACTCAAACCCTAAACCCTAAACCTAAACTAAACTAAACCTAAACCCTAAACTTTAAACCTAAATAGATACCCTAAACCCTAAACTCTAAAGTAACCCTAAACTAAACTAAACAAACCCTAAACTAACCCTAAACCATAAGAATGTAAACTGTAGAAGCACCCAACTAGGTTGTAGTACCTTATAAGATGCTTTAAAATGTTTTAGTATATTATGGTATTATGCCTTATAGTCTATATTAATATAAATCATAAAAATATTGATATAATAAATCATGATGAAATTTGTTAAATTTGAAGTGGGAATTAGGTTGTAGTACCAAAGGTGTACCAATTTGTAGTATACAAAGTAAGATTTTATCTTCAAAATAAATATTATTTGTTGTAGCATAGTATAACATCATATATCATAATATATTGTTCACATTTTAAATTTTTTTAGTTTTTATAATCATGCAATCGAGCCTACACTAGCATTATTTATAAAAAATGTTGATTTAGACTATAAAATGGTGGAATTTGACAAATTCATAATATAGAGCATGGCATCATAATATATTATTTCAATTTAAAATATGTAAGTGATAATGACTCAAATATATAGTTTTTATTATTTAGACTAATTTTATGATTTTATCTTAAGCAATCCCTTGATGTGATATGCAATATAATATAATAAAATATGTTATATATTATAATATAGATGCCATAACATAGTAATCATGCATTATAACATACTATTGTGTATTACTACTTATTGTTTAGCATATTTTAGTTTATTATAGTATGATGTAGTAGAGTTTGTACATGTATAATTCATAAAAATAGATTTATAAATCGAGATGATGGATTTGGCCAAACTTAAGGTAAGCTGGAACATCATTAGATGTGTAGCATCATGCATTATAACATACCATTGTGTATTACTACTTATTGTTTAGCATTTTTTTTTTATTATAGTATGATGTAGTAGAGTTTGTACAGGTATAATTCATAAAATATTGATTTATACATGAGATGATGGATTTGGCCAAACTTAAGGTAAGCTTAGGAACATCATTGTGCTATGGTGTGTCATTTAATCAAAAGAATGGAATTTTGCATCCAAAATAAATGTTCATTTTTCAACCAAATTTTATAAATTTTTTGCTTAAAGTGATTCATTTTAAGGTGTAATGTAAGATAATATATTATATGAAAGCATATTAAATTATAATGTACATAACAATATAACTTCACATATATATGAATGTGGTGGCATGTTACTAAATGTTATTGTACATTTTAGTATGTTTTACATTTTCATAATATATTGGGTCAAAACTCACAAAAATGTTAATTTGAAGGTTAAGATGGAAGAATTTGGCCAAATACATGGCACAAATTAAGAAGCAACACCAAAATTATGCTATTTTGCACCATTTCTAGAAAAATAATAATTTTACATCCAAAATGAACATTATTCATATTTTGAGAAAAATTTTATTATTTGTTCCTTTTAAGTGATTATAATGAGGTGTAATGTTAGACAATATATTATATTATAGAAATTATAATATAACATCATATAATATAATATAGTGTTAATTCACACTATAATATGTTTTGCATGATATTGTATAGTTAGTTTGAGCTAATAATCAAAATCATAAAATGTTGATTTTATTAAGATGATGTAATTTGAATGAATACATTATTAGGCTTTTGGTTGAAGTATTAAAGGTGCATAAGAGAAATAAGATTTGATGAGAATTACATGTCAAGGACATGGAGGGAGATCTTGTAGGATCACACATGCATGACATGTGAGGGGTCTATGTCGGGAATAGAAGAAGAAAATGCTAGGGATAAGGTTTGAATTTGATTATTATATGATTTATGGAAAGAAGATCCATTGGGATAAGAATCTATAATCCTCCAAGGATTAAGATCAAATTGACTTTAAATTTTTTTAATTGAAGTGGAGGCATATCTGCTAGAGATATGGGCTTGAGTCTCGGGATCGTATATGAACCTTCCACCAGAAGCTGTCTAGCTATCCATGGGATTTGAGTTTGATTTCATAAATTTGTTTGGGATGTATCCAGGGAAGAGTTTAGTTGGATTTATTTGATTTAAACTCTACTTGGGAGTTGGTTTAATTTGGCTCCACTGGAGGTTGGTTTTGAATTTGATTTATTTGCTTAACTTGTTTATTATATGGTTTAGGAAAAATTGTGTGATTTAACTCCAATTAGGGAAAATTAGATTGGGTTTAATTTCATATGAGTTCATAAGACCCATGTATGATGGACCATGAGAAGGAGCTATATCGCCTTTTACACCAGTTCTAAGGGTAGAGCTAGCCAACCTAAGGGGTTGCCTTGTGTTTAAAATGCTAGAAGAAGACAGTAGACTTACATCTTCTAAAGTGAACAACTACTGGGTGACTGTTGGATGCACAACAAATCAACATGACCTGGGGCTATATAGGAATGCCGTTAGAACTTATGTTAACTCAAAAGTAAGATTAATTTTATCTTAATTTTATGTTGATATGGTTTGTTTTTAGTTTGATTCAAATTGAGGACATATCCGTGAAGATGTGAGCTTGGTCAAATTTGATAGATTTAATTTTTTTGGCCATGTTGATGTGAAATGGACCCATTGAGAAGGGGCTATCAAACTTGACTATCTTAGCTTTACAAATCCAAAGGGATAGTCTTCCAGAGAGCTAGCCAACATAAGGGTTGCCTTTTGAAAAATAAATATGCAAGAAGAAGGTGTAATACTTACATTTTAAAGTAAACAACCAAGGGTGATCTATTGTGCATAATAAATCAAACCACTTAGCTAATTATTGAGTGATGTTGGGGACTTATATCAACTCAAGAGTAGTTAGATGATTCTATAGAGTTTTAAGCCTACCAAAGATAGATACCGCTGGAAAGGTACTATGGCTGTCCTAATCCATAATTGAATGTATATTTTATTTATATGTTTGTGGACTCAAGAGAGGGACCACATTACAAGGGGCTAGGCCTTGACTTGTCTCATTTCTTGGACCAAAGGGAAGCATCCACAAGACAAATTCTCCAACCATGTGGGGTGGGTACTAAAAAGAACCAATGATACTAACTGAAGTGCTTAAACCTAAAAGGAAACCACCATAGTAAAAAGAAAGCACTGTGTAATGTGGCCAACTCAAAGAGAAATCATAGCTTACATCTTCCATGAGTGGTGTATCCTGTGAACCAATCAACCTTTTGTATCCATCAAAGATAGATAAACCAACCAACTTAAGGTGCACAGGACATCAATTTGGAAAAAAGCATGTAGGCTTACAACTTTCCAAGCTGAATTTTACCATGTTATCATCTGAGGGATAGATGCTATCACAAGAGCACTACAAGGTGGCCCCTAAGGACTACCCGCACTTGAAGCAATGAGGGAAGCCCACTAGGGTACTTATCCTAAACCAAATATACTCAACCTAGTTAGTGCATTTTAAGGCATTTGAAGAACATGAGGTACTCCACTTAGCCTACCAAACTGCTCTCATTTGGTGAAGTGGCAAAGGAAGAAGTTTTAGTAGTAATCCTCCAAAGAAGAAGAATTTACTTGATGACTAATAGGTAGCATGTCTAACCTAGAGAGTACAAAGTTAGTGCCATGGGTGTTATCTCAACTCAAAGTAGCCGATAAAGATATGTGTTTATTTTATATGTTAGAAGTTTTTTTCCTATCGATGAAGGATATGATGATCCCAAGTTGTACATACCCTAAACACATCATGGTGGATTCAAACAAGAATACTTTAAATATTGATCAAATTAAATGGAATTTCATTGTTGATAATTATTTTAAAACATGATTTATAACATCTCTTTAAGTGTTTTCATTGATTAAGAATCACTCTCCCTTATGATTATAGCAAATAAGATCCTCCTTGGTAGGACTCTATGGAAAAGGAATCTTCCCATGTTCAACTTGCCTCCCATCATGATGTGGTCCAATAAAAGGAGATGCCAATTATGTGAGTTTGAATCATTTTAACTTGTATAACTTGAGGTTTCACATGCTAGTATCTCCTCATTTTGAGCTCTTCAAATCAAACATGGCATTTTGCTCTACAGATCTTGCTACACAACCATCCTAGTGATGAGTTGGACTTCTAATGGTAGAATATCACACTAAGGAGAAAGGAGTATATTGAGTTTGAGTTCTATATAAAGGTAGACAACAAGACTTCAACTAACCGCCATGCCATTACCGCTGATTGTAGAGTGTCTCTTTATTATTTATGAGAGTTTTATTGAAGGTTCTACCAAGCTATTTGCCCTTTATTGATGAATATTCCAACCTATGGTGTGTCTTTCAAGTTATGATCTCTTTTGATGGCATCTATTAATAATTCATGATGACTCACATATATATGATATGGTCCTAAAACTAAGCACATGCGATTTTATGACTTTCTAAATGAAATCACCTTCTACCATTTGGAATAGTAGCTATGAATGGATGACCTTGGAAGGGAGGATCAATACCCACTAGGATCCAAACACTTGAATGGCCAAACTCTAAGATGTAGAATATTGGGTGGTTGGTTGAGCTAAACTATGATTTAACATTGGAGGCATTGCCTGTCATATCCATGCAATCTTGATCATCGAGCAAGAGAGTATCCTAATCTCTTGATCTTGGCTTTCATCTTACCATTGGTGGCTCCACATAACTTAAAGTGTACCTTCATTCCTTTGGGCTTTATGCTTATCTAAATTCACATATGATGAAAGACCACTAAGACACCATCCACAAGAGTGTGGTGCTAAGTATCGATAAGATTCTCTGAGTGTTTTCCTCATTTATGTAATCCATGAATGGTTTCCTCCAATAACTTTTCATCTTTCTTGGCAATGGTAACCTCAAATACATTTTGATGAGTTCAATATTAATAAAGGATAAGACTTGTCATTTTGGACTTTATTGATAGATCATACTAAGACATGCCAACTTTGTAAGTTTGGGTAAAGCATAGCTACTTATGTTCTCTTGGGAATCTTATAAATGGTAAATAAGATTTGGGCTAATAACTCCATGGTGTTCATGGTAGTGATGGAGTTTGACTTATAACCTTAAGACCCAATGAGATAACTATGAGAATAAAATGTTGAAGTTGTTGCTTACTTAAGTAATGCATAATTGTAGCCTTATATTTCTTTGTTATTTGGAAGGATTGATAGATGATTTGAGAATCTCATCACATCTGGTAAGGAGTTAAAGAACTCTTTAGCCTTTTCTAATAGTAGATTATGGTTCTTTTCTCCTTTGAGAGGTGCACATCAAAGTACATCTCCCATGAATGCTAATATCCTAAGACACAAGGATTTGTTCATCGAAATCACTATGGAAAGTCATAGGAAGTGGGTCTACTAAAAATCCACTAGCTTCCTTTTCACCACTATAAAAGATAATGTCAAAAAAGAATAATGAACCCTTTCTTCATAGACTTGTCAATGAGATACTATACATTGATCCTAGAGTTTAAGTTCACTTTCTGAGAAAAGCATGCATTGTAAAGCTTTAAGATGCATAAAGCTAGGAATACTTTAATGGGTGGATTATTGAGATTGGATGTTCTAAGGTAGAGTTTGTTTTCTTTCTTCTTCTTATGATGCCAAAAAAGACCATGAGTCATCTAACACAGAAAGGTAAAGACCATGTTTATATTCTAAATCGAATCATCAAGTAATGCTTGATTCTTCAAGGCATGCTACACTTATCATTCCAATAACAGTGACATCCTTTTTGAGAATGCTAAGAATGGTTGACATCTGATAAGTATGATATAAAGCATCTTTATATGCCAAATAATGATTTAGTTGATAATCTTTATGGGTGGCATCTATCACCTATCTTCTTCATGATTTCTAATGTCATAACAAACCAAGAAATTTCTCATTCCCAGAATCTTGGATCATTTTGAGGTTAAATTGATCTTAACCATTCAAAAACTACTAAGTGCTATGCATCTCTTCAAAATCATCTAGATCATCTCAAGTTTCTAAGCACTCCTCATATGAGTTAATGTGATTTGAAAAGAACCTATCAAATTCCAAATGATTGGTGATGACTAAGCAAGAATCATCATTGATTGACCACAAGATCAAAAAACCTAGTCCCTAGTCTTGATTGAGCTTTGCATTTGTTCTTCCATATTCTTTCAAGTAGTCGACTTGTGCTTTGACCAAGTATGTGGGATAAACCCATTCTTTGCTAAATTATGAACACACAAGGCAAGTACCAATCAAAAGATAATTCTATAAAATCTTTATATGAATCATCCTCAAGTTCTACCAACTCTTGACTTGAGGATGATGCTCCCAGAAAGAACCTCTGAGTCTTCACACCTATGGATAACTTTGGGGCTTTCTTAATTACCAAACCCTCAATTTTTCTAGAGGAAAGTGGGGTTAGAGCTAAGGTTCCCAACTGATGCCTAACTATTTCACATATAGACTTGGATACACTTATGCTTTGCTTTGGAGCTCGATCTTCATCGCTATATCTGCTCAAGTGTCACCTCTAAGGGAATCTACTATTAAGAAGAGTGGTTGGTGTGCTAACCATATAAGACTCATCCTATAAACTAGATTTTAAGTCTATATGGATAGGTGTACCTTTATTGTTGGACATATCTTCTATTGGGTTTGTCCACCCCGCACGCCTCAACTGCCTCTTCCTCTCTGGAGGTCGTCATCCTACCCATATGTTCGAATGGAGTAATAAACTGGGTGGATTCTAATGTCGCTCCACTTCCTCCTAAGTCTATTTTCGCTCACTTTATTTTCTTTTCATTTTCTCTTTTTTTCTTCTTTTACTTTCTATTTCTATTTCTTTTTTTTTTTCTATTTTTAACTTTGCCAAGTTCGAGAATAGACTTGTTAATTTTGAGGGAGGTAGTCACATTCTCATATATGCCTAACTAATATGGTGAGATCTCCTTGACATAGTAGACAATCACACCTCTCACAAACTTCATACACTGATGTAGAGAGGATGGAACAATGTTGTTCACATGCATCCATTATCTCCCAAGCAAAGCGTTGAAAGATGTATCCAGTCTATAATGTGAAACTTGGCTTCAGCTAATCATTTATCTCCAAGGGCAACACTATGAAGCCTAAGGCCATTGACCTCACTTTAGAGTGTGATTCAATCTTCCCATCTTAGACTTAGGAGTCTTCTAGACACTAAGACTTCTAGTCATAAGACACTTCTAACAATTAAACACTTAACCTAAGCCTAAAAAACTTAAGGGTTAACCATAGATTAGTTATTTAGGAATGGATAATCCACCTACCCTACAACCCAAATCCAATCCATGTTCACCTTCTCAAATAAAACCTCAAGTTCAATTCAAACATCAAATTCAAATCCAAATCCAAATCCAAACCCAAATTCCAAAACCAAATGATTGAAGCCATGATCAAATCCAAACTTGAAACCCTTCCTAAGCCATATGACCTATCCCATGGACTTAGCAAATCTTAAAATCACCATTTTCATAATAAATTTATATCTTCAATCATCTTCCTAAATATAAATCAAATCTATTCAAATGATCAAAACTAAATCAAACTAAATCAAATTAAATTAAAACCCTTCCTATATTACCTATCCCATGGACTTAGCCACTTAATCCAAATCAAGTCAAACTCAATTGATTTTCTCATCAATCATATTAATCATTTCACAAATTTAAATGAAATATACATTTAAATCATCAAACTAAATCAAACCAAATCAAAATCAAACCCAAGCCACATGACCTAACCCTATGGACTTAGCCAAATTCTTTATTCAAAAATCCACATTCAATTGATTTTCTCATGAATCAATCATACCTTTAATCATATTCACATATAAATGAAATCGCAATCATCCCAAAGAAAAATCAACCCAAGTCAAACCTAACTTAACTTTTTACTTCAAATATTCAAAAAAACCCATTTGACCCAAGCCAATTGTAAATTGAATTTAATATCAATCAAATATATATATAAAGTCAACTAAATCAAACTCAACCCAAAATCCAACTAAACTCAATTGGTCAACTTGACCCAAAGTGTCCAATTTGACCTATTTGAGCCAAGTTTTAATTCTATCAAAATTGTATTGAACCAAGCCCATCAAAACCTTCCATCATGATTAGATCACCCCAAATTGATCAATTGTCACAAATATCAAACTAAGTCAACTTGGTCATTTGACCAAGTCAACCCATTACCCATATGAACCCAAACAGCTAAATTGCAACCCAAGCCAAATCCCTTGAAACTAATGATTTCATTCAAACCAACACCCAACCCAAGCCAATTAATTTGGTCAAATTAGTCAACTTAACCCATTTCACCCAAATGAATTCAAATGAGCAAAATCAAATCTAAGCCAAACTAAACCAAACCAATTAAACCAAAACATCCTAAATGAACATATGAACTTGACCCAACCCTTGATTTGGCCCAATTTGACCATCAACTAACCCAACCCAATTTGACCTAAATGACTCAAATTGAGCCAAACCTAACCAAATCAACTCAATTAACTTGAAATTTGGGCTAACCCACTTTTTTAATTTCAAATTAAATCAAATTCAATGCTAAAGATCATTCTACCCTTGGGTCAAGGGTATCACATGAGACAAATCACCCATGTAAGTGGTCATTTCCATTCCTTGGCCACTGATACTCCCAATGGTCCACCTAGCACCTAGACACTGCCCAACCTGACCCAAGGGTGGTTGGTTGCCATGACCCATGGGGAGGAAATCACCTCACCCCCCATTAGAGCATTTGAAACCCATGGGACACCCCATGATTCCTCATTGGAAGCCACCTCCACACCTTCAACAAACCAAGTCGAGCCAACTCACCTCCTCCATGCCACCCACAACTCCTTGAGATGGTCGAAAGGTCACTAGAAGCCAAACTCGATCCCACCATCCTATCAAGATGAAGGGGGGTATACACCGTCTCATTTCCACTCAAATACACATAAAATTCATTCCTTAGAGCCCTAGCTACCCAAGACAACCCGCTAGAGCCATTCCATAAGCTCCCAAGCTCATTCCTCTATCAAAATGCCATTCCCATCCATCTGAAATAGACATTTTCTCAACATAACTTCCCATTTGTCCATCAAACTTAAATTAACTTTGCACACTCCTTCCCTAGGCCTCGTTGAAAGAACAATCATCTCCCAAGATTCACGAGCACTGGAGGTGGGACTTCGATCAAAGCTGAGTACCAAATCATTAGTTCATGGCCTTCCGAGTGAACATCGAGGGATTGATCCAATTGCTTCTCAACAAAGCTTTGTCTCCACTAGCCGAAGCTTCCTCAATCATTCGACCCGCCAGTGTTGAGCTCCGCTAAGGTATGCTTCCAAAACTGATCCTTAGGAAAAAAATGGGTTGGACCTTTTTGACAAAAACTTGCATCTCGTGTGATCTTGATCATTGGATCCTCCGACATGTCATGAAGGTGTGGGATCCTTTGAGTTGATCGCTCAGTAAGCTTGGATCAAGTGAGAAGGATGGACTCCATTCTCCTCACTTGTGATGTTAGATCACAACGCTTGTTCCATATGATCAAAATGAATGATCAGGATTTGCTAGAATGATCTGATTTAATTATTGCTATGGGATTAATCATACCGCTCGATCTTAGATGATTGAGAAAGCACATCCCACCCATGTAGGCATTGAGTCGATAAGTTTTTAGCCAATCTCACCATGTGGAAAGTGCACCTTAGCACCCACATGACGCCAATAGATTAGCTTTAATTAGGCTTAATTAATCATTTTAATGGTTGAAACTTCTAAAAATCATAAAAAATCATAGAGAATCAAAAAATAATGCAAATAAATACTCATTTAAAAGGTATTTAGAGGAGAATTAATTAAAAATGATCTTAACTAATTTTGAATAGTAATTAAGGTTTAATTACAAATGTAGCTTAATTATTTCTAATTACTTGAGCAATTAATCCCAAATTTTGTGGGTTAATTTAATGGGATGACCTTAACTCCCATGATTTTCTTGGGATTTATTGCTCACTTAATGAAAATTGACTAATTAAACCTTAACTACTCTTTAAGTTAATTAATGATTAATTAATCCATAGTAATAAATTGGTTAATTAAATTTATTAATCATTTTTCAATAGTAAGTGAACTAAGGAATAGGTTGGGACCCCTTTCCTAATTTTACCCTTTTAAAATGAAATTAATTATGATTTAACTAATTAATTAAATCACTTAATCAAATTGAAATCATGATCACATCAACCTTAATTAATTAAATCATGATCCTTTTTTAATAAAAGGAGTTTAATGAAATTATGGTTAGTCCACATGTGGGAAAATGTAAAAAATATTTAAGTCCTTAATCAATTAACTATTAATCATGAGCCACCATTAGCCCTTTATTTACTAGATCATTGCAAGTTTATTTTCCATGCATATCATGTTGGTTTAATTATTTAGTTAATTACTTTAAGTGATTATAAGGGTACTAATTAATTTAATTAAGGGTTGAACTTAATTAACTCAACCAACTTAATTACATTTCCTTAAATTAAATCAAATCACTGGGAATGGGTTTAAAAAAATAAGTGATGATTTCTATTCTCTTTAAATCAAATCAAATCCAAAACTTAATTATAAAAAAAAGCTTTGGTTTGTTTTAAATAATCTTATTTGATTTGATTATTAAGAACTAGTTTGGTTGAATGAATCACATGCTTATATTTGATTGTCCTCTTTCCAATCATGTTAAATTTGGTATGTCATTTGAATACATGCATCCATCTTCAAAATCAA
>CM038214.1:363509118-363574118 GCA_021442155.1 Cymbidium sinense | reverse complement strand
TAAAACCAAAAAATAAAATAAATTAAAAAGCCTAAACCAAAGTAAAACAATTAAAATAAAATTAAAACATAAACTAAAACATAAACCTAAATCTAAACCAAAACCTAAAAAGAAAATAAAATAAAAAATAAAAACTAAACGAAATAAAATTAATAAACCTAAACTAAACTAAAAAAAATAAAACCTAAATAAAATAAAACTAAACTTAAAATTAAAATAAAATAAACCTAAGGTAAAATAAAATAAAACTAAATAAAACCTAAACCTACAAAAAACCTAAAACTAAACCAAAAATAAATAATAAATAAAACCTAAACCATAAACTAAAAAAAACATAAACCTAAAATAAAAATCAAATAAACAAAATTAAATAAACCTAAACCTAAATTAAAATAAATAAAACATGTACCTAAAAAATAAACCAAAACCTAAACCTAAACCTAAAAAATAAACTAATATAAAAACCATAAACTAAAAATAAATAAACTTAAAATAAGTAAACTCAATTAAATAAAAAAACCTAAATAAAATAAAATAAAACAAATAAAAAATAAACTAAATGAATTAAATAAGCCTAAATCTAACAATTTACTTAATTAAAAAAAATTGTAAAGCCTAAACCTACAACCCTAATCCCTAAACCCTAAAATACCCTAAACCCTAAACTTTAAACCACAAACCTTAAACCCTAAACCTAAACCTAAAGTAACTAAATAAATTAAAAAATAAGACTAAACCCTAAAAACATAAGAAACCTAAACCCTAAGAATGGGCGAAACTGATGGAATATCATCAAACCGTGCTCGCCTAGATATACGGTGGAGGCAAGGTGGAGGAGATGGTTATCAAAGGTGGTGGGGATCCGGAGGTGATGGATATGGAGGGTGGTGGAGCAGTGGATTATGGAGGCGGGAGGAGCAGAGGTTACAATGGTGGTGGCGAGGAGACATCGGGGATATGATGGTGGATCCCACTCGAGATGCGTGGTCGATGGGAACTAGACAATGAAGAATGTCGATCCACCCACTGACATGGAATTATGTCATTATAATAGAGACTCTAGTTATCTAGGGTTTTGATCTATGTGTGCTCATTTTGATCTATGTTGTCCCTTATGTCTTAGAAAACTTGTGTTACTTGGTTGATGAAATCAAAAGAAGAAATGTTGAATCAATTTGTTCTCTATTAAAACCAAAACCTAAACCCTAAACTAAAAAACTACCCTAAACCTTAAACTAAACCCTAAACCCTAAACCCTAAACCCTAAACCCAAAAAACCCTAAACCCTAAACCCTAAACCTAAAACCCTAAACCCTAAACCCTAAACCTTAAACCCTAAACCCAAAAACCCTAAACCCTAAACCCTAAAACCTAAACCCTAAACACTAAACCCTAAATGCTAAAATTTAAATAAATAAAAAATAAACTTAATACACTAAATAAACATAAACCTATCAGTTTATTTAATTTAAAAAAATAAACCTTAAACCCTAAACCTAAAACACTAAACCTACAACCGCTTATAATAATGAAAACAAACTTGAGAACTAAATTCTATTTCTATTTTGTCAAGCTTTGCAACATCATTATCTTTTCTAATAAACTAGATCAAATCCTTTTCAAGCTCTCTTATAATGGTGATTTTGTTCTTAAAGGGGGTTTAATTAGAAATAAAAACACCTCTAATGTTTCATTAAACTTTGGAACAATATCATTCCCATTTCTTATTCAATTTTAGCTTGGAGAATTTTAATAACTTCATCTCGTTGATTCCTTGCTAAAGGGTTTTACTTACCTTTTAACTATTGTTGCTTTTATTGAAAATGTTAATCATGTTTTTGTTAATGGTGCTATTACTTCAAAACTTTGGATATGGTATGATGATTTATTTAACACTAACTATTTTCATAGCACTCTCTTGAAGTTTGTTTACTTAAAACTATGAAAGGTCATATCAAAGTTTTAATTGCTATTAGCCTTATTTGGTTCATTTGGATGGATAGAAATGATGCTAAATATCATGTCATGCCTATGAACCATAAAAGGATCCTTGTTAGAATAAAAGAAAAAATTCATGCTATGTTTAATGAAAATTTAATGAGCAATTTTCACTTTAGAGGTTATAAATTTGTGGCTAAAAAAATGGGTATCACTTTGCATGATGATCCTTCCTACAAGAGTATTAGGATTATACATTGGATTAAGCCTAAGATAAATTCTATTTCCCCAAACAAATATGGCTGTGGTGGAATTCTTAGGGATTCTAAAGGCACTATCATTTGTGCTTTTGCCTACCCCCTCAATGCTTGTTCTATTATTTATGCTAAACTTATGGCTGTTAACAAAGCTATTGATAATTTTTTAAGTAAAGGCCTCTTTAATATTTGGATTGAAGTTGATGCTCTTCTTTTACTTGATATGCTCAATAATAATAAAATGGGAAATGCTGACTTATTTTATCTTCTTAATCACACTAAAAAGCTTCTTTCTCAAGTCTGCTACAAAATTTCTCACATTCTTCATGAAGGTAATGCTTGTGCTGATTTCTGGATAATTTGGGAGGGGAATTAAATGAGCTCACTTTATTTGATAACTATAGCTTACCTAAGCATCTGTGTGGTTTGGTCAATCTGGATAACACTAGACTGCCTTACCTCAGATTTTAACCTTCTGCTCTTTTGTTGATCTTTTGCTATGGTGGTTTTATTCAGTCTATTTTTTGTTATTTTTTTGTGATCCACTCACTAGATAGTGGTCTTTGTTAAGTTTATTTCTATACTGATACTCCCTTCTTGTTTACTCCATTGTATACTTGTCTGACCTTTTTTTGGGTCATTATGGTGCTATTTTTAATTGGTTTTCTTATCCTCTGAGCCTAGTGGTTTTTATTTTATGGCTCATGCTTTGTGTCTCTTATTGTGTTATGGATGTACCAAATTTGGCCTACACCTTTTATCAATGAATGTTGGGTTTGCCTCTAGTTCTGGCTAACTGGGGCTTTTTGAATTAGATTTACAGATGTTATGATTGGTTCTGCTGGTTACTGCTATTTATTTCTTTCATCTACCAGGCAGTTTTGGGTGGTTATTTTTTATGATAGTTGTTGGCCTCTTATGGCTTGGCTTAGTTTCTGGATTTTTTCGATGGCTCTTTATCTCATTTCCTAGTTTAGCTTAGAGGTTTTCTTGGTTGGTTCCCTTGAATTGGAGTTAGTTGTTCTATGGTTTGTTCTCCCATTTTCTCCTTGTAGTGATTGTCCGCTCTTTGGATTTGGAAGGGGTTTGTTTGCCTCTGCCTTGTTCCTTTCTTTATAGTTTTTGCTTATGGTTGGGTGGTCCTCCTTGGCCTTTATAGTTTGGGCAGGTAACTACCATTTTTTTTCTTATTAATTTTAGATTTCTAGGTGGGTTGTGGCTTTTGTCTACTATTATTCTTTTCCTTTATTTTGGGCTCTATATTGCTCTGTCATGATGGTTTTGTTTTCTAGGTTGGTTGGCTATTTTGGCTGGCTAGGTTGGTTGGTTGGGTGGATGTGTTGGATGTGCTTGATGGTTGGTCTAGGTGCTTTTGGTTGAGTTCCTTTGGTTTGGTTTTTAGTCTTCTTCTGGTTTGGTTAGCCTCTCTCAAGTGTAGATATTTTTCATTTGTTCTTGCTTCCCGATTTTGTTGTTGGTTTTCCTGCTGCTCATCCTACTGGCTATTGGCCTTGGTGGTTTTAGTGGCTATTTTGTTGGTGGAGGATATGAGCTCTAGTCATTTTTTTGGTCTTATTTTAGGACTTATTGTTGAGGGTTACTGAGGGTTTTGTGGCTATTGTCTTGCCTTTGGATGTCAGGCCATGGCTTGGTGTGTGGGCTTTATGTCTATTAGTATTGACCCCATTAGTTTAGTTGGCTCTCTATTTCTTTATTTGCCTTAGTTGGTGATGGTGGATTTGCTTTCCTTTTGCTTGCCTTGGTGGTGGTTTTGATGGTAATTTGTGGATGCCCTCTTGGTCTCTTTATGCTATGACTTTCCTCTCTCTGGTGCTACTTATCTTCTACTATTTTGCTATTTGGGTGGAGGTTTTGCCCTATGATTTGGATTGCTAGTGCTCTGGAAATAGTTGTGGGTTGTTCTCAGCCACTAACCCTACTGTAACTTCTGGGATGCTGGCTTGATGTGTTTGGTCTATTATGGGTTTTGGTTGTGGGTTTCTAGTTGGCTATTTCTCTATTTTTTGTGTGTGAACCGATCACAATGGATTATTTTGCCTTGATGGTTGCTTATAGTGTATGTCGCTATGATGGCCTTGATGTTTCCCCATATCTTCTCTCTAATTGGTAGCATGCATATGATTGTAACCCTTCTCATGAAGTTTAGATACTCATATGTATTGTTGCCCTTGAGATGATCTTAATGAGCCCAAGCCTTGTCTTTCTCTTTCTAAATTTTTTTACTTTATCATTTTCCCATGAGCTATGACCATTGCCTTTGTAGTGTTTTGTAAATTTCTTTTACTTGGAACTTCATAGATGGAATGATCTTTACTCAACCAACCTCAAGTATTGATGTGGATCTCTCTTATCTTCCCTTCTCAAAGGGATCATGAGTCATGACTAGTCCTTTTATTTTTTTTCTTATATTTTTTGTGTCTTTTCTCATTTTCTTTTATGTCATTGTTTTTCTTTTTATTTTCTTTTTTCATTGTACTTAGATGGGAGTTTAGCTCTTTAGGTTTCTTATAGCTCTGACGTAGAAATTTGAGCTTTACCTTTTAAGGACATTGTATCTTTTATTTTATGGTAATAAAATTCTAACTTTCAAAAAAAAATCTAAACCCTATGAATGGGTAGAACCTTGATGAAACATCACCATCAACCGCTTACTAGATCTAGCAAGGGAGGCTAAGATGGTGCCATTATCGTAGTTATGGTGGGGCATCTGGAGGTGCTGATTGACATGGAGGTGGTTGTCAGAGCAATGGTGGTTATAAAGGCATGAGAAGTGACGAATATTACAGCCATGGTGGTGTTGGAGGGAGAGAACCGGGATATGATGGTGGATCCCACTACTTGAGAGGCTGGGGTGGTTCTAATGGGAACTAGAGAAACTAAAGAATGGTCGATTGGATCTGCTACTTATGGAACTGTGTCTTTAAAGTAGAGACGATTCTAGTTATCTAGGGTTTTTGATTTGCTCTATGCGTGCTCATTTTTTATCTATATTATCGCTTGTGTCTTAGAAAACTTCATATGTTACTTGGTTGATGAAATTGAAAAGAAGAAATGTTGAATATGAATTTGTTCTCGATTAAAAAAACCAAAAACCCTAAACCCTAAACTAAAACTTGAACCCTAAACCTAAAGACTAAACCCTAAACCCTAAACACTAAACCCAAAAAACCCTAAACTCTAAACCCTAAACCCTAAACCCTAAATAAATAAGTAATAAATTAAATATACTAAATAAACTAAACCTATCGATTTACTTAATTTTAAAAAAAAACCTTAAACCCTAAATCCTAAACCCTAAAACTAACCCTAAACCCTAAACCCTAAACATATAACACTAAACCTACAACCAGGCTTAATAACAATTAGAATGAAAACAAACTTGAGAACTATATTCTGATTTCTATTTTTGACAAGTTTTGCAACATTGCTATCTTTTCTAATAAACCAGGTCAAATACTTTTCAAGCTCTCTTACAATGGTGATTTAATTCTTAAAGAGGTTTGGAATTTTATTAGAAATAAACAGAATACCTCTAATTTTATCATTAAACTTTGGAACAATATCATTCCTTCTTATTCAATTTTAGCTTGGATGATTTTGAATAACTTCATCCGATTGATTTCTTGCTCTTAAAGGGATTTACTTACTTGCTAAGTGCTATTGTTGCTTTCATATTGAAAATGTTAATCATGATTTTGCCAATGGTGCTATTGTTTCAAAACTTTGGATATGGTATGATGATTTATTTAACACTAACTATTTTCACAGCTCTCTTTCATTATATCAACTTCTTGAAGTTTGTTTTCATAAAACTATGAAAGGTCATATCAAAGATTTTATTACTATTACCCTTATTTGGTTCATTTGGATGGATAGAAATGATGCTAAATATTGTGGCATCCCTATGAACCATAAAAGGATCCTTGCTAGAACTAAAGAAAATTTTCTTACTTTGTTTAATGCAAACTTAATTAGCAATTTTTACTTCAGAGGTTATAAATTTGTGGCTAAAAAGTAGCCTAACACTTTGCATGATGATCCTTCCTGCAAGAGTATAAGGATTGTACATTAGATTAAGCCTAAAGAAAATTCTATTAAGATCAATACTAATGGTTCTATTTTCCCAAACAAATATGGTTGTGGTGAAATCCTTAGGGATTCTAAAGGCACTATCATTTGTGTTTTTGCCTACCCCCTCAAAGCTTATTCTATTATTTATGTTGAACTCATTACTGTTAACAAAGCTATTGATATTTGTTTAAGCAAAGGCCTCTTAAATATTTGGATTGAAGTTAATGCTCTTCTTTTACTTGATATTCTCAATAATAATAATATGGGAAATGCTAACTTATTTTATCTTCTTAATCACACTATAAAGCTTCTTTCTCAAGTTTGCTACAAAATTTCTCACATTCCTCATGAAGGTAATGCTTGTGCTAATTTCCTGGCTAATTTGGGAGGGAAATTAAATGAGTTCACTTTATTTGATAACCATAGCATACCTAAGCATCTACGTGGTCTGGTCAATCTTGATAACACTGGACTATCTTAAATAAGATTTTAACTTTATGCTCTTTTGTTGATCTTTTGCTATGGTGGTTTTATTCAGTCTAATTTTTATTGCTTTTTTTGTGCTCCCCTCACTAGGAAGTAATTTTTGTTGAGTTTTTTTCTATACCTAAACCCCATTCTATACTTACCTGACCTTTTTTTGGGTCGTAGTGCTGGTTTTAATTGGTTTCTCTATCCTCTGAGCCTGGTGGTTTTCTTTCTATGGCTCATGCTTTGTGTCTCCTGCTGGGTTGTGCTTGTGCTGGAATTTAGCCTACCCCTTTTACCAATGAATGTTGGGTTTGCCTCTAGTTTTGGATGGTTGTGGCATTTTTTTGAATTGGATTTGAAAATGTGGTTGGTTCTCATGTTCGCTATTTATTTCTTCATCTACTATTTTGGGTGGTTATTTTTCATGTTTGGCCCTTTTGCTTGGCTTAGTTTTGGGTTTTTTTTGGTGGTTGCTATTCTTTTTCTTGTTTGATTGGAGGTTTTGCTTAGTTGGTTCCATCTACCCTATGAATTGAGTTAGTTATGTGGTTATTGTCTCCCATTTTCTCCTTTATAGTGATTATCTACTCTTGGGATTTGGAAGGGGTTTTTTTGCCTCTAGCCTTATTCCTTTCATTTTATGCGCTTATGGTATGGTCCTCCTTTTCCTTTTAAATTATTGGTGGGCCATTTTTATTTCTTATTTTGAGATCTCCGTGGGTTGTGTTTCTATCTTTGTTCTTTCTTTTTTTTTGGCTCTATCAGGGTTTTTTGGGCTAGTTATTGGCTATTTTGGTTTGGTTTGTTGTGGATGTGTTGGTGGTTGGATTTTGGTTTAGGTCTTGGTTGTTTAGTTGATTCTGCTCTGGGTTGGTTATCCCTCTGGTGTAGCTATTTTTCCTTTATTTTGCTTCCAGTTTGGATGTTTTCGTCGCTTTGACCCGCTCATCTTGGTGCTTTGGGTGGTTTTATTGGCTATTTTGTTGGTGGAGGATATGAGCTCGGGGTCCTATTTTTAGGACTTATTATTGGGGTTTGGCTACTTGAGGGGTTTTTTATGATGGTTGTTGTCTTAGCTTTATGTTAGGGTATTGATTACCTTTGGTTTAGTTGGAACTCCTTATTTCTTCATATTTGCCTCTTGGTTGGTGATGGTGGATTTGCATTTTTTTACTACCTTGGTGGTGGTTTTGATGGTAATTTCTAGTTGCCCTCTTGGTCTCTCTATGTTTTAGCTTTCCTCTCTCTGGTGCTGCTTATCTTCTACTATTTTATTATTTGGGTGGAGGTTTTGCCCTTGGATTTGGATTGCTAGTGCTCTAGAGATAGTTGGGGGTTCTTCTGGGCCACTGACCTTGTTGTAACTTCTAGGATGTTGGCTTTATGTGTTTTTTCTATTGTGGGTTTTGGTAGGTGGGTTGGCTACTTGCTGGCTGCTACTAGCTATTTTTCTTTATTTTTTTTGATGCAAGGACTACATCACTTTGGATTTTTATACCTTGGATGGCTGCTTATATAAGGTATGCCAGATATGATGGCCTTGATGTTTCCCCATATCTTCTCTCTAGTTAGTAGCATGCATATGATTGTAACCCTTCTCATGAAGTTTGGATGCTCATATGTATTATTGCCCCTTGAGATGATCTAAATTGAGTTTGAATTTTCTCTTTCTCTTTCTAAATTGTTTACTTTATCATTTTCATTGAGCTATGACCATTGCCTTTGTAGTATTTTGCGATTTCTTTTGCAAGTTGGAACTCTCGATGGAATGATCTTTACTCAACCAACTCAAGTACATTGATATGGAGTAATCTTGCCTCTCAATGGGATCATGAGTTGCTACTGACTAGTCTTTTTACTATTTTATTAAGTTTTATTAGTCCTTCTTGTGTATTTTCTCATTTGCTTTTATGCTGTTCTTTTTGCTCTTTTAGTTTCTTTTTTTCCATTATACTTAGATGGGGGTTTAGCTTTTTAGGTTTCTCGTAGCTCTATGAGCAGTAGAAATTTGAGCATTACCCCTTATGAAGACATTGTATCCCTTATTTTTACGATAATAAAATTATAATTTTCCCTAAAAAAAGCCTAAACCTTAAGAATGGGCAAAACCTTGATGGAACATCAGTCCTGTGTTAGCTTAGATCTGTGGAGGCAAGGGGAGCAATTGTAGTAGGTGGAGGATCTGAGTGGTGGATATGGAGGTGGTATGGTGGAGGAGGAGGAGCAGGGAGGTTATAGCCAATGTGGTGGTGAAGGGAAAGTTCAGGGATACAATGGTGGATCCCGCTACTCGAGAGGTCGGGTGGCTCTGATGGGAACTGGAGAAACTGAAGAATGGCCGATCCGATCTACTGCTTATGGAATTGTGTCTTTACAGTAGAGATGATTCTAGTTATCTTGTTTTGATTTTCTATGTGTGCTCATTTTATCTATGTTACTTTGTCTAAAAACTTGTGTTACTTGGTTGATGAAATCAAAGAAGAAATGTTGAATCAATTTCCCTTGTTAAAAAAAACCCTAAACCCTAAACTAAAACTCAACCCTAAACCTAAACCCTAAACCATAAACCCTAAACCCTAAACCTAAACCCTAAACCTTAAACCCTAAAAACCTAAACCTAAACCTAACCATAAATCTACACCCTACACCTAAACCCTAAACCCTAAACCTAAACCCTAAACCCCTAAAATCCTAAACCTAAACCTAAACCCTAAAGCTAAACCCCAAAGCTAAAACCAAACCCTAAACCTAAACTTAAAGTAACTAAATAAGTTAAAAATAAACCTAAACCCTAAAACCTAACAAACCTAAACCTAAACCTAAACCTTAAGAGTGGGCATAACCTTGATGGTGAACATCATCAACCACCCGCCTAGATCTAGCAAGGAGGTGAAGGTGAGGTGGCGTTATCATAGTGGTGGTGGGGATCTAAAGGTGTTGGTGGATATGGAGGTGGGTGAAAAGGTGGTAGAAGGAGAGGTTATGGGTTATGGTGGCAGGAGAGATCGAGATATGATGGTGGATCCCACTACTGAGAGGGGTGGTTTTGATGGGAACTGAAGAAAAATGGCCAATCCGACCGCTTATAAACTATGTCTTTATAGAGAGATAGTTCTAGTTATCTAGCATTTGACTATGCGCTCATTTTTTATCTATGTCATCACTTGTGTCTTAGAAAACTTGGTGTTACTTGGTTGATGAAATCAAAAGAAAAAATGTTGAATCAATTTGTTCTATTAAAAAAAACCAAAACCCTTAACACTAAACTAAAACTAACCATAAACCTATGAGAGGTCGAGGTGGTTGATGGAACTAGAGAAACCAAGACCAATCTAATTATGGAACTATGTCTGAGAGGTTTCTAGTTATCAAGGTTTTATTTGCTCTATGCGTCATTATTTTTTATCTGTGTAACTTGTGTCTTAGAAAATGAAATCAAGAAAAAATGTTGAATTTGAATTTGTCTATTTAAAAAACTAAAACCTAAACACTAAACTAAAACTAGAACCCTAAACCAAAACCTAAACCCTAAACCCTAAACCCTAAACCCTAAAAAAACTAAAATATTAAAACTCTAAACCCTAACCCAAAACCCTAAACTATAAACTAAACTAAACCTAAACCCTAACTAAACCTAAACCCTAAACCTAAACTAAGTTTAAAACCTAAATTTAAACCTAAAATAAACCCAACCCAACTAAACTCTAACTAACCTAAACCCTAAACCTTAAACCTTAAAAAAACCCTAAAATCAAAACCTAAACTAAAACCTAAAAAACCCTAAACTTAAACTCCCTAACTAAACCTTAAACCTAAAACCAAACTAAAACCTAAACCTAAACCTAACTAAACAAACCTTAAACTAAACTAAAGTAACTAAATAAATTAAAAAAACCTAAACCCTAAACCTTAAACCTTAATTTAAACTCTAAACCTAAACCCCTAAACCCTAAACCCTAAACCTTAAAACCCTAAACCTCCCTAAAACCCAAAAAGCTAAACTAGAAACCCTAACCCCAAACACTAACCATAAACCATAAACCCTAAAAACCTGAGAACCTTAAAACTAAAACCTAAACTAAATAAAACTTTAAAATGAAATAAATAAAAAAAACCTAAACCAAAATAACATAAAATAGAAACATAAAATAAATCCTAAATTTAAACCTAAACCTAAACCTAAACCTAAAAAGAAAATAAAATAAAAAATTAAAACTAATCTAAAATAAAATAAATAAAAACTTAAACTAAACTACAAAAAATAAAAAGCCTAAATAAAATAAAAAACTAAATTTAAAATAAAAATAAAATACTAAAATAAAATAAAATAAAAACTAAAGAACAACATAAACCAAAAAAGAATAAACCAAAAATAAAACATAAAAATAAATAAAAAGAAAACCTAAACCCTAAACTAAAATATAAAAAAATAGAAACCTAAAATAAAAATAAAATAAACCTAAACCTAAACTAAAATTAACTAAACTAAAATTAACTAAACTAAAATAAATAAAACCTAAACTTAAACCTAAAATAACCTTAAACTAAATAAAATAAAATAAACTAAAAATAAAATAAAATGTAAAAATAAACTTAGAATAAAAACCTAAAACCTAAACCTAAACCTAAAATAAAAAACCTAAACCTAAACTTAAAAAGAAAAAAAATCAAACCTAAACCTATAAAAGAAAATAAAAATAAAACTCAACTAAAAATAAATTTAAACCTAAATCTATACCTAAAACATAAACTAAAATAAAAAACCTATGCTAAAATAAGTAAACTTAAAATAAATAAACTAAACTAAATAAAAATATAAAATGAAGAAAGCTAAAATAAATAAAAATTAAACTGAATATACTAAATAAGCCTAAACTTACCAATTTACTTAATTAAACAAAAATAAACTTTAAACTTAAATCCTAAATCCTAAACCCTAAACACTAACCCTAAACCCTAAACCCTACACCCTAAAAGCATAAACCCTAAAACCCTAAACAATAAACCTTAAACCCAAATCCTAAACACTAAACCTTAAACCCTAAACATAAACCCTAAGCCCTAAACATAAACCCTAAACCCTAAATCCTAAACCACAAACCCTAAACCCTAAACCCAAAACCTAAACCTAAATTAACTAAATAAATAAAAAATAAACCTAAACCCCGAAACCTAATAAACTTAAACCTAAACCAAAAGCCTAAGAATGGGCAGAACCTTGAAGGAAGGAACATCACCTTCAACTAGGCTCAATCTAGATCCTGGTGTAGAGGTGAAGGAGGAGGCAACAGTTATCGTAGGGGTGGTGAGGGAACTGGAGGTGATGGTCAGAGCAGTGGTGGTTATGGAGGCCTGAGGACTGACAGAGTTTACAACCATGGTAGTGGTGGAGGGAGAGAACCGGGATATGATGGTGGATCCCATTACTCGAGAGGCTGGGGTGGGTTTGATCGGAACTAGAGAAACTGAAAAATGACCGATCTGATTTGCTGTTTACGAAACTGTCTTTATAATAAAGGCGGTTCTAGTTATCTAAGGTTTTTGATTTGCTCTACACATGTTCACTTTTTATCTATGTCGTCACTTGTGTCTTAGAAAACTTTGTGTGTTACTTGGTTGATGAAATTGAATAGAAGAAATGTTAAATTTGAATCTGTTCTATCTTAAAAAAAACATAAACCCTAAACTAAAACTTGAACCATAAACCTAAAATTTAAACTGTAAATCATAAATCTTAAAACCCTAAACCCTAAACACCTAAAAACGTAAACCTAAACTAAATAAAATCTAAAATTAAAATAAATAAATAAAACCTAAACCTAAATAAATAAAATAATAAAATAAAATAAAAACCTATACTAAAACTTAAACCTAAATTTAAGCCTAAACCTAAAAATAAAATAAAATAAAAAATTAAAAATAAAATAAAATAAAATAAACTAAAATAAAAAATAAAATAAACCTAAAATAAAATCTAAATAAAATAAATACAAACATAAAATAAAAAATAAAATAAACCTAAAATAAAATAAAATAAAACTAAATAAAAACCTAGACATAAAAAAATAAAGCTAAGAAATAAACCTAAAAAAATAAATAAAAACCTAAATCCTAAACTAAAAATATGTAAACCTAAAATATATAAAATAAAATAAACCTAAACCTAAGCTAAAATAAATAAAACCTAAAATAAACTAAACCTAAACCCTAAACTAAATAAAATAAAATAAACTAAAAGTGAACCTAAACTAAAGAATTATACCTAAAAACAACCCTCAAATAAAAACCTAAAACCAAAACAAAAAAAATAAAATAAAACCTAAACCTAAACCTAAAAATTAAAAATAAAACCTTAACCTAAAAAATAAAATAAAAAGAAAACTAAATTGAAAAATAAACATAAACCAAAACCAAAACTTAAAAATTTAACTAAAATAAAAAAAAAACCTAAACTAAAATATATAAACCAAAAATAAATAAACTAAAGTAAATAAAAATAAAAAAAATAAACCTAAATAAAAAGAAAAAATAAAAAACTAAAATAAATAAAAATAAACTAAATAAACTAAACCTATACTTAATTTAAAAAAAATATCCCCTAAACTAAACCATAAAACTAACCCTAAACCTAAACTAAGTTTCAAAACTTTAAACACTAAAACCCTAAACTAAACCCTAAATCCAAACTAAACCCTAAACCTATACCCTAAACCCTAACCCTAACCTAAACCCTAAACCTAAATCCTAAACTAACCTAAACACTAAACTCCTAAACTCTAAAACCCTGCCTAAACCCTAAAACCATAACCAACCTAAACTAAGCTAACCCTAAACACTAAACCCTAAACCCTAAACTCTAACCTAAACCCTAAAACCTAAACCCAAAAAACACAACTCAACCCTAAACCCTAAACCCTAAACCCTCAACCATAAAAACTAAACCCTAAAAACATAAAAACTTAAACCTAAACTAAAAAACAAACCTAAAAATAAAATAAATAAAAAACCTAAAGCTAAATAAAATAAATAAATAAATTAAATTAAAAACCTAAACCTAAAAAAAAATTAAATTAAAAAATAAAAATAAAATAAAATAAAATATATAAAAATGTAAACTAAACTAAAAAAGAAACTAAACTTATGAATAAAAACTTAATAAAATAAAAACTAAACATAAAATAAAAATCAAATAAAGCTAAAATAAAATTAAATAAAAGCTAAAAAAACCTAAACTTAAAAAATTAAACCTAAAAATAAATAAAAAATAAAACCTAAACCCTAAACTAAACAAAAAACCTAAACCTAATATTAAAATAAAATAAAAAAAATAAAATAAAGCTAAACCTAAATTAAAATAAACTAAACTAAAATAAATAAAACCTGAACCTAAACCTAAAAAATTAAACTTAAACACCTAAACCAAAACTAAACAAAATAAAATAAACTAAAAATAAACTTAAACCTAAAAAAAAAAAATAAAACCTAAAAATAAACCTAAAATAAAAACCTAAAACCTAAACATAAAGAAATAAAATAAAACTTAAACCTAAACCTAAAAAAATTGAACTTAAACTAAAATAAAAAATAAAATTCAACTAAGAAATAAACCTATACCTTAAAAACAAAGTAAAATAAAAAACCTAAACTAAAATAAAAAAACCAAACTAAATAAAAAAAACCAAACTAAATAAAAAACCTAAATAAAAAAATAAACTAAATAAACTAAATAGACCTAAACCTTTTGGTTTACTTAATTTTTTTTCTTTAAAAAAATCGTAATCCCTAAATTTTTAACCCTAAACCTTAAAACTACAACACTAAACATACAACCCTAAACCCTAAACCCTAAAAAACCCTAAATATTAACCCTAAATCCTAAACCCTAACACTAAACCTAAACCCTAAATAACTAATAATAATAATAACTAACTAATAAATGTAAACCCTAAACATAACTAGCCTAATAAAACTAAACCCAATAACTAAACTAATAAAAATGAAACTAACTAAACTAAAACTAATAACTAATAAACTGAGACTAAGAAACTAACTAAACTAAAACTAAAAAACTAACTAAATAACTGATAAATAACTAATAATAGCTAACTAGCTAATAACTAAAACTAATAACTAAACTAAACTATTAAACTAACTATACCTAATAATAAACTAACTAAATTATAATAACTAAAATTAATAGTAAAACTAAAAAGACTAATAAACTAAAACAAAATAACTAATAACAAATAACACTAAACTAATTAACTAATAATAAACTAAACTAAATAAAATTAATAACTAAACTAATAATAATGAAAAATTAACCTAAAAATAAATTAAATAATAAATAAAACCTAAATAAATAAACTAATCATAATAATAATAAACAAACCTAATAAACATCTAATAATAAATAAGCTAATAAAACCAATAAACTATAAACTAATAAAAAGAAAAAATAAAACTAAACAAAAACTAATAATAACTAAAAACACTATAATAATAAAACCTAATAACCTAAAACTAACTAAACTAAACTAAAATTAATAAACTAAATAATAAATAAATAAAACTAAACAAAAAATAAACACTAAACTAACCAAAACTAATAATAAATAAAATAAACCAATAAAATAAACCAATAATAATAAAACTAATAATAACTAAACTAACTAAATAAATAAATAACTAATAACTAAACTAACTAAAACTAATAAACCAATAATAAAAAACTAAAACTTAATAACTAAATAAACTAAACAAATCCCTAAACCTAAACTAAATTAATAATAATAAAACAAAAATAACAAACCAAATTAAACTAAAATAATAATTAACAACAAACCAATAAAAGTAATAAAACTAAACTAAACTAACTAATAACCAATTAATAAAACCTAATAAACTAATAAACTAATAAACTAAAACTTAATAATAACCAATAAAAAAAAAAAGTATTAATAAACTCAAAAATAAAAATTAAAACAAATAATAAATAAATAATAACCCAAAATGAATAATAATAATAAACTAATAAAACTAACAAAAAACTAAAATAAAACTAAACTAATTAAAAATTAACTAAACACTAATAAATAAAACACTAAAAAAATAAACTAATAAATGAATTATAATAACTAATAATAAATAACTAAATAACTAATTAAAACCTAAACCTAAACTAATAAACCATAAAAAACCAAGTAATAAATAAACATAATAACTAAACCTTATAAACTAACTAATAACTAATAAGAAACTAATAAAAACACCTAACTAAAGAATTAATAATAACTAACTAATTATAATAATAAATAAATAAAACCAATTAACTAAATAACTAAACTAATAAACCAAATAAATAAAAATAATAATAATAAAAACCAACTAATAATAACTAAACTAATAAAAACTAATAATAATAATATAATAACTAACCAAAGTAATAATAATAATAATAAAACTATAATTAATAAAAAAAAATAACTATACCATAAACCCCAACTAAATAAATAAACTAAATAATAAATAAAATTAACATAATAAAGAATAACTAATAATAATAATAATAATAATAATAACAATAAACTAAGAAAAAAACTAATCCAAAAGAAAACTAATAATAAATCAACTAACTAAATTAATAATAATAATAATAATAATAAACAATAAATAACAAATAAAACTAATAAAACTAAACCTAAACTAAAAAAAAACTAAATAATAAACTAATAAACCTAAAACCCATAACTAAACTAATAAACTAATAAATAAACTAACAAAACTAACTAATAAAACTAAACCACAAATTAAAAAACTAATTAAAAGCTAAATAATATTAAAACCATAAATAATAATAACTAACTACACTAAATAAAACTAACTAATAAATAAAACTAAAAAAACAAACTAACTAAATAAACTAAACTAATTAATAAGTAAACCTAAACTCTAATAAATAATAAACACTCTAAACTAATAAACTAATAATAATAAGTAATAAAAATCTAAATTACTAACCAAAAATTAAACCTTAAACCTAAACTAATAATTAATAAAAAAATTAATAAATAGACATAAAAATAACTAAACCTAATAAACTAATTGATATCTAATTATTTACTAATAATAAAACACATAACTAAATAAAACCTAAAAATAAAATAAATAAATTACCCCAAACAAAAATAAAATAAAAAATAAAATAAACTAAAAACCTAAATTAAAACCTAAACCTCAACGTAAAAATAAATTAAATTAAAAAATAAAAATTAAACAAAAATAAAATAAACCTAAAAATAAAAAACCTATATAAAATAAAAACTAAACATAAAAAATACCTAAAATAAAATAACATAAATACAAAAAAACCTAAGCCAAAAATTAAACTTAAAAATAAATAAAAAATAAAACCTAAACCCTAAAATAAAAAAATCATAAACCTAAAATATAGAAAATAAAATAAACCTAATCCTAAACTAAAATAAAATAAATAAAACCTAAACCTAAACCGAAAATAAACTTAACCAAAACCCCAATCTAAAAAAAATAAAATAAAATAAAAATAAACCTGAACATAAAATAAACAAAAAATCCTAAAAATAAACCTAAAATAAAAACCTAAAACCTAAACCTATAAAATGAAATAAAAACCTAAACCTAAACCTAAAAAAAAATAAAACCTAAACCTAAAAATTAAAATACAACTAAACTAAAAATATTCAAAACATAAACTTAAACCAAAAATAAACTTAAACAAAAAAACCTAAATTAAAATAAATAATCCTAAAATAAATAAACTTATCTAAATAAAAATAAAAATTAATTATAAATAAAAATTAAAAAACAAATAAATTAAAATAATTAAAAAATAATCTTAATAAACTAAATAAACCTAAACCTACTAGTTTATTTAATTTTTTTTTAAGAAAATCTAAACCCAAATCTCCAAACGCTAAACCATAAATCCTAAACCCTAAACCCTATAGCCTAAACAATAAAACTAACCATAAACCCTAAACCTACATCCCAAAACCCTAAAACCTAAACCTTGAAAAACCCTAAACCCTAAACCCCTAAAACCCTAAACCCTAAAACTTAACCCTAAGCCCTATACATTAAAAGCAAAAATCCTAAAACCCTAAACCATAAACCCTAAACCTAAACACTAAACCCTAACCCTAAACCCCAAACCCCAAACCCGAAACCATAATCCTCAACCTAAAGCAACTAAATAAATTAAACATTAAACCTAAACCCTAAAACCTAATAAACCTAAACCCTATGAATGGGCAGAACCTTGATGGTAGGAATGTCACTATCAACCAAGCTCAGCCTAGATTTGGTAATGGAGGTGAAGGCGGAGGCAGCGATTATTGTAGTGGTGGGGATCCGAGGTGCCGGGTAGATATGGAGGTGGTGGTCGAGTAGTGGTGGTTATGGTGGAAGGAGAATCAATGTAGGTTATAATTATGGTCGTGGCGGAGGGAGAAATCAAGGATATGATGGCAGATATCACTACTCGAGAGGCGGGGATGGTTTTAATGGGAATTAGAAAAAATGAAGAACGACTGATTCGATCTACTACTTATCAAAATGTGTCTTCATAGTTGAGATGGTTTTACTTATTTAGGGTTTTTGATTTGCTCTATGGGTGCTCCTTTTTTATCTATGTCATCGCTTGCATCTTAGAAAACTTGGGGTGCTTCTTGGTTGATGAAATTGAAAAGAAGAAATATTGAATCTAAATTTGTTCTCTATTAAAAAAACCTTAAACCCTAAACTTAAAACCAAAACCCTAAACCTTAAAAAAATTAAACCCTAAATCCTAAACCTTAAAAACCTAAACCTTAAACATTATACATTAAACCCTAAACCATAAACCCTAAACCCTAAATCCTAAACCTTAAACCCTAAACCCTTAATGCTAAACCCTAAACTTTAAACCCTAAACCCTAAACCCTTAATCCTAAACCTTAAAATCCTAAACCGTAAACCCTAAACCCTAAACCCTAAAACCATAAACCCAAAACCCTAAAATTAACAACCCTAAACCCTAAACCTGAAACCCCAATCCCTAAACCCTAAACCCTAAACCCTAAACTAACTCTAAACCATAAGCCTAAACCCTAAATCCTATACCTTGAATAAAGATGTCATTAGGAGTAAATCAAAAAAATGACCTAATCCAAACATAGTTATGGTAGCAAAAGAAAAGGTCTTCAAGAGACTTTCCCTTGACTATTAGAGATTTGAATACCCTAAACCCTAACCTTAAATCATACTATAATACCATATATTATAATATAATGTATCACCATATATTTGAGCATGTAGGGATGTGTTTTTGGATGTTATAAGATGTTTTGATATGTGTTTGCATATTATGGTATTATGCCCTATAATCTATATTAATATAAATTATAAAAATATTGATTTAATAAATCAAATGATGAAATTTATTAGATTTGAAGTGGGAATTAGGTTGTAGTACCAAAGGTGTGCTATGCCACTTGAATTCTAAAAAGAAAGATTGCATGTTCAAAATAAATATTATATGTTGTAGCATAGTATAACGTCATACATCATAATATATTAAACATTTTAAATACTTTCAATATTTAACAATCATGCAAGCCTAGCTTTATTTATAAAAATGTCATTTAGACTTTAAAATGGTGGAATTTTGCCAAATTCATAATAGGTAAAGCATGGCATCATATATTATTTAAATTTAAAATATGTAAGGGTATAATTAAAATATATAATTTTATTGTTTTAGACAAATATTATAATTATTTATCTTAAGCAATCCCTTGTGATGTTATATGCAATATAATATAATATAATGTAATATGGTATACTGTATTATAACATAAGATGCCATAACATAGTGTAGCATAATGCATTATAGCATAATATTATGTATTACTACTTATTTTTTTAGCATATTTTAGTTTATTATAGTACGATGCAGTAGAGTTTGCACTGGTATAATTCATAAAAATATTGATTTATAGGCTGAGATGGTGGGATTTGCCCAAATTTTAGTTAAGCTTTAGGGAACATCTTTTGGGATGTGTTATGGTGTCATTTATACAAAATAATGGAATTTTATATCCAAAATAAATGTTCAATTTTCAACCAAATTTTTTTAATTTTTTGCTTGAAGTGATTCGTTTTAAGGTTTAATGTAAGATAATATATATTATATGAAAGCATATTAAAATATATTGTACATAATAATATAACTTCACTTATATATGAATGTGGTGGTGTGTTTCTAAATGTTATTGTACATTTTAGTATGTTTTTTACTTTTGTTTTAATACATTGGGTAAAAC
Organism: Cymbidium sinense; assembly: GCA_021442155.1. Taxonomy (NCBI): domain Eukaryota; kingdom Viridiplantae; phylum Streptophyta; class Magnoliopsida; order Asparagales; family Orchidaceae; genus Cymbidium; species Cymbidium sinense. The sequence continues at coordinate 363,554,017 of CM038214.1, read as the reverse complement.
TCACAAAAATGTTTAATTTCAAGGTTCAAATGGAAGAATTTGGCTAAATTCATGGCACACCAATAAGTGACACCAAAAATTAAGCAATTTTGTACCATTCCTAATAGAAAAAAATAATAATTTTACATCCAAAATGAACATTATTCATATTTTGAGAAAATTTTGTTATTTGTTCTTTTTAAGTAATTTTAATAAGGTGTAATTTTAGACAATATATTATATTATAACAAATTATAATATAACATCATATATTTTAATCTAATATAGTGTGTTAATTCACACTATAATATGTTTAACATGATATTGTATAGTTAGTTTGAGCTTGCACCATCATATCATAAAATGTTAATTACAATGTAAAGATGATGTAATTTGAACGAACACATTGTTAGCTTTTGGTTGAAGTATTAAAGGTGTGCATAAGAGAAGAAATAAGATTTGATGAGAATTTCCATGTCAAGGACAAGGAGGGAGATCCGCTAGGAGATCACACTTACATTGGACAGAACATGTGAGGGGTCTATGTCGGGGGCATAGAAGAAGAAAATCTACTGGGGATAAGGTTGAAATTGATTTGATTATATGATTTGTTGAAAGAAGATCCCCAAAGGATAATCTATTAAGATCATCAATCGAATTTTAATTTATTTTGTTTTAATTGATGTGGAGACATATCTACTAGATATGGGGTGGAGTCCACTGGGATCGGTATATGAACCTTCCACTGGAAGTAGGTTTGGGCTATCCGTAGAATTGGGATTAGAATTTGATTTCATAGATTATTTGGGGATGTATCCACTGGGATAAGAGTTTATTTGAATTTATTTGTTTAGACTCTACTGGGGAGTTGGATAATTTGGCTCACTAGGGTGTTTGAATTTGAATTATTTTCTGACTTGTTTATATATGATTTAGGCTCCACTAGGGAGAAGGGTGTGATTTAACTCCACTGGGAAAATCATAATGGGTTTAATTTAATTTGAGTTAATGTATGGACCTGCTCGTGTCATGGGCCCACAGATGCTATATCGCCTTGACCTACCTCAAGTTTACAAATCCAAAGGGATAGTCTATATTAGGGGTGAGCTAGCCAACCTAAGGGGTTTCCTTTAAGTGTCCAATGACTATGCTAAGAAGAAGGTGTAGAATACTTACATCTTCTAAAGTGAGGAACAACAGCTGGGTGACCTATTGAATGTACAATAAATCAAACTTGACCTAGGGTGACTACTTAGTGAATGTCGCAGGGGACTTTTGTCAACTCAAAAGTAGTCAGGACTAATGTTAGCATAATTTCATGTGATTTGATATGTTTGTTTGGCTTAATTTGATTTAAAATTGAGGGCATATGCGTTGAGGATGTGATTTCAGTCAAATTTGATAGATTTAATTTATGGACGATGTCGGTGAGCAATGGACCCACTGAGTGGGGCTATATTGGATTTGTCCTATCTTAGATTTTCAAATCCAAAGGGATAGTCTACTGGCCATGGGGTAGAGCTAGCCAACCTAAGGGGTTGCCTTTCGGTGTGCAACTGCTATGCTTGGAAGAAGGTGTAGCAGACTTACATCTTCTAATGCAGGGAACAACTGCTGGGGTGACTTATTGGTAGCACAAAAATAGAACCTGACTTAGGAGCGACTACTGAGTGAATGCCCTTGGGACTTATATCAACTCAAGACTAGTAAGGCGATTCCTATAGGGAGTTTTGCTAACAATTCCCTAAAGATCAGATACCTGCTTAGGAAAAGGTACCACTAGGGGTGTCCTCCTAATCCATAAGTGAATATATATATTGTTTATATGTTTGTGTGGACCTTGTTGGTGTGTGAGGGAACACGCTGAGAAGGGGCTATGTCGGCCATGACCTATCTCAAATTTATTGGACCAAGGGAGAATCTGAACATTCACAGGATGGATTCTCCAACCACAGGGGTGGTTACTAGGAAATGGGAACTATCTAATTCGATAGTAACCCGAGTAGTATCTAAATGGGATCGCAAAGGAAGCAATCCAAAAATAGTGACCATAGGGGAGGTGCTGCTAGGGGTGTTATCTTGAGCCTTGGAAAAGAAAACCTATAGGTGTACAGTGGCTAATTCAAGGAGAAAGCATAGCAAACTTACATCTGCCATGAGTGGTCTATCCTAAGGTGCAAGAACCAACCAACCTAAGGTGTATCCTTCAAGATAGAGAACCAACCAACCTAAGGTGCCCGCAAACAATCTAGAAAGAAAGCATGTGCTTACAACTTTGAAGTGGAACTGATCATCGGGATAGTCTATCGGCAGCAAGATAGAAGCTATCTGACCTAGAGTGACTACTAAGCAGGTAGCCTCGAGGAAGGACTAGAATAAGACTTGAAGCAATCAGGAGAGAAGGATCCACTAGGGGACTTATCCTATACCTCAAATATGCTCAGTCCAATCAGTGCATGAAGACTAATCTAAGAAGAAAGCGTAATAGGCTCACATCCTTTTAAATGAAGCCAACATGAGGTAACTTACTGTCCATGCAATAAGGACTACCAAACTAATAAGGCTATCATCAGTATACAGTGGCCACGTAAGGAAGGAAAGCATAGCAAACTTACATCTTCCAAAGATAGAACACCAGTGGGGTGACACACTAGCAGGGTCTCACATTAGTCCGAACTAGAGCAGCTATTGAGTGGGTGCTGCTAGGGGCATTTTCTCAACTTATAGCAGCTTGAGATAAAACATATGTGTTTGTTTTATTTGTTTGTGTTAGTTTGTGTTTGTGTTGTGCCGATGAAGGATAAGAAACCGCAAGGGTTCCTTACAACCACCCTAAACACATCATGGAAGATTTGCAAACAAGAATACTTTCAACTTAAAAGAGATTGAATTCAAAATAGAATTCTCATTGATAATAATTATTTTCAAACATGATTTATAATATTTCTTAAAGTAAAGCCCATTGATTGGAAGCATTGGGCACTCTCCCTTATGATTAATAACCTGATAAGATCCTCCTTAGTAGGCCTTCTCTATGGGAAAAGGTCCTTCCCAAGTGGGTTCAAACTTACCTCGCATCTTACGATGCGCAACAATTGGTCTCCTCAAAACTAAAATAAGCACTCCCACTTGAAAAGCTCAAGGATGGACCAACTTGTTCTGAGCTTGAATCATTTTAGCTTTATACAAGTTGAGGTTTTGGCATGCCCGCAGGTGTCTCTCCTCCAAACCTTGAAGCTCTTCTAATCACAGCTTGGCATTCTACTCTATGATCTTGCTACCCACAACTATCCTTAGTGATGGGAGTTAGACTTCTAAATGGTAGACCTCATACACTAAAGAGAAAGGAGTAGACGAGTTGGAGTTCTATATGTGATGCCAAACAAAGCTTCAACTAACTACTCATTCGACTATCACTCCTTGTTGTCGAGAGTCTTCTTTAGTATTTGGATGAGAGTTTTATTGAAGGCTTCTGCTAAGTCAATTTCTCTTAGGTAGTTGATGGTAGAATATCTCCAATCTATGCTATGTCTCTAGGAAAAGTTTTTGATCTCGATGCATTTGAATGTAGTACCATTATCAAATATAATTCATCGAGGCACTCCAAAGCTATATACGATATGGTTCCTAAATAACTGGAGCACATGCTAAGCTGTCACCTCTCTGAGTGGAATTACTTTAGCCCATTTAGAAAAGTAGTCAGTAGCAACTAAGTTGAATCGATGAACCTTGGAATAAGGAGGATCAATTGGACTAACTATGTTGATACCCCAACACTCGAATGGCCATGAGGCCAATGTAGGATGTAGAATGATGGGTGGTTGGTGTAGGACCACACTGTGTATTTGACATTGGTGGCTTCACCTAGCAGTATCCATGCAATCTTTGATAATCGACGGCCAGTAGTATCCTAGTCTTTTGATCTTGACTTTCATCTTTGGACTGGATTGGCTGGCTCTACATAATCTTGAGTGTACCTCAGTCATGATCTTACAGGCTTCGTGCTTATCTAAAAAATGTAACCACATATGATCGAAAGAAAATTGGTATAAGACACAATCCACAAGATTGTAGGAAAGTGCTATCTACTTCATCTAATGATCTTGGGACTTCTCTTGAGGTAGTTTACCTTTATTTAGGTAATCCATGAATGTTTTCCTCCAATCTAACTCCTCATCCTTCTTGGCAATGGCAACCTCCCCTTCAAGAGAGTACTATATGATGAGTTCAATATCAATAGAGGTGAGACTTGTCTATTTGGACATTTATTGATATGGACTCATTTTCCAGACAAGACAACTCCTTTGAAAGCTTGGCTAAAGCATACGCTATGGCGTTCTCTCCATGAGGAATCTTATAAATGGTAACCTCTTGGATTTGGGCTAACAACTCCATGGTGTACTTATGGTAGTGATGGATCTTGGGCTCTATAACCTTATAGGACCTAGTGATTTGGTTGATAATTAGTTGAGAATCCCCAAAGATGTCAATGTTTTGGATTCTTGGAGTAACGGCTAACTCTAGACTAGTAGTTAGAGCCTGCTATTTGACTTCGTTGTTGGTACAAGGATTAGATAGATGATTTGAGAATCTCATCACATCATAGTCTGGAGTTAAGAGAACTATTCTTACACTAAGTGGAGAGTCAACAAGAATTGGGTGTGCTGCTAAGAAATCTGCTAGCACTTGTCCTTTCACCACACGGAGGGGTACGAAGGTAATGTCAAATTGTGAGAAGATCATGGACTGTCATGCAGGCCATCCAGATAGCGTCGACCCTATCATGAGATACTGTAGTGGATTGATCCTAGAGATTAAGTTCACCTTACCAGGAAGCATGTAGTGCTGCAGCTTTTGGGATGCAAAGATTAAAGCAAGGCAATGCTTCTCAATGGGTGGAAAATTAGACTTAGTAGGGATTAGATGACGGTTGAGATAGTAGAGTGTGTCTTTATTTGCTTCATCATTGGAATGGGCCAACAAAGAACTAAGGGAGTCATCTAATGTAAGAATGTAAAGAAGCTTGCCCAAGATAGGGTCGCTAGAACGCATCATCGTAATGCTTGATGTCTTTGAAGGCATGCTCATACTTGTCATCCCACTTGAACTTGGTGTCCTTTTTGACAAGTGCTGAGAATGGCTAACATCTTCCCGATAGGTTCAATATAAAGTGTCTTAGATATGCCAACCACCCTTGGAATGATCTGAGTTGAGTTAAACTTTTAGGGGTGGCATTTCAAATATCTTTTGATCTTCTCTAATCGATTTCAATGTGTGACATAAAACCCAAGGAATTTCCCAAGATACTCAAAAACACACTTTAGTCTTCATTTTAAGGATAAATTGTCTTAACTGTTTGAAAACTACTCTCAAGTCAAAGAGATGGCCTTCCTTTTCTCTACTTTTGACACAAGATCAATGACATAGCACTCGAGTTGATGAATGAGTTTGTCGAAGATTCAAGTCTAAAGTAAAATAAAAATATAAATTAAAACCTAAATCTAAAACTAAAAATAAATTAAACTAATTAAAATAAACTAAAATAAAATAAATAAAACCTAACTAAACTTAAAAATAAAATAAACCTAGAATAAAAACTTAAATAAAATAAAACTAAACATAAATAAAAAAATAAAAGAAACCTAAAATAAACCTAAAATAAAATAAAATAAAAACTAAATAAAAAATAAAACCTAAAAAATAAACCTAAAAATAAATAAAAAATAAAACTTAAACCCTCAACTAAAAAAAAACTAAACCTAAAATAAAAAAATAAACAAAATAAAATAAACTTAAACCTAAACAAAAATAAACAAAACTAAAATAAATAAAATCTAAACTTAAAACTAAACTAAATAAAATAAAATAAACTAAAAATAAACCTAAACTTAAACTAAAAAATAAAACCTAAAAATAAACCTAAAATAAAAGCCTAAAACCTAAACCTAAAAAAATAAAATAAAAACCTAAACCTAAACCTAAAAATAAAAAATAAAAACTAAACTTAAGAAATAAGATAAAAATAAAACTCAACTAAAAACTAAACCAAAACATAAACCTAAAGCTAAAAAATAAATTAAAATAAAAAAACATAAACTAAAATAAATAAAATTAAAATAAATAAACTAAACTAAATAAAAATAAATAATAAACCTAAATAAAGATAAAAAATAAAATAAACTAAATAAACCTAGAACTACGAGTTTACTTAATTAATAAAAACCACTTAAACCTTAAATCCTAAGCCCTAAACCCTAAATCGACAACCCTTAACTTACAACCCTAAACCCTAAACCCTAAAATATCCTAAAAGCTAAACAAAATAAACTAAATAAACCTAAACCTATTAGTTTACTTAATTTAAAAAAAAATCCCTAAACTATAAACGCTAAACCCTAAAACTAACTCTAAACTATAAACCTATAACCCTAAACCTACAACCTTAATCCCTAAACCCTAAATCCTAACCCCTAAAAAACCCTAAACCTTAAAACCTATACCCTAAACCTTAAACCATAAACCCTAATCCTTAACCCTAAACCCTAAAAGCATAAACCCTAAAACCCTAAACCCTAAACCCTACTCCATGAACCCTAAATGCTAAACCCTAAACCCTAACCCTAAACCTTAAACCCTAAACCCTAAACCCTAAACCTAAACCTAAAGTAACTAAATAAATTAAAAAATAAACCTAAACCCTAAAACCTAATAAACCTAAACCTTAAAAATGGGCATAACCTTGACGGCAGGAACATCACCATCAACCATGCTTAATCTAAATCTGGAGGTGGGGGCAAAGGCTGTGGTGGATGGCGATCTAGAGGTGCCAGTGGATACGGAGCTGGTGGTCAGAGCAGTGGTGGATATGGAAGTGACAGAGGTTATAATCGCGGTGGTGGCAGAGGGAGAGGTCGAGGATATGATGGTGGATCCCATTACTTGAGAGCCTGGAGTGGTTCTGATGGGAACTCGAGAAACTGAAGAATGATTAATCTGATCTACTACTTATGAAACAGTGTCTTTCTAATAGAGACGGTTCTATATATCTAGGGTTTTTGATTTGCTCTATGCATGCTTATTTTTTATCTATGTCGTCACTTATGTCTTAGAAAACTTGGTGTGTTTCTTGGTTGATGAAATCAAAAAGAACAAATGTTGAATACGAATTTGGTCCCTGTTAAAAAAGCCAAAAACCCTAAACCCTAAACTAAACATGAACCCTAAACCTAAAACCTAAATTGTAAACCCTAAACCATAAATCCTAAACCCTAAACCCTAAACCTAAAAACTCTAAACTATAAAACCTAAACTTTAAAACCTTACACCATAAAATTGAAACCCTAAACCCTAAATTGACAACTCTAAACCTACAACCCTAAACCCTAAAACCTAAAACCCTAAACTAAATAAACCTAAACCTATTAGTTTACTTAATTTAAAAGAAAACCTAAACCATAAATCTTAAACCCTAAACCATAAACCCTAAACTTTAAACACTAAACCCTAAACCTTAAACATACAACCCTAAACCTATAACTCAAAACCCTAAACCCTAAATCTTAAACCCTAAAAGTCATTAAATCCTAAACCCCAAACCGTAAATCATAAACCCTAAAAGCATAGACCCTAAAATCCTAAACCCTAAATCTTACACCTTAAACCCTAAACCTTAAACCATAAACCCCAAACCCTAAACCTAAATGTAAAGTAACAAAATAAATAAAAAAATAAACCTAAACCATAAAACCTAGTAAACTTAAACCTAAACCTAAACCCTAAGATTGGGCACAACCTTGATGACAGGAACACCACCTTCAACTAGGCTCAGTCTAGATCTGGAGGTGGAGGCAAAGGCGGAGGCAACGATTATCATAGTGGTGGAGGGACAACTGGAGGTACTGGTGGATATGGAGGTGGTGGTCAGAGCAGTGGTGGTTATTAAAGTGATAAAGGTTACAACTATGGTGGTGTGGAGGGAGATATCGAGGATATTATGGTGGATCCAACTACTCGAGAGGCCGAAGTGGTTTTGATGGAAATTGGAGAAACTAAAGAACATCCGACCCAATGAAACTATTATTATAGAGATGGTTCTAGTTATCTAAGGTTTTAATTTTCTATGCGTGCTCATTTTTATCTATGTCATTGTGTCTTATAAAACTTGGTGTGTTACTTGGTTGATGAAATTGAAAAGAATAAATGTTGAATCTGAATTTATTCTCTATTAAAAAAACCTTAAACCCTAAACTAAAATGTAAACCCTAAACCTAAAACCTACACCCTAAACCCTAAACCCTAAACCCTAAACCCTAAACCTTAAACCCTAAACCCTAAAACCCCTAAACACTAAACCCTAAACTCTAAAACCCTAAACTCTATAGCCTACACCCTAAAACCTAGACCTAAAACTAAAAACCCAAAACCCTAAACTCTAAATCCTAAACCATAAACTCTACCTGAAACCCTCAACTAACCCAAAACCCTAAACCTTAAAAGCTAAAAACTTAAACCTAACCAAAATAAAACTTAAAAATAAAATAAATAAAAAAAATCTAAACCAAAATAAAATAAAAAAATAAAATGAAATAAAAACTTAAACTAAAACCTAAACCTAAACCTAAACATAAAAAAAGAAAATAAAATAAAAATAAAACTAAAATAAAATAAAATAAAACCTAAACTAAACTAAAAAATAAAACCTAAATAAAATAAAAGTAAACCTAAAATAAACTTGAAACCAACTCCAAAAAAACATAAATCAAACCTAAACCTAAACTAAACATAAAACCCTAAACCTAAACTAAATAAACCTAAATCTAAACTAAAAAGTTTAAACCAGTCCTAAACCTTAAACCCTAAACCCTAAAACTAACCCTAAACCCTGAACCCTAAATATACAAACATAAACCTACAACCCAAAACCCTAAACCCTAAAACTTAAACCATAAACCCTAAATCTTAAATTCTAAAATGCCTTAAACCCTAAACCCTAAACCCTAATCCTTAACCCTAAACCCTACACTATGAACCCTAAACCATAAATCCTAAAGCCTAAACCCTAAACTCTAAACGCTAAACATTAAATGCTAAAAAGCCTTAAACTTAAACTGTAAACCCTAATCCTTAACTCTAAAACCTAAAAGTATAGACCCTAAAACCCTAAACACTAAACCCTACACTATGAACCCTAAATCCCTAAACAACACTAATCCTAAACCCTAAACAAAAACCCCAAACCTAAACCTTAAGTAACTAAATAAATTAAAAATAATTAAATAATAAAACCTAATAAACTTAAACCTTAACCTAAACGCTAAGAATGGGCAGAACCTTGATGGTAGGAACATCACCATCAACTAAGCTCCGTCTAGATCTGGCGATGCATGCAAAGGTGGAGGCAGTGATCATCACAATGGTGGAGGGGTATCTGGAGGAATGGAGGTGATCGAGTAGTGGTTATGGAAAATGGGGTTATAGCGAGGTGGATCGAGGGATATGATGGTGGCCTGCAACTCGAGAGGCTAGAGTTGTTCTCTTGGTAACTGGAAAAATTGAAGAACGAAAATTTGATCTTCTGCTTATGAAACTATGCCTTTACATTAGAAATAGTTCTAGTTATCTAGGGTTTTTGATTTGCTCTATGCATTCTCATTTTCTATCTATGTCATCACATGTGTCATAGAAAACTTGGTGTGTTAATTGGTTGATGAAATCGAAAAGAATAAATGTTGAATCTCAATTTGTTTTCTATTAAAAAAACCAAAAACTCTAAACCCTAAACTAAAGCTTGGACCCTAGACCTAAAACCAAAACCCTATACCCAAAACACTGAATCATGAAAACCCTAAACCCTAAATCCAACACCCTAAAACTTAAGATCTAAACCCTAAACCCTAAACCCTAAACCCTAAACCCTAAACCATAAACTAACATTAAACCTTAAACCCTAAAAAGCAAAAAACCTAAACCAAATCTAAATAAAACCTAAAAATAAAATAAATAAATAAACCTAAACCAAAATATAGTAAAAACTAAAATAAAATAAAATCCTAAACTAAAATTTAAGCCTAAACCTACACCTAAACTTAAAAAAAAATATAAAATAAAAATAACTAAACTACAATAAAATAAAATAAAAAACTAAAACTAAATAAAAAATAAAAAACCTAAATAAAATAAAAACTAAGTATAAAATAAAAATAAAATAAACTTAAACTAAATTCCTAAACCATAAAACCTAAACCCTAAATCCTAAACCCTAAACCTTAAAACCTAAATCCTAAACCCCAAACCCTAAACCCTAAACCCTAAAATAAACCCTAAACCCTAAACCCTAAACTCTAAAAAATCCTAAACCATAAACCCTAGAAAACCCTAAACCCTAAAAAACCCTATACCATAAACCCTAGAAAACCCTAAACTCTAAACTAAATAAACCTAAACCTACTAGTTTACTTAATTTTTTTTAAAAAAACCTATACCCTAAACCCTAAACCCTAAACCCTAAACCATAAAAGCATAGTCCTTAACCCTAACCCTAAATGCTAAACCCTAAACCCTAAACCCTAAACCTATATCTAAAGTAACTAAATAAATTAAAAAATAAACATAAACCCTAAAACCTATTAAACCTAAACTGAAACCTAAATGCTAAAAATGGGAAGAACCTTGACGACAAGAACATCACGATCAACTCTCACTCTAGATCTGGTTGCACAGGCAATAGTTATCACAGGGGAGGGGATTTGGAGGTCCTGGTGGATATGGAGGTGGTGGTCAGAGTAGTGTTGGCTATGGAAGTGACAGAGGTTAGAGTCATGGTGGTGACGGAGGGGGAGATCGGGGATATGATGGTGGATCCCACTAGTCGAGAGGCGGGAGTGGTTCTGATGGGAACTAAAGAAACTGAAAAAAGCCCGATCCAATTTTCTGCTTATGAAACTATCTTTATTGTGGAGACGATTCTAGTTATTTAGAGTTTTTGATTTGCTCTATGCATGATCATTTTTAATCTATGTCGTCGCATGTGTCTTAAAAAATTTCGTGTGTTACTTGGTTGAAGAAATCGAAAAGAATAAATGTTGAATCTGAATTTGTTCTCTAATATAAAAACCAAAAAGAGTAAAAATCTTAAACTCAAAACCCTAAACTGTAAACCCTAAAAACCCTAAACCCTAAAACCCTAAACCCTAAACCCTAACCACTAAACCCTAAATCGTAAAACCTAAACCATAATCCCTAAAGCCTAAACCCTAAACCCAAACCCTAAACCCTCAACAAACTTTAAACCATAAACCCTAAATCGTAAACCCTAAAAACCTCAAAACCTAAACCTAAACTAAATAAAACTTAAAAATAAAATAAATAAAATAACATAAACTAAAATAAAGTAAATAAAATAAAATAAAATAAAAACCAAAACCTATACCTAAAAAAATAAATAAAATAAAGAATAAAAACTAAACTAAAATAAAATAAATAAATACCTAAACCAAACTAAAAATATTTAAAACTTAAATAAAATAAAAACTAATCCAAAAATAAAAATAAAATAACCCAAAAATAAATTAAAAAATATATATGAAAACTTAAACCAAAAAAATAAACCTAAAAATAAATAAAAAATAAAATCAAAACCCTAAACTAAAATAAAAACTAAACCTAAAATAAAGAAAAATAAACCTAAACCTAAACTAAAATAAACTAAACTAAAATAAAATAAACTAAACCTAAACCTAAACCCTAAATAAAATATATTAAACTAAAAATAAACCTAAACCTAAACTACAAAATAATACCCAAAAATAAACCTAAAATAAAATCCTAAAACCTAAACCTAAGAAAAATAAAATAATAACCTAAACATAAACCAAAAAATTAAAAATTAATCCTAAACCTAAATTATAAAATAAAAATAAAACTAAACAAAACAATAAACCTAAACCTAAACCTTCAAATAAACAAAATTAAATAAACCTAAAATAAATAAACTAAACTAAATAAAAATAAAAGTAAATCTAAATCATAATAAATAATTAGTAAAATAAAATAAATAAAAATAAATAAATAATCTAAATAAACCTAACCTAATAGTTTACATAATTTAAAAAAAACAAAAAAAAATTAATTAAAAAACCTAAACCCAAAACCCTAAACGTACAACCTTAAACCCTAAACCCTAAACCCTAAAACCCTTAACCCTAAACCCTAAACCCTAAACACTAAACCCTAAAACCCTAAATGATAATCCCTAAACCCTAAACCCTAAACCCACAACCCTAAAACCTACAACCCTAAACTGTAAACCCTAAACCCCAACCTTAAACCAAACCCTATACCCTAAACACCAATTCCAAAACCCTAAAAACTTAAAAACCTAAACGTAACCTAAATAATACCTAAAAATAAAATAAATAACAAGTCCTAAACTTAAAAAAATAAAATAAATAAAATAAAATAAAACCCTAAACTAAAACCTAAACCTAAACCTCAACTCAAAATAAAATAAAAAATAAAAACTAAAAAAATAAAATAAAGAAAAATGTAAACTAAACTAAAAAATAAAATAAACCTAAAAATATGACACCTAAATAAATTAAAAATTAAATTTAAAATAAAAATAAAATAAAAACAAAATAAATCTTAAACCTAATAAATAAATAAAAAATGTATAAACAATAAAACCTAAACCCTAAACTAAAAAAAAACTAAACCTAAAATAAACAAAATAAAAAACAAATCTAAACCTAAACTAAAATAAACTAAGCTAAAATAAATAAAAACTAAACCTAAACCTAAAATAAATTAAACCTAAATTCTAAACAAGATAAAATAAAATAAACTAAAAAAAAACCTAAACTTAAACTAAAAAATAAAACCTAAAAATAAACCTAAAATAGAACCTTAAAAATATAAAATAAAAACCTAAACCTAAAAAATAAAACTTAAACAAAAAAAATTAAAAATAAATTAAACTAAACCTAAAAAGAAAAAAACATAAACCTAAGCTTAGAATAAATAAATATAAAATATATAAACAAACTAAATAAAAATAAAAAATAAACCTAAATAAAAATAAAAAATAAAATAAACTAAAATAAATAAAAAATAAACTATATAAACTAAATAAACCTAAACCTAATGTTTTACTTAATTTTTTTATTAAAAAAACCCTAAACCCTAACCTCTAAAGCTACAAGCCTAAACCATAATCCTTAAACCCTTAAAAACCAAAAACCCTAAACCCTAAATCCTAAACTAACCCTAATCCCAAAAACCTTAACCCTAAACCTAAACCCCAAAACCCCTAATCCTAAATCAAAACCTAAATCATAAACCTAAAACTCTAAACCCTAAACCCTAAACTAACCCTAAACCCTAAACCCTAAACCCTAGAAATCCTAGACCCTAAAGCCTAAAACTAAAAAGTAAAATAAAAATAAAATTGAACTAAAAAAATAAACATAAACCAAGAAAATAAACTAAAATAAATAAAAGTAAAATAAATAAACTAAACTAAATAAAAAATAAAAAATAAACCTAAATATAAATAAAAAATAAAATAAACTCAAATGAACTGAAATAAATAAAAGATAAACTAAATAAACTTAAACATATCGATTTACATAATTAAAATGACTAAACCTAAATAAACCCTAAACTAAACTCTAAACCTATAACCCTAAACCTACAACCCTAAAACTACAACCCTAAAACCTAAAATTTCCTAAACGCTTAACCTAAACACTAACCTTAAATCTAAGCTAAACCCTAAACCTAAACTCTAAAATCCTAAACCCTAAACCAAACCTAAAACCTAAACCCTAAACCCTAAACCTAAACACTAAACCTACAACTAAATGATAAACCTAAACCTAAACCTAAACCTACAACCTAAAACCTACAACTAAATCAGAAAACCCTAAACCCAACCTAAATTCATACCTAAACACCAAATCAAACCCTAAAACTTAAAACCTAAATGTAACCTAAATAATACCTAAAAATAAAATAAATAATATGTCCTAAACTTAAAAAAATAAAATAAATAAGATAAAATAAAACCCTAAACTAAAACCTAAACCTAAACCTCAACTCAAAATAAAATAAAAAATAAAAACTAAAAAAATAAAATAAAGAAAAACGTAAACTAAACTAAAAAATAAAATAAACCTAAAAATATGAAACCTAAATAAATTAAAAACTAAATGTAAAATAAAAATAAAATAAAAACAAAATAAGACCTAAACCTAATAAATAAATAAAAAATTTATAAATAATAAAACCTAAACCCTAAACTAAAAAAAACTAAACATAAAATAAACAAAATAAAAAACAAATCTAAACCCGAACTAAAATAAACTAAACTAAAATAAATAAAAACTAAACCTAAACCTAAAATAAACTAAACCTAAATCATAAACAAGATAAAATAAAATAAACTAAAAAAACCTAAACTTAAACTAAAAAATAAAACCTAAAAATAAACCTAAAATAAAACCAAAAAATATAAAATAAAACCTAAACCTAAAAATAAAACTTAAACAAAAAAAATTAAAAATAAATTAAACTAAACCTAAAAAGAAAAAAACATAAACCTAAACCTAAAATAAGTAAATATAAAATATATAAACAAACTAAATAAAAATAAAAAAATAAACCTATATAAAATAAAAAATAAAATCTAAAATAAATAAAAATAAACTATATAAACTAAATAAACCTAAACATAGTGGTTTACTTAATTTTTTTATTAAAAAAACCCTAAACCCTAAACTCTAAAGCTACAAGCCTAAACCATAATCCTTAAACCCTTAAAAACCCAAAACCCTAAACCCTAAATCCTAAACTAACCCTAATCCCTAAAACCTTAACCCTAAACCCTAAACCCTAACCCTAACCCTAACCCTAAATCGTAAACCCTAAATCATAAACCTTAAAACTCTAAACCCTAAACCCTAAACTAACCCTAAACCCTAAACCCTAGAAACCCTAGACCCTAAAGCCTAAAATTAAAAAATAAAATAAAAATAAAACTCAACTAAAAAAATAAACATAAACCAAAAAAATAAACTAAAATAAATAAACATAAAATAAATAAATAACTAAATAAAAAATATAAAAAAATAAATTAAAAATAAAAAATAAACTTAAATGTACATAAATAAAACCCTAAATCCTAAACTAAACCTAAATTTATACCCTAAATCAAAAACTAAACCCTAAAACCTCCAAAACTAAACCCTAAACTAAAACCTAAACCATCTAAACCCTATAAACGTAAGAATGGGAAGAACTTTGACTGTGAAGAATAAGAACTATGGAGGCAGAGGGGTGGTATATGGGATGGATATGGAGGTGGTGGTTGGAGTAGTGGTGGTTATGGAGGTAAGAGGAGTGACGGAGGTTACAACTGTGGTGTGGCAAAGGCAGAGATCATGGATATGATGGTGAATCCCCTACTCGAGAGGCGTTGGTGGTTCTGCTAGAAACTAGAGAAGATATGCTCTATGGGTGCTCATTTTTTATCTATGTCATCATTTTTCAAATAGAATACTTGGGAAAGAAGAAATGTTGAATCTGAATTTATTTTATGTTAAAAATAACCTTAAACCCTAACCCCTAAATCCTAAACTAAAACATATACCCTAAACCTAAAACCAAGATCCTATACTCTAAACACTAAACCCTAAACCCTAAACCATAAACCGAAAAAACCCTAAACCCTGAACCATAAACCCTAAAAACCCTAAAACCTAAACAATAAACCTTAAATCCTAAACCTTAAACCCTAAACCCTAAACCTAAAACCCTAAAATCCTAAACCCTAAACCTTAAACCTGAAACCCTAAAATGATAAACCCTAAACCCTAAAACCTAAAATGATAAACCCTAAACCCTAAAACCTAAAACCCTAAACCCTAAACCCCAAAACTTAAATAATAACCAAATCCATAAATTAACCCTAAATCATAGATCCTAAACTAACCCTAAACCCTAAACCTTGAATAAAGATGTCATTAAGAGTAGATCTAAAGAATGACCTAATCTTAACATAGTTATGGTTGCTAAAGAAATTGTCTCCAAGATACTTTCTCTTGATAATTAGATATTTGAATACCCTAAACCCTAAACCTAAATAATATTATAATACCATATATTATAGTATAATGTAGCATCATAAATTTAAGCATGTAGTGATGTGGGTTTGGATGTTATAAGTTGTTTTGAAATGTTTTAGTATGTTATGGTACTATTCCCTATTGTATATATTAATATAAATCATAAAAATATTGATTTAATAAATCAGATGATGAAATTTGATAAACTTGAATTGGGAATTAGGTTGTATTACCGAAGGTGTGCTATGCCACTTGTAGTCTGAAGAGTAAGATTTTATGTTCAAAATAAATATTATTTGTTGCACATAGTATTGCATCATATATCATAATATATTATTCTACACATTTTAAATTCTTTTAGTATTTTACAATCATGTAGTTGAGCATACACTAGCATTATTTATAAAAATGTTGATTTAGACTTTTAAATGGTGTAATTTGGCTAAATTCATAATAGGTAGAGCATGGCATTATAATATATGATTTCAATTTAAAATATGTAAGTGATAAGACTAAAATATATAGTTTTTTATTCCTTAGACTAATTTTATGATTTTTCATCTTAAGCAATCCCTTATGAAGTGATATGCAATATCATATAATATAATATGTTATAGTGTATTATAATATAAGATGCCACAACATATGTTGGTTTTTTTCTCTAGAATAGAGAAAAGAAATGACACCACATAGAGTTTAGGAATATTTTATTTAGATGATCAAATACAACATTAAGGGATAAACATATTATCTTGAAAGATAAACATGCTCTCCTATAATGGATTCAATCATTTCAATAAAAGACTCCTAAGGCTAATGGGTCTTTCGTGTACCAGTGTATTTTCTCCTAAGCTACATGGAAAAGTAGAACAAGGTCAATTTTATCCTGGGATCATGGTTCCCTATAAAGGCAAGCCTCTATAGTTAATTACATCTTAGGAAGGGTCTCTTCTTAAGGATACTCTCGATTAAAGAAATAAGTGGTTATTCTAAAGATTACTAAAGGATTGATTTTTGAAAATTCAATTAGGAGAGAGGTCCAAAGAGAGTTATTTTGAAGAGTCAAATAGAAAAGAGTAGGAAATGTCTATTGATACTGGGATGCTCAGTAGACATTCCATCTATCCTAAGATTGGGCTTCAAATTTGGGATTTAATTTTAGAATTCAAGTTATCATTTTCATAAACATCTAGGGCTTAGATTCTAGCAACACTTGACTATAGAAATGCCTAGGGTTGAAGACTTATTCTTAAATGGATGCTTCAGAACCTAGTCTGCAAGTGCTTCTGACACATGTCAGATACTCAATCTAATTCTATTCTTGGGAATCATTGGTCATTCCCTTCACTTGAAGGAGCTAACCTATCTCTGACTCTTCTGGACTTACAACCTGCTTGGAGAAAGCTGCTAGCTAACACCACCTCAGCACATTTTAAAACCATGAGGCTAAGTCATATGAATGCAAGATGGATGGGCTATTGCAATTTTAGGAAAGAAATCTATGAACCTAGACTTACTCCCTAACCCTTAAAGATTATGTAGGGTATGAAGATGTACCTAACTAATGCATATTTTTTAGATTTTTATAATTTTTTGATTCAATATTCATTTTAGGCCATATGAATACAATTTATGCCTAATGCTTGTAATTAGAAAAGATTATACCAAATCAATATGTTTACTTCCACCATAGGCTCTCAAACAAAATTTGTTTTCAAGGATGTAATTTCATTAATAAGAGTGAAAATATATGATTTTATACGATATTAAAACATAGCTAAGATAAATATTTTATCTTGTTTTAATCATAAGAATTTATATAAAGATATGAGTTATATTTATTTTATGCAATTAATTTAGTTTGTAGAAAATTTAGTTTATCTATGGGTCTTTCTAGAAAGTCTCCTTATTCAGTGACATCCATCAGGCTCCATAGGGGACCACCGTACCATCTCCTGGTTGGGTCAGCTCCTGCTAATCCTAGACCCCATAGATCCTAACATAATTCTAAGCTCACGTTTACATTTAAAATTCAAAAGAAATCCTAAGCCCTACAAAACAAATGTTAGGAAATGCACACAACAAACAAAGCAGTTTATATTTCATAAACATATGGACTTAGCATTAGTTGCTCGCCAAGCCCATGTGTCTTATGGACTATGTTAAAGGATTTTTAGTACCTGCAAGGAAATAACAATTTTATGATTTATTTATTACAATGATCCATTTAACATAGTCCCCTATAGAAAATAATGTTAAATTTAGAAAGAATACCCTAACATTCAGTCTATCGAACAAACAAGCCTAGGCATCCAACCTAAAGCAATACGCCACACAGACATGTGAAGCACAGCACAACATATCACATGAGATTAAAAGAAAATCATAGAATGATCTAACCTAGATCTAGAGTCAGTGACCTAAGTAATCTAATGTGTGTAGAAGTGGGGTTTGTGTGGTAAGTCTTTGATAGGCCTTTAAGTTTAAGTTTGAAGTTTGAAGTTTGAATTGGTTTAAATTTTACCATTGGTTGGTTTCAATTCAAATGGTTTAATGATTTAATTCCCATTTTTATGTTCATTTTATTTGGTTAAAGTTGTATAAGTTTTCAAGAATGAGAAATAGAATGAATTTCATTTTTAGGTGAAACTCACTTTAGTCTGCGTCCTAAATCCTAATGGGGTTTCCAAAAGGCTAACTAAAATCCTTACATATTTTAATTAATCATTTTGATTTCATTTATGTTTGGATTTGATTTATGTTATTTCTTTTGTTTGAATTATTTTGTTTGATTTAACATATTTGATTTATTTCATTTTGAATTAAGTTATATGGATTTCATTTGATTTAGCTTATGTTATTTTCAAGAGTTTGATTTAAATTTGATTTCATTCAATTTAACTTAAGATATTAAACTATGAAATTGTAAGCTTAAGTTTTAAGTCCATTAATATGAATTAATATCCTAGGTAGGTTCATAGATTATTCTTAACCTAAAGTACTTAGGTAAATTACTTGATGATTTGATTAATCTAGGTTTTAAGTTAGTATTTAAATTCATTAAGGATGAATGGTTTTATTAAATTTAACTTAAGTTATTTAATTATGTTTGAAGTTCATTAAGTATTGATTTTCTTAAAATTTTATTATTTGATTAAATTCTTTGACTTAGAAAGTTTTGATGAATTACCATAAGTATTTCTGATGTTTATTTCAGATTAAATAAATTTATTTATTGATTTAATGATTTAATGATTATTCTTAATTATTATTTAGTTCATATTGACCTAGAGATTTGGAAAATCAAGAATTCCAAATTTATAGACCAATTGGGTTTGAGATAATTATGGCAAGTGTGGTTACATGCCAATTTTATATTTCTAAAGTTTCAACTTGATTAGATATGTAGTTAGGGTGTAATTAAGTTTTAATTATTTCATAAAAACTTGAATTTAACCTAATTTATTAAGATTCATTAAGAGATTTCATTTTTCATTTATTCTTCACTGAAATACCTTCCCAATGAGGATTTATTCATAATTTTGGTTAACTAGTTGATTTATTATGATTTAATTAAGTTCACATTATTTATTTGAATTATTTAATTCTTTTAATTACTAAATTGAGTTAATTACTGATCTATTAGGCTCATATAGGTTTGATTAGGTTTAATTAATATTCTAATATTCATTAATATTCATTATGTTGATTTAAGGTTATTAGATTAAAGTTTTCTAATTATTTCATTAAAGGGTAATAAATTTAATTAATCTAAAGGTTAAACACATGAGATTACAATTTCCCATGAAATCAGAGAATTAAATCCCAAAAAATTTACCTAAGGTGTATTTTAAGATTAATTTCATTTCCCCAAAATTTCAAATTAATTTGATTATAATTTGAGAGCAATTAGGGTTTAATATTTTTCAATTAAACCCAAATTAAGAAAAAGTACATAGTAAAAATTGGGGATTTTAATTTTTATGGATTCCTCCTATCAAGAAGAATCCATAGAGCTTTTATTTGTAATTTTTGATTTTATATGATTTTTTTTAAGTTTTTAGGATTTTTATAAATTAATTAAGCCATTATTTAAATAATCTTAATGGTTTTAATGACTTTAAATTGAGTCAGTCCCACACATTTTATTAGAACAAGCAGGATTGGTTTTGGACTGTTTGATCAGAGATCGGACAGTCCCTATTTATCCCATGGTTCTGCGGGATCAAGATGTGTGTCACACATGGGTTGATTTCGCAGGATGACCTAGGCCGTCCGATCGAAGATCGAATGGTCTGGATCATTCCTGTAATTCTTAAAAGGATTTAATCAGATTATAAATGCCTAGATCTGGATCGTCTATTTCTTTTAGAAGAAATGGACGGTCGGGATTTCATCTCCCCCAACCTCTGCGGGAGCCGAGGACCGTCCATGGTGTTTTGCCGATATCTTTGGCTATATGTAATAAAATTAGATGATTTAAAGTGATACATGATTGTTGAAACCTCTTTTTTCAATCTATATGGCTTGATCTCACTAGAGGGCAAACCTTATATGAAAATGATCAAGGCTAAAAGCTTTGAAGAAAAAGAGGGGTCATCAATGGCGTACCTTGATTTAGGGAGTTTCAGAGATTGAAATTAATTCCAATAGCTTCATTTCTTCAAGAGAAAGCCTTGTACCAAAGGAATTGAGCCAATTCCTTGTAGTTTGATTCTAGACCAAGCCTTGGATTGGATTTTCAATTTTAATGGTTCACAATGGTTGAGAGCACTTGGAGGAAGGGGGAGATTTTGTTTTGCCTCAGATTTTATGTGTGAGGATGTATGTGGGCTTAATTCTCCTTGGGGAAGTGTCTATGCTTGGTTTCTTATATGGCTGAAGCTCTTATGCACTTCCTTGGCTTCCCTTGATTGGTTTTAGTGATGGGGGATCCTCGGAAGGTAGCTAAGAAACCCCACCCCCCTCTGCCTAACAAGTGTTTAGGCTAAAGAGGTGGGGAGATAAGGAAGGAAAAAATGGATCTTTCCTTCTCTTAGTCCATTTTCTTATTATTTTTTGATTTTGTTACTTAGTTCTTTGATTTTATTAATTATGGAGGTTAATTACCTCATTAATAATGTTTAAGATGATTAATCTCTTTCCCACTTGTATTGATAAAAGTGATTTTGGATTTCCACCTTCTAATGTTTTATTTAACTCACTTAACCCAAATTAGGTTAATATGAGTTAAACCTAATTTCATATGGGTTAAATGACCCATTTGACCCAATTTCACTTAATATAGAATAGGGTTATGTCCTATTACCATCTTCATATGATTTAGGATAATCATCTTGGGTTTATTTCAATTTTTCTTAGGGTTTGAGTTCAATGTTGCCTATTTAAGTCATTTTGATTTAAGGAATTTAATTTACTTAATCTAGGCTTAATGAACTCAAATTTCTTTGTTATTATGATCATAAATATTTATTTGATATTTTGGAATATTTTTGGTGATTTAATTTAGTCAAATTTTAGTTGGTTGACTTTTTGATCAAGTGGGCCCACTTAAGTCCGCTGTAGGTTAACTAGAGTTGACTTTAGGTTTGACTATGAATTTTGAAGTAGGAAATCCTCATTTGAACTTGATATCTTTTTATTGCTAAAATGATGTCTATTAGAAATGAGGTCAACAAATGGACTCCCAATATGTGTAGTGTATTAACTAGAATACATTGCACATATTGGTGTTGATCAGATTGATCAACATACAAGTATAAGCTTGGGGTTCCAATTCATGACTTTGATTTATTTTTTTATTTGATTTTTTTTATTTTTATTGTGAAAGATAAGTATATGTATACCTATCTTTGTTTTGGAGTGTGATTTATTCTTAGAAACTTAAGTTTTCATTAAGTTCTAGGATGACAAAGAATGTTATTAGGAGTAGACCCAAAGATTGGTCTAACCCTAATGCAATCATTATGCTCAAGGAAAATGCCTTTAGGGGACTTAGTCTTTCTTGAGAATAGTTTTGATTCATGTGATTAGCTAATAAGATGGGGCCATTAAGGGCATGATCCATCCTAATTAGCTAAAGAGAGGGGGAGGCTCTTTAAAGTCTTGATCCAATCCTCAAAATAGGATGACAACTGGGGACTTACTCCTACTTAGAAAGAATGCCGACTAAGGTACTTATATCTTTCTGGCTATTAGAAAGGGATCATAACTACTTAATCTAATCTAATTCGCCTATGTAGCATGAAAGGGGCCTTGATGGCTTGTTCCAATTATGTACACGAAGGTGGGAATGGTGCCACGAAGGGCTTGCCCCAAACATATAATGGTTGTTTTTTATGGGAATGGTGCACAAAGGCTTACTCCAAACTTAGAAAGACATGAGAAAGGTGCCACAGAGGGCTTTCTCTCATCTTAAGTCATGTATAGGAAAGATGCCACAAAGGGCTTGCTCCCAACCTATAAAGGTAGTTTTTCATGGGAATGGTGCACAAATGCTTACTCCCAATCATGGGAATGGTGCACAAAGGTTTATGTAAACCTAGAAAGACATGAGAAAGGTGCCACGGAGGGCTCCCATCTCAATTCATGTATAGGAAAGGTGCCACAGAGGGCTTGCTCCCAACCTATAATGGTAGGTTTTCATGGGAATGGTGCACAAAGGCTTACTTCAAACCTAGAAATACATGAGAAAGGTTTCACAGAGGGCTTGCTCCCATCTCAAGTCATGTATAGGAAAGGTGCCACAAAGAGCTTTCTCCCAACCTATAAAGGTAGTTTTTCATGGGAATGGTGCATAAAGGCTTACTCCAAACCCAGAAAGATATGAGAAAAGTGCCACAGAGGGCTTGCTCCCATCTCAAGTCATGTATAGGAAAGGGGCCACAAAGGGCTTGCTCCCAACCTAAAAAGGTAGTTTTTCATGGGAATGGTGCACAAAGGCTTAGTCCAACCCCAAAAAGACATGAGAAAGGTGTCACAGAGGGCTTACTCCCATCTCAAGTCATGTATAGTAAAGGTGCCACAAAGGGCTTGCTCCCAACCTATAGGTGATATGGATGAGAAAAAGGGGTCAAAGTTACTTATTCCTAATCTCCAAAAGTTTTGACTAATAATCAAGAGTCTCATAGACTTAATATTTACTTGATTAGTCTAACTTGATGAAAAGGGTAATGGAAGGTTTGCTTCCAGTTCTTAATTTCACTAACACTCCTTACAAATGAAGAAGTTTAGTGAAGGAGGTTTCAAAGAGTTGAAATTTATTTTTGAAGGAAGACTTGGGTATATTTGGGACCCAATGCTTTACTATGCCATGAGCATAGAATGTCATCATTTTTCTTTTTATATCTCAAAGTTATAATGAACCATGCCAGATGTCTAATTCATTGAAGGAAAGACATCATAGGGTAATAACATGAGAATTCTACCTCTTTAAGCTTGCATGTGGCTGTGTGCTTCTTTAGGCAGTAAGAACCAAAGTTAATCAGTGCTTCACAAATAAAATTTCATTTTCTTTTTGTTTGAACATATATTTTATTTTTACTTTATTGACATGAATCAATAGCTTATAAGGAATTCTCTTCGATTCAATGAAGATCAAGGGATTCTTTTAAAGCATTTTAAAGTGAATGAGAATCAAGATAATATTTTGGATTCTCATAAAGACAAAATTCTTATCATAATAAATAAGAGAATTAAAAGGATTAACTTATTAGAGAAATTTTGATTCTCCTGATAAGTTTGAAATTGAATTTCTTCAGTTGATTTGTTATTATAGGTAATGAAATTTCATCTTGTCTTTGATTAATTTCTTATTTTTGGATTTTTGATCCTTCTACATTTTACTACAAGGTCTTCAAAATTACTTCAAAAGTAAATTTCAAGACTCCACATGTAAAATTGTTCTTGAAACTCATATTGAAGTTTTCTTTTATTTTCTTTTATTCTTTGGCAAGATTTTCAATATAACCCTCTACCTAATTGAATGTGGGATTATAAGAAATCTTGATCATGACCCTTTTTTTTGCTAAATTTCTCCAAATATTTTGTGATTGAATGATATGACTTTACAACATAACATTCTTGTAAGGATTCTGAATCTCATATCATATGCTTTTAATTCTTTTTTTTAGAATCATTTTGATTTGACAATTTTTTGATAAGTTATCCTTAAGAAGGATAATCTTATGCATCAAAATAATTTTGATTTGAAAATGAAATATGGGTAATATGAACCAATTTTCAAGGTAAAGATTATACCCTGGTCCCAGGAAGTGGGTCATGTAATGATTTTAGCTAACCAAGAAGAATCTTTTCTTCTTTTGTACAACCATCATTTTTTAGCTTTTAATTTTAGCAAAAATTTTCTTTTCTTTTGGAATTTGACGACAGTCATCAAGGGACTTAATTTATTGAAATGGCATCAAGCTTAAGTTTATGGACTGCTACATCTGGAGATTATTTCAATTTTATTTCTAGATAAAGTAGTCTTTAAACCCAAAAGATTGCTTGATCAAATCATCGATAGCTAACTCATTAAAGAGTTAGATCATTGATATCATCTTATCAATTGTGGAATTGAATTTTTCTTCAAATTCTAAAGGTGCATCCCAAACTTGAAGACTATATAAATCTCCAAACACATCTAAACAACATCAAAGCAGTGCGCCAGAGTGCATTTTGAAAAGAAAGTTAGGACCGAAACCACTTAAACTTTTTAACTTGCAATGGCTCTATAATTCCATAACTTTTCTTGTTTATGGTTATATACCACTTGCAATGGAATCAGAGTATACTCAATGAGACCTTTGCCATATAAAGGATATGTACTCCTAGAAAAGAAGATCAACTATCTTTACTTTTAACTTGCCAAGAGAGCTCACCCAATCATGGCAAAGGCTAAAATGACAAAGTATGAGATATCTACTTATTTTTATTTAGCTAGGGATAATTTTTTCACATCTAACCCTACCACTTTATTTTAATGTGGAGAAGTTTAAAGTTAAAATGTCCATTTACATTGAGTGCCTTTTCCTTCAGTTGAAATCAAAATATACTCAATAGAATTTTTTTCATTCAAAAGATATGGTTTCTTGAAAAAGAAGATCCACTATCTTTTTTTTTAACCTGCCAAGCGAGCTCACCCAATCATGGCAAAAGCTAAAGTGATAAAGCATGAGATATCTGATTATCTTAATTTCATTTAAGTTATGTTAATTTTATTGGGTATTTTTGATTCGATTGAAATGATATCAGAGTATACTCAATAGAATCTTTTCCATTCAAAAGATATGGACTCCTGGAAAAGAAGATCCACTATCTTTTTATTTAACCTGCCAAGCTAGCTCACCCAATCATGGCAATGGCTAAAATGACAAAGCATGAGATATCTAATTATTTTTTCATTAGCTTAAGGAAAATTTTTGACTTCTAACCTTACCACATCATTTTGATGTGGAGAAGTTTCAAGTCAAAAATGTCTACATGCTTAGAAATTTTAGACTTCATCCTTTTGCTCTTGAATATAGTCCTTCCATCCCTTTACTTTTCTTTCTTTCTTTTTTTTTTCCTTAATTCTGATTTCATTTATTTATGAAAGGTAACATTTGGTAATTTTCTTAGTTACAAGATTCACTAAGAAGATAAATATATTTGACTCATTTCCATATCATTTCATTCTTTATGAAATGGCTCCACTAAATGATTTGTTAGGAAATTTGATGTATTTGACCTTTTGTCCAAATATAACATTTTCTTGATTGAGTTTTTGATATGATTCAAGTATTCACTTAATTGATCATATAATATGATCTAACATTTCTATTAATTTTTAATTTTTTTATTTTTATCTTTTCATGAAACAACAAATCTAGTAAAGCCATTTAAGATTGATAAGAATGACTCTCTAATGATGTTACACTTGTTGAATTCAAAATTATTTAGTGGAGTCATTTAAGATTGGAATAATGATTTCCTTGAAAACCTTACACTTCTAAAATCAGAATTTTCTATTGGAATCAAATATTTAGTGAGGTCATTTAGGAATAGCTGAATGATATTCCTAAACACTCAACACTTTAGGATGAATTGATAATCCTTCAATAATCAATATGTTTCTTTTGTTTTATTCCTTTTTATTCTCTATTTTATATGTTTCTTCTTTTTTCTTTTTGATTCCTTTTATTCTCTTTTTATTTGGGGCTGAATAGGACAATCCAAGAGCATTTAAAGATGTTTCATGAATTCCTAATTTGCTCTTTTTATGTTTGATTTTTTTGGCTTCAACGAACAAAGTGATTGAAATTAAGTTCTTTTTATAGGTTGATCTTTTAATATTGAATTTTCATGAAGCTAAAAACTACTTTCTTTATTTAATTGAATTTATATGGCACCATCTTATTAAAGCTCTATATAAATTTATTCTCATGTTTATATTTGATGTTGATGCACCGGATCACATATATTTTGGAGATTTTCTTCTTTTAAATTTTCTACATCGACTAAGATGTCAATAAGTTCTTAGTAATCTATCTTCATCATAGAAGATAACCCTAGAACTTCTTTATAGTAGAATGTCACATCAGGAAGTTTCTTATAGTTAAGTAAGGCAAATTACATAATTATGTAATGCCTTGCTTTACTTCATTTCTTTTTTTACTTTTATTTTTATTTTAATTTATTTCATGTTTCATTTTATTTTTAATAGAGCATTATGATGCTTGATTTTGCAAGCAACTTCTCTAAGATGGGAAAAACATCACATTTTGAAGATGATTTATTTGACATTTCTATTCAATGTCATTTTTGGTGGTATGATTCTACCATTTTGAATTTGAGTCCAAGAATTTCCCTTTTTATATGAAGGGAAGGTAGGTCAAACTCCATCCTCAATAGATCAATATACCTCATGATCTATTTAATTAGAGTATCAGCATTTAAAATAGAACCCTCTAGGGTAGATGATGTTCTATTAGAAAGTCAAATTTTGACTTGCATTTTATTTTATAGCACATATAAGATTAAAGGTAATCTCAGCTTGCAATGGAATCTTTGACCACCATACTTAACATTAAGACAAAGTCAAAATAGGTCATAAGACATTGCAAAGTTTTCTCCCTAGATTCATTTTGTATTGAAAGCATATAATACCTTAGTCTTGAAAATTAAGGCATTTTCATTCATTTGACTGAAAAAGCTAAGATTTATCAATCAACATTCCAGACATAGAAGTTTCATATTTTTACTCTGAGAGATAGAAATATCATCCTTAAGACCCAATCCTAATGTCATGATTTCTTTAGAAGGATTAACTTCTTCATTTATTTTCTTTTCTTGATTTAACCTTAAAATTAATTAAAGCCAATCATGGAATATCATTTCATTCAATGGGAGAAAACTCCCATTAAGAAAGTTGATTTAGATTTCATTCATTTCAACTTTATCATGAGAATTAGAATTCTCTTTTGCTACACTCTCTTTTCTTTTATTGAGTAGGAGCAAGAGTGAATCCTACCACTTCTTTTTTTCTTATGTCATGTCATCTTCCTCTTTTGAATTTCTCCCAAACTCTTAAGAATTTAATATTTTGGAAAGGTCTAGAAGATGGTTACCTCCAAGTCACTCCTTAGAATCGGCCAATAAACTTGAGTAGTTGGTTTTCCAATATTCTAGCATTCATGTATAATTTTCTTCTATATGAATAGGAAATTTTCATTGAGTTCCTTAATCAACCTATGCCTAAGGTCAATAAGGCATTTTTTTTTTGGGATGATTTTTTTTGTTTTTATTCTTGTTTTCTAAATGCAATTCAAGCTTCAATCATGGTGGGAAAAGGGGCAATAGGCACAACTATGCCTCCTTTTGATTTAAGTTTTCTCAGGGTTTGAAGGAACTCCTTTATCTCAATTTACATCTTTAGGTGTTTTGACACCTTTTGAATGTAGCAGAACAAAGGGTGCTCATTCAAGGACCCTGTCCTGATTCTCTTTAGCTCTAGTACAAAGCCAAAGTAAGATTAAGGATAAGTTTAATTTTGAGACTTTATTTTTGGAGATTTGCTTTTCAAATCTTGAAATACTTTTCATACTTTTTTTTGTTAACATTTCTTTTATGTATTGGATTTTATATAATATTTTGAAGTTTTCAGGATTTTTATAAATTAATTAAGCCATTATTTAACTAACCTTAATATTTTTAATGGCTTTTAAGTGATCCGATCCCACACATTTTATTAAAATGAGTGAGATTGGTTTTAGACCATTCGATCAAAGATCGGACGGTCCCTGTTGATCCCAAGGTTCCACGGGATCAAGATGCGTGTCACGGGTGGGTTGATTCTGCGGGATGATCCTAGGCTGTCCAATCATGGATCGGATGGTCCAGATCATTCCTGTGATTCTTAAAAGGATTTAATCATATTATAAATGCCTAGATCTAGACCGTCCGTTTCTTTTGAAAGAAACGGATGGTCGAGATTTCATCTCCCCCAACCTCTGCGAGAGCTGAAGACTGTCCATGGTGTTTTGTTAATATCTTTGGCTATAGGTAGTGAAATCAGATGATTTAAAGTGCAACATGATCATTGAAAGCTCTTCTTTCAATCCATATAACTTGATCTCATTGGAGAGCAAGCCTTATATGAAAATGAACAAGGATAAAAGCTTTGAAAAAAAAAGAGGGGTCATCAATGGCATGCCTTGATTCAGGGAGTTTTAGAGGTTGAAATAAATTCTAATAGCTTTGTTTCTTCAAGAGAAAGCCTTGTACCAAGGGAATTAAACCAATTCCTTGTAGTTTGATCTCTAGACCAAGCCTTGGATTGGATTTTTGGTTTTGATGGTTCACAATGGTTGAGAGCACTTGGAGGGAGGCAAAGATTTCATTTTGCTTCAGTTTGGATGTGTGAGGATGTATGTGGCTTAATTCTTCTTGGGGAGGTGTCTATTCTTAGTTTCCTATATGGCTAAAGTCTTATGCACTTCTTTGGCTTCCCTTGGTCAGTTTTAGTGATTTTGTTATTTAGTTCTTTAATTTTATTATTTAAGGAGGTTAATTACCTCATTAATAATGTTTAAGAGGATTAATCTCCTTCCGACATGTATTTGTTAAAGTGATTTTGAATTTCCACCTTCTAATGTTTTGTTTAACTCACTTAACCCAAATTGGGTTAAGATGAGTTAAACCTAATTTCTTATGGGTCAAATGACCCATTTAACCCAATTGCACTTAATAGAGAATTGGGATATATCCTATTACCATCTTCATATGATTTAGGACAATCATCATAGGTTTATTTCAATTTTCCTTGGGTTTGAGTTCAATGTAGCCTATTTAAATCATTTTATTTAAGGAATTTAATTTACTTAATCTAGGCCTTAATGAACTCAAATTTCTTTGTTATTATGATCACAGATATTTATTTGATATTTTGGAATTTTTTTGGTGATTTAATTTAGTCAAATTTTAGTGGGTTGACTTTTTGATCTAGTGGGCCCACTTAAGTCAATTGTAGGTTTAATAGAGTTGACTTTAGGTTTGACTTTGAATTTTGAAGTAGGAAATCCTCATTTGAACTTGATATCATTTTATTTCTAAAATGATGTCTTCTAAAAATGAGGTCAACAACCTAGTGTAACATCATGCATTATAGTATACTATTGTGTATTACTACTTGTTGTTTAGCATATTTTAGTTTATTATAGTATGATGTAGAGTTTTTTACTAGCATAATTCATAAAAATATTGATTTATAAGTCGAGATGGAAATTTGGCCAAGTTAAAGGTAAGCTTTAGAACATCATTGTGTGCTATGGTATGTCATTTAATCAAAAGAATGGAATTTTGATCCAAAATAAATGTTCATTTTTCAAACAAATTTGATAAATTTTTTTGCTTAAAGTGATTCATTTTAAGGTGTAATATAAGATAACATATTATATGGAAGCAAATTAAAATATAATGAACATAACAATATAACCTCACAAATATATGAATGGTGGTGTGTTACTAAATGTTATTGTACATTTTAGTATGTTTTACTTTAGTTATAATACATTGGGTCAAAACTCACAAAAATGTTAATTTGAAGGTTCATATGGAAGAATTTGGCCAACTTCACGGCAACGCCAAGAAGCAATACAAAAATTAAGCTATTTTGTAGCATTTCTAATAGAAAAATAATTATTTTACATCCAAAATGAACATTATTCATATTTTGAGAAAGTTTTATTATTTGTTTTTTTGAGTGATTCTAATGAGGTGTAATATTAGACACTATATTATATTACAACAAATTATAATATAACATCATATATTATAATATGACATAGTGTCTTCATTCACACTATAATATGTTTAGCATGATATTGTATAGATAGTTTGAGCTTGCACAATCACAAATCATAAAATGCTGATTACAATGTTAGGATGATGTAATTTGAATGAATAAATTGTTAGGCTTTTGGTTGAAGTATTAAAAGTGTCATAAAAGAAGAATTAAGATTTGATGAAATTCAATGTCAAAGACATCGAGGGAGATCCGCTAGGGGATCAAACATGCATTGGACATGACATCTGAGGGGTCTATGTCAAGGTAATAGAAGAAGGAAATCTGCTTGGGACAAGGTTTGAAGTTGATTTTATTATATTATTTGTGGAAAGAAGATTGGTTGTTGGTAAGAATCTATAATCCAGGATTAGGATCGAATCGACTTTAATTTTTTTGTTTTAATTTATGTGGAGGCATATCTGCTAGAGATATGGGATTGATTTCACTGGGGAACGGGTAAATGAACTTTCCACAAAGAGAAGCAGGTTCGGGCTATCTATTGGGGATTGGGAATTGAGCTTAATTTCATAGATATATTTGGTGATGTATCCTCTAATATAGTGTGTTAATTCACACAATAATATGTTTAGCATGATATTATATAGTTTGTTTGAGCTCGCACCATCACAAATCATAAAATGCTGATTATAATGTTAAGATGATGTAATTTGAATGAATACATTGTTAGGCTTTCGGTTGTAGTATTAAAAGTGTGCATAAGAGAAGAAATAAGATTTCATGAGAATTCCATGTCAAGGACATGGAGGGAGATCCGCTATGGGATCACACATGCACTGGACATGACTTGTGAGGGGTCTATGTCAAGGGAATAGAAGAAGAAAATTTGCTAGGGATAAGGTTTGAAGTTGACTTGATTATATGATTTGTGAAAAGAAGATCCACTAGGGATAAGAATCTATAATCCATCTAGGGATTAAGATCAAATTGGCTTTAGTTTATTTTATTTTTAATTATGTGGAGGCATATCTACTAGCAATATGAGATTGAGTCCACAGGGGATCAAGTATATGAAACTTCCACTAGGGAAGCAGGTTCGGGCTATCTACTAGGGATTAGGATTTCAGTTTGATTTCATAGATTTATTTGGGGATGTATCCACTAAGGATAAGAGTTTGGTTGGATTTCTTTGATTTAGACTCTACTAGGGGAGTTAGTTTATTTTGGCTCCAATTAAGAGGTTGGTTTTGAATTTGATTTGTTTGATTGAATTGTTTATATATGATTTGGGGCTCCACTAGGGAGAAGGGTATGATTTAACATCACTAAGAAAATCAAATTGGGTTTAATTTAATATAAGTTAATGTATGGACCCTATCGGTGTGCGATGGACCCACTAAGAATGGGCTATATCAGCTTTGACCTACCTCAAGTTTATAAATCCAAAGGGGTAGTCTACTAACTAAAGGGTAGATCTATCCAACCTAAGGGTTTGCATTTTGGTGTGCAACGGCTATGATAGAAAGAAGGTGTAGTAGACTTAATCTTCCAAAGAGAGCAATAACCGTTGGGGTGACCTGTTGGATGAACAACAAATTGAACCTGACCTAGGGAAACTATTGAGTGAATGCCATCGGGGACTTATGTCAACTCAAAAGTACTCAAGATTAATTTTATCTTAATTTCATGTGATTTGATATGGTTTATTTGGTTTCATTTGATTTCAAATTGAAGAAAAATCCATTGGGGATGTGAGCTTACCCAAATTTGATAGATTTAATTTATAGACATTGTCAATGTGTGTTGGACCCACTGAGAAGGTGCTATATCAAACTTATCCTATCTCAGATTTACAAATCCAAAGGGATAGTCTACTGGCTGTGGGGTAGACTTAGCCAACATAAGAGGTTTCCTTTCAATGTGCAATGACTATGCTAAGAAAAAGGCATAGCAGACTTACATCTTCTACAGCAGGGAACAACTGCTAGGGTGACCTATTGGTAGCATAATAAATTGAACCCGACTTAGTGGTGACTACTTAGTGAATGCCACTTAGGACTTATACCAACTCAAGAGTAGTCAGGCAATTACTATATGGAGTCTTGCTAACACTTCCCTATAGATAGGATACCTGCTTATGAAATGGTACCACTAGAGGTGTCCTCCTAATCCACAAGTGAATATATATTTTGTTTATATGTTTGCATGGACCCTGTTGGTGTGTGAGGGACCACACTAAGAAGGGGCTATGTCAGCCTTGACCTATGTTAGATTTACTGGACCAAGGGAGAATCTGGACATCCATAGGACAGATTCTCCAACCAAAAGGGTAGTTACTAGGAAAGGAGAACTGTCCAATCCGATAGTAACCTTGATAGTGTCTAAATGGGGTCGCAAAGGATGTGATCAAAATATAGTGCCCAAAGTAGAGGTGCTACTAGGGGCATTATCCTGAACCCTAGAAAAGAAACACTATAGGTGTACGGTGGCCAACTCAAGGGGAAAGAGTAGCAGACTTACATCTACCATGAGTGGTGTATCCTAAGGTGTGACAACCAACCAACATAAGGTGCTCGTCGGTGTGCAATGATCAATCTGGAAAGAAAGCGTGCAGGCTTACAACTTTTTAAGATGAACTGATCATTAGAATAGTCTTTCTTCCATGGGACAGATGCTATCTGAAATAAAGTGACTACTAAGCGGGGAGCCCCAAGGAAGGA
The DNA here is from genome assembly GCA_021442155.1 of Cymbidium sinense. Lineage (NCBI taxonomy): Eukaryota > Viridiplantae > Streptophyta > Magnoliopsida > Asparagales > Orchidaceae > Cymbidium > Cymbidium sinense. The sequence goes on along the minus strand of CM038214.1, from coordinate 363,520,913 downwards.
CTGGACCTAGACTTGAAGCAATCGAGAGGGGAGTCACTAGAGGACTTATCCTAAATCTGAAATATACCCCCAATTAGTGCATATTAATCTAAGAAGAAAGCGTAGCAAACTCTCATCCTTTTAAATGAATCCAACATGAGGTTGCTTAATGGCCATGTAGTAAGGCCTACAAACTTAACAAGGCACTCATCGGTGTGTAGTGGACAAGTAAGGAAGGAAAGTGTAGCATACTTACATCTTCCAAAGCAAGAAGACCATTGGGCTGACACAATAGCAGGGAAGCATGTCAGCCCGAACTAGAGCAACTAGAGTGAGTCACTGGGATGATCTCAACTGACTAGTCGAGATAAAAGATATGTTTTGTTTTATATGTTTGGTAGTTTGTGTTTGTTTGTCGATGAAGGATAGGATGACACCGGGTTCTTTACACCTACCCTAAACACATCAATGGATTGCAAACAAGAATACTTTCAACATGGAAGAGATTGAATTCAAAATAAAATTTTATTGATTATAATTATTTAAACATGATTTATAATATTTCTTAAGTAGAACCCATTGATTGGAAGCATTGAGCTATCCCTTATGATTAATAATGATAAAATCCTCCTTTTTTCTATGGCAAAAGGGCCTTCCTAAATAAGTTCAAACTTGCCTCCCATCTTATAACAAGCAACAACCTCCTTAACTAAAATAAGGCTTAAAAATCTCTAGGACAGACCAACTTATTGTGAGCTTGAATCATTATAGCAACTTATTGTGCCCTTAAGCATCTCTCTCCCAAACCTTCGAGCTTTCCTAATTATAACTTTGCATTCTGCTCTATTATGATCTTACATCCCACAACTATTCGTAGTGATGGGAGTTGGACTTCTAATGGTAGAATGGCCTCAGACCCATACACTAAAAAGAAAGGAGTAGACTGAGTTGGAGTTCTATATGTGGTGCGGTATGCCCACAAGGCTTCAACTAACTTCTCTTCTGTCATTGTTGCGAGTGTCTTCTTTAGTATGTGGATGAAAGTTTTGTTGATGGATTCTGCTATGCTGTTTTCCCTCTAGTAGTTGATGGTAGAATACCTCTAATCTATGATATGTCTCTGAGTAAAGTTGTTGATCTCAATGCTCTTGAATGTAAAACCATTATCAGATATAATTCATCGAGGCACTCTGAACCTATATACATTATGGTTTCTAAAAAATTGGAGCACATAAGCGGACCACTCAAGAATTGCCTTTGCCCATTTGGAAAAGTAGTCAATAGTAAGCTAAGATGAACGATGATCCTTGGAAGAAGGAGGATAAATCGATCCACTATGTCGATATCCCAACACTCGAATGGAAGCTAATGTAGGATGTAGAATGGTTGGTAGACCACACTGTATTTGACATTGGTATCATTAATCAGATTCCATGCAATCTTTGATCATCGACGGCTAGTGGTATCCTAGTCTCATGATCTTACGCTTCGCTTTCTAAATAACATAACCACATATGATCGAAAGATCACCGGTACAAGACACCATCCACAAGAGTGTAAGAAAGTGCTCTCTACTTCATATGATAGGCTTGGGACTTCTCTTGAGGTAGTTCTCCTTTATTTAGGTAATACATAAATGGTTGCCTCCAATCTAACTCCTCATCCTTCTTGGCAATGGCAACCTCCCCTTCAAGAGAGTACTTTTTGATGAGCTCAATATCATTAAGGGATAAGACTTGTCTATATTGGACCTTTATGGAAATGGACTCATCCTTTGGACATGCCAACTACTTGGAAAACTTGGCTAAAGCATATGCTACAACATTCTCTCCTTGAGGAATCTCATAATTGGTAACCTTTGGGATTTGAGCCAATAATTCTATGGTGTACTTGTGGTAGTGATAGGGCTTGGCTTTATAACCTTATTGGTTGATAACTAGCGAGAATCCTTGAAGTGTTGATGTTTTGGATGTTTAGAGTAACGGCTAACTTAAAACCAACAATTAGATCCTCATATTTAGCTTTGATGTTGGTGTTGGGATTGAATGATATGAGAATCTCATCACATCATGGTCTAGAGTTAAGAGACCTATTCTACCCGCCTTTCTTAGAATTGTAGATTATGGTTCTTGTCCTCTTTGAGAGGAAGCCGCACCATCAAAGTACATGTCCCAGTGGTGAATGCTAGTATCCCCTAAGTTCATGATTTATTTATCGAGAAGATCATCACTAAGTGGAGAGTCAGAAGTGGGTGTTGTTAAGAAATCAACTTATGTCACCATACGAGGGGTATGAAGGTAATGTCAAACTACGAGAGGATCATGGACCGTCATGCCAACCGTCTAGATAGCTTCGGTTGTACCATGAGATACTCTAGTGGTTTGATCTTTGAGATTAAGTTCACTTTATGAGGAAGTGTTTAGCACTGTATTTTTTGAGATACAAAGATTAAAGCTAGGCAATGCTTCTCAATGGGTGTATAATTAGCCTTAGAAGGATTAGGCTTGAGGTAGTAGTGCATTTTTCCTTCATTAGCTTGGGCCAACAAAGCACCAAAGGAGTTATCTAATGCAACAGTGTAAAGTATGAGCGGCTTATCCAGGATAGGGTTTGCTAGAATTGGCAGTGTCATCAGGTAATGCTTGATGTCTTCGAAGGCATGCTCACACTTGTCATCCTACTTAAACTTGGCATCCTTTTTTATGAGTGCTGAGAATGGCTGACATCTTCTCGATAGGTTGGATATAAAGTTTTTTAGATATGCCAACTTCGTTTGGAATAATCTGAGTTGAGTAAAACTTTTAGGGGGCTGCATTTCTAATATCACCTTGATTATCTCTGGATCAATTTTAATTCCATAGTGTCGGACAACAAACCCAAGGAACTACTATGAAGATAGTCCAAATGCACACTTCAGGGGGTTCACTTTGAAGTTAAATTGTCTTAACTGTTCAAAAACTACTCTCAAGTCAAAGATGGTATTCCTTTTCTCTACTTTTCACCACAAGATCATTGACAAAGCACTCAACTTGATGATGAATCAGTTCGTTGAAGATTCAAGTCATAGCTCGGTAGTATGTAGCACCGATATTTTTAAAGCTAAAAGGCATGACCTTATAGCAATAGATTTCGATCAAGGTTCTAAAAGTAATGTTTCTTCCATCTTCAGGGGTCATCTCTATTTGGTTATATCTAAATGAGCCATTCATGAAAGAGAAGACTACATGAGATGAAACAATTTCCACCATATGCTCCAGAATTAGTAGTAGAAATTCATCTTTTGGATATACCTTATTTAAATACCTAAAATCGATGCATATGTGAATTTGACCATTATTTTTCTTAATTAGGACAATGCTGGCTAACCAAGTAGGGTATTTTTCTTCCTGGATGAAGGCAACATCGATCAGTTTATTGACATCATAAATGACTTACTATTCTATGTCTAATTGCATGCATCTAGGAGCTTACTTGATAGGGTTAGCAGTAGGCTCTATTGCTAGTTTGTTGATAGCTACGTCAGGAGCCAATCTAAGAATCTCTTCATAACTCCATACAAAGTCATCCTTAAAGTTATTCAATAGCCTAACTAAGTCAATAGTTTCAATTTCATTCAATAAAGAATTGATGCATGTCAGGTGTGGATCTTCTTTAGTTCCTAATTTAATTTCCTTGAGCTCATCGATGGTTGACTTGATCTCTTCTTCGATCTCTAATGGTGCATCTTTGACTTCAAAATCATATGGATCATTTAAAATTTCTAAGCACAGCTCCTCATATGAGTTAATATGACTTGGAAAGAACCGATCAGATTCCAAATGATTGGTGATGACTAAGCATTAATCGTCATCATCAACTGGACCCATTGTACCGAATCTTAGTCCTGGTCTTGATTGAGAGCTTTTGCACTTATTCTTCCATGTTCTTTCGAAGTACTCGACATGCATTGACAAAGTATGTGGATTAACCCTTTCTCTAAATTATGAACACAAGGCAAGTACCAATCAAAGATAATTCTATTAAATCTTTATATGAATCATCCTCAAGTTCTACATCAACTTCTTGACTTGAGGATGATGCTCACAGAAAGAACCTCTAACTCTTCACACTGTGGATGAATTAGGGCTTCCTTAACTCAAACCCTCAACTTTTGAGAGATAAGTGGGTTAGAGCTAAGGTTCCCAACCGATGCCTAACTATACATGATTTGCTTTGAGCTCTTCATATCTCACAAGTCTCACCTCCAAGAAAATATACTGATGAGAAGAGCTGGATGGTGTGCTAACCATATAAGACTCATCCTATGAACTAAATTCTAAGTCTATATGGATAGCAGGTGCACTCCTGGTAGCTGGGACATATCTTCTATTGGGTGGCCAATAAAGAGGTTTTCCACCCTGGGATCCTCTCCTCTTCCTCCTTGGAGAGGGGTCATCTTACCCATATGTTTGAATGGAGTAATGAACTGTGGGTGGAATCTAATGTCATTCTCCAATTCCTCCTCCAAGCCTATTTCTCCCCTTTTTTTTTTTTTCATTTTCTTTTCTTTTCCTTCTTTTTCTTCTTTTCTTTTCTTTTTCTTTTTTTTTATTTTTTATTTTGAAACTTTGTTTTAGAATTGACTTGTTGAATTTGAGGGAGGTAGTAAGTCCATCCTCATATATGCCGACCTCATGAACTATAAATGGCTTGAGATCTCCTTCGACACACTAGATGATCCCACCTCTCACAAACTTAATACACTGATGTAGAGAGGATTGAACTATGTTGTTCTTATGTATCCATGGTCTCCCAAGCAAAGCATTGAAAGTTGTATTTGAGAAACTATTTCGATCTTCCAATCATCTATCTGCAACACTGTGAAGCCTAAGGTGCCTCCCTTTGGAGTGATTCAATATTCCCACCATAGAATTAGAAGCCTTCTAGACACTAAGACTTCCCTAGTCATAAGACACTTCTAACAATTACGTAAACACTTAACCTAAGCTTAAAGACTTAGAAGGGATTAACCATTAGGATTACAGATAATCCACCTACCCTACAACCCAAATCCAATACACATGTTCACCTTCAAACCAAACCACAAGTTCAATTCAAACATCAAATTGAAATCCAAATCCAAACCCAAATTCCAAAACCAAATCATTGAAGCCCATGATCAAATCCAAACTTGAAACCCTTCCTAAGCCATATGACCTATCCCATGGACTTAAATCTTAATCCAAAAATCAATTGATTTTCTCATAATCAATTTATATCTTCAATCATCTTTCTAAATATAAATCAAATCTACATTCAAATGATCAAAACTAAATCAAATCAAAACCTTCCTAAGCCATATGACCTATCCCATGTACTTATCTGAATCATAATCCAAATCAAGTCAAACTCAATTGATTTCTCATAAATCAATCATATTTTCAATCATCTCCATAAATTTAAATGAAATATACATTTAAATCATCAAAACTAAATCAAAGCAAATCAAAATCCAAACCTAAGCCACATGACCCAACTCCATGGACTTAGCCAAATTCCTTCATTCTAGAACCCAAATTGATTGATTTTCTCATGAATCAATCATACCTTCAATCATATTCACAAATATAAATGAAATCTATACAATCATCAAGCTGCTAAAATCAACCCAAGTCAAACCAACAACCCTTTTGACTTGAAATGTTCAAATGAACCAAAACTCATTTGAACCCAAGTAAATTGCAAATTTATATATAAATCCCAAATCCATATATAAACTCAGCTAAATCAAACTCAACCCAAAATCAAGCCAACTAAACACAATTGGTCCACTTGACCCAAAGTGTCCAATTTGACCTATTTGAGCCAAGTTCTAACCTACCCAAATTAGACTGAACCTAGCCCATCAAAATCTCCCATCATGATTGTTGATCAACCTAGGTTGATCAATTATCATGAATTAGTCAAACCAAGTTAACTTGGTCATTTGACCTAGTCACCGCTAACCCATATGAACCCAAATTAGCCAAATTGTAACCTAAGCCAAATCCTTGAAACCAATGATTCATACTAAATCAAAATCAATATTTGAATATGACTTGACCTTCAATTATGTCAAACCAAACCTAATTGGCACTCTTGACTCAAGTTGACCCAAATTGACCTAAAAGACTAAATTGGGTCAAATCAAAATATAAACCAAATTGATTACAACCAATGGCTCATGTTTATTCCAAATTGATTGTTGAACTTGGCCAAAGCCATGATTGGACCCAATTGAACCCAGTTAAACCCAATTGACCTACTTAGCCCAAATTGACCTAAAGGTTCAAGTTGGCCAAAATAAAACCAAATCAAAAAATTGAAGCCAAAGCTTACAATCATCTTCAATTGGTCAACTAAACCCTAAACCCTAAGAAACTAAACCCTAAACCCTAAAACTTTAAACCCTTAAGCTTAAACACTAAACCTAAACCCTAACACTAAACCTTAAATCCTAAAATAATAATCCCTAAAACCTTAAACCTTAAATCAACTTAAACCTAAACTTAAACTCTAAAATATAAACCCTAAACTTAAACCCTAAACCCTAAACTTAAACTAAATTTAAACTCTAAACCCTAAACCTAACTAAACTCCTAAACTTAAAGTTTAAACCTAAACCTTAAACTCTAAAATCTAAACTTAAACCTAAACTATAACCTAAACCTAAACCTAAAACTCTAAACCTTTACCCTTACTCTAAATCCTAAACCTTAAAACTATAAACCTAAACTTAAACTACAACATAAACCCTAAACCTAAAACTAAAACCTAAACTAAACCCTAAAACTAACTAAACCTAAACCTTGCATAAACCATAATTCTAAACTATAAAAAACCTTAAACCCTAAACCCTAAACCCTAACCTAACCCTAACTAAACCTAAAACCTAAACCCCAAACCCTAAACCTAAACCTAAAGTAACTAAATTAATTAAAAAATTAACCTAAACTCTAAAACCTAATACACCTAAAACTAAATCTAAATTTAAGAATGGGTAGAACCATGATGGTAAGAACATCATCAACCAGCAAGTCTAGATGGCAAAGCAAAGGCTGGTGATAATTATCACAGTGGTGGGGATCTGAGTGTGAAATGGAGGTGGTGTTTGGAGCAGTGATGGTTATGGAGGTGGGAGGAGCGACAGAGGTTACAACCATGGTGGTGGCAGAGGCAGACACCAAGGATATGATGGTGGATCCTACTACTCAAGAGGCCGAGATAGTTCAAATGGTAATTACATAAATTGAAGAATGGCCATTCCGATAAGCTACTTAGAGAATTGGAGGGTTTTTTATTTGCTCTATGCATGCTCATTCTTTATTTCTATCATCACTTGTGTCATAGAAAAGTTGGTGTGTTACTTGGTTAAAGAAATCGAGAAGAAGAAACGTTGAATCTGAATTTATTCTCTATTAAAAAAAACCAAAAACCCTAAACCGTAAACTAAAACTTGAACCCTAAACCTAAACCTAAACTTTAAACCAAAAATTCTAAAGTTTAAACCCTAAAAATAAAAAAAAAAATAAAAAAAATTTTAAAAAAACCCTAACCCTAAACTCTAAACCCTAAAACTAACCTAAAACCCAAAACTCAAAACCCAAAACCCTAAAACCATAAACCCTAAACCCTAAACCCTAAACCCTAACCTAAAACCTAAAACCTAAAACCTAAACCTAAACTAAAACCAAAACTAAAATAAATAAAACATAAACCTAAATAAAATAAAATAAAAAATAAAACCTAAACTAAAACCTAAACCTAAACCTAAACATATAAATAAAAGAAAATAAAAATAAAAATAAAAATAAAATAAAATAAATAAAAACTTAAACTAAATTAAAAAATAAAATAAACCTAAAAATAAAAAACCTAAATAAAATAAAAGCAAAATAAAAAATTAAAACAAAATAAACCTAAAATTAAATATAAAAAAAATCCAAAACATAAAATATAAACCTAAAATAAATAAAAATAAACCTAAACCTTAAACTAAAAAACATAAACTAAAATAAAATAAACCTAAACCTAAACTAAAACTAAATTAAAATAAATAAATCCTAAAATAAACTAACCTAAGCCTTAAAGTAAATAAAATAAAATAAACTAAAAATAAACCTAAACCTAAACTAAAAAAAAAACCCAAATTTTAAAACCTAAAACCTAAACCTAAAATATAAAATAAAAACCTAAACCTAAACCTAAAAATAAAAATTAAAACCTAAGCCTAAAAAATAAAATAAAAATAAAACTAAACTAAAAAATAAAAATAGACCTAAAAAATAAACTAAAATAAAAAACCTAAACTAAAATAAATAAATAAATAAACTAAATGAAACTAAATAGTAAACTTAAATTAAAATAAAAAGATGTATCTAAAATAAATAAAACTCAAACAAAATAAATTAAAAAAAACCTAACCTACTTATTTACCTAATTTCATTTTTTTTTAAAAAAACCCTAAACCATAAACCCTAAGTCGTAAACCCTAAATCCTAAACCTTAAACCTTAAACTCTAAACCCTAAAACTAAGAAACTCAACCCTAAACCTACACTTAAAATCCTAAACCTAAACCTAAACTATAATTTAACCCTAACCTAAACCTAAACCCTAACCTAAACTTAAACCCTAAAACTAAACTAAACCCTAAACTAACTAAATCAAAACCCTAAACCTAAAAGCTAAAGCAAACCTAAACCTAAACTAACCCTTAACCCTGTTAACCTAAACTAAACCTAAAACCCTAAACCCTAAAGCCTAAACACTAAACACTAAACCCTTAACCCTAAACCATAACCCTAAACACTAAACCCTAAAACCCTAAACCCTAAATGCTAAACCCTAAACCTAAACTCTAAACCCTAAAAACCTAAAAACCTAAAGTAAATAAACCCAAAAAATAAAATAAATTAATAAAACAAAAACTTAAATAAAATAAAAAACTAAAATAAAATAAAAACATAAACCTAAACCTAAAAAAATTATAAACAAATAAAGTAAAATATAATAAATAAGAACCTAAACTAAGCTAAAAAAATAAATAAGCCTAAGAATAAAAAACCTATAGAAAATAAAAACTAAACATAAAATAAAAATAAAATAAACCTAAAATAAAATAAAATAAAAAATAAATAAAAATCTAAACTTAAAAAATAAAGAAAAAAAACCTAAAAATATATAAAAAAATAAAAGCAAACCCTAAACTAAAAATAAAAACTAAGCCTAAAATAAAAATAAAATGAGGAAAATAAAATAAACCTAAACCTCAATTGAAATAAACTAAACTAAAATAAATAAAACCTAAACCTAAACCTAAAATAAAGTAAACCTAAACTATAAACTAAATAAAATAAAATAAACCAAAAATAAACCTAAACCTAAACTAAAAAATAAAACTTAAAAATAAAAATTAATTCAAAACTTAAAAGCTAAACCCACCCTAATCCTTAAACCCTAAAAGGCTAAAAACCTTAACCTAATCTAAATAAAACCTAAAAAATATAACAAATAAAACCTAAACAAAATTAAAATGAAAACTATAAAATAAATAAAAAAAATAAATAAAAAACTAAATAAAACCTAAACCCAAAATATAAGTCTAAAATAAAACCTAAAAAATAAAAAAAAAAATAAAACCTAAACCTTAAACTAAATAAAAAACCTATACCTAAATAAACAAATTAAAATAAACTCAAACCTAATTTAAAATAAACTAAATTAAAATAAATAAAACCTAAACCTAAACTAATAATAAACTAAATCTAAGCCCTAAAATAAATAAAATAAAATAAACTAAAATAAACCTAAAACTAAACTAAAAAAAAAAAAACCTAAATAAAATAAAAACCTAAACCTAAACCTAAAAATAAAAAAGAAAACCTAAACCCTAAAAATAATATAAAAAAACATAAACATAAAACCTAAACCTAAAAAATAAACTAAAATAAAAAACCTAAACTAATATAAATAAACCTAAAATAAGTAAAATAAACTAAATAAAAATAATAAAACCTAAACCCTAAACCATAAACCCTAAACTAACCCTAAACTAGAAACCCTAAACTCTAAAAACCATAAACCCTAAAGCTTAAACCCTAATCCCTAAACTAACCCTAAACCCTAAGCTAACCCTAAACCCTAAACCCTAAAAACCAAAACACTAAACCCTAAACCCTAAACCCTAACCATTAATACTAAACTCCAAAACTCTAAACCCTAAAACCCTAAACTTTAAACCATAAAAACCTAAAAACCTAAACCTAAAGTAAATAAACCCTAAAAATAAAATAAATAAATAAAACCTAAACTTAAATAAAATAAAAAATAAAATAAAATAAAAGCCTAAACCTAAACCTAAAAATAAAAAAAAGAAAATAAACTAAAATACATTAAATAAGAACCTAAACTAAATTAAAAAAATATAAACCTAAGAATTAAAAACATAAAAAAAACTAAACATAAAATAAAAATAAAATAAACTAAATAAATATCTAAACCTAAAAATAAACATAAAAATAAAAACTAAAAATGAATAAAAAAACATAACCAAACCCTAAACTAAAATTAAAAACTAAACTTAAAATAAAAACAAAATGAGCAAAATAAAATAAACTTAAACCTAAACTAAGATAAATTAAACTAAAGTAAATAAAACCTAGACCTAAACCTAAAATAAATTAAAGCTAAACCCTAAACTAAATAAAATAAACTAAACTAAAAATAAACCTAAACCTAAACTAAAAAATAAAATGTAAAAATAAACCTAAATAAAAACTTAAAAGCTAAACCATAAATAAACCCTAAAATAAAAAAACCTAAACCTAATCAAAATAAAACCTAAAATTATAATAAATAAAAAAACCTAAAAAGAAATAATAAAATGAAAACTAAACATAAAATAAAAGTAAAATAAAATAAAAACTAAATGAAAACCTAAACCCAAACCATAAACCTAAAAATTAAAAAAAATAAAACCTAAACCTTAAACTAAAAAAAAACCTAAAATAAATAAAATAAAATAAACCTAAACTTATTTTAAAATAAATTAAACTTAAATAAATAAAACCTAAACCTAAACTTATAATAAGCAAAACCTAAGCCCCAAACTAAATAAAATAAAATAAACTAAAAATAAACTTAAACCTGAACTAAAAAAGAAAAACTAAAAATAAACTTATATAAAAAACCTAAAACTTAAACCTAAAAAAATAAAATAAAAACCTAAACCTAAACCTAAAAAAAATAAAACCTAAACCATAAAAATAAAAAATAAAAAATAAAACAAAAAATCAAATAAAAACTTAAACCTAAATAAAAAAATGAAAATTAAATAAAAAACATAAACTAAAATAATTAAACATAAAATAAATAAAATAAACAAAATAAAAATAATAAAACTAAATAAAAAATAAAATATACTAAAAATAAAAAAAAACTAAATAAACTAAAAAACTTAAACCTAGCAGTTTACCAAATTTTGAAAATAAAAAACCATAAACCTTAAACACTAAACCCTAAATCCTAAACCCTAAAAACCTAAAAACCTAAACCAAAAGTAAATAAAACTTAAAAGTAAAATAAATAAATAAACCTAAACTTAAAGAAAATAAATAAATAAAATAAAATAAAAGCCTAAACTAAAACCTAAACCTTACCCTTAACATAAAAAAAAAATAAAAATAAACTAAAATAAAATAAATAATAAACCTAAACTAAATTAAAAAATAAATAAACCTAAGAATAAAATACTAAAATAATAAACCTAAAATAAACAGCAATACTGTAACTGAACGA
>CM038214.1:363414627-363509018 GCA_021442155.1 Cymbidium sinense | reverse complement strand
AGTTGGTTTGGGTTTATTTAGTTATTTTTTATTTTTTTATTTTAGTTTATTTTATTTTTTCTTTTTATTTAAGTTTATTTTTTATTTTTATTTAGTTTAGTTTATTTATTTTAGGATTATTTAATTTAGTTTAGGTTTTTTATTTTAGTTTATTTTTTGGTTTAGGTCTAGGTTTATGTTTATTTTTTTTATTTAGTTTTATTTTTATTTTATTTTTTAGGTTTAGGTTTTATTTTTATTTTTAGGTTTAGGTTTTTATTTTATTCTTTTAGTATTAAGTTTTATGTTTTCATTTTAGGTTTATTTTTATGTTTTATTTTTTATTTTAAATTGGTTTATTTTAGTTTATTTTTATATGTTCGGGGTTTAGGTTTAGTTTATTTTAGGTTTAGGTTTAGGTTTATTTATTTTAGCTTATTTAGTTTAGTTTAGGTTTAGGTTTATTTTATTTTTCTTATTTTAGGTTTAGGTTTTTTCTTTTAGTTTAGGGTTTAGGTTTTATTTTTAATTTATTTTTAGGTTTTATTTTTAGGTTTATTTTATAGGTTTAGGTTTTTTATTTAGTTTTTATTTTATTTTATTTTAGGTTTTGTTTATTTTATTTGAATTTAGTTTTATTTTTTTATTTATTTTTATTTTATTTTATTTTTTTTTGTTTAGGTTTAGGTTTATTTTAGTTTAGTTTTTATTTTCATTTTATTTTTATTTTATTTTTTTTTATTTTAGTTTAGGTTTTATTTTTTATTTATTTTATTTTTTATTTATTTATTTTATTTAGTTTTAGGTTTTATTTATTTTATTTAGGATTTATTTAGTTTAGGGTTTAGGGTTTAGGGTTTAGGGTTTAGGGTTTAGGTTTAGGGTTTAGGGTTTAGGGTTTAGGGTTTGAGGTTTAGGGTTTAGGGTTTAGGGTTTAGGGTTTAGGGTTTTAGGGTTTAGGGTTTAGGTACAGTTGTAAGTTTAGGGTATACATGTATTGGGTTTAGGTTTAGTTTTAGGATTTAGGGTTTGGGGTTAAGGTTTTTTTAAATTAAGTATACTGGTAGGTTTAGGTTTATTTAGTTTATTTATTATTTTGATTTAGGTTTATTTTTATTTTTATTTAGTTTAGTATATTTATTTTAGGTTTAGTTATTTTAGTTTTGGTTTTTTATTTTAGTTTACTTTTTAGGTTTAGTTTTATTTTTTATTTTTAAGTTTAGGTTTATGTTTTTATTTTATGTTTTTAGGTTTAAGTTTTAAGTATTTATTTTAGGTTTATTTTTAGGTTTTATTTATTAGTTTATGTTTAGCTTTATTTTTAGTTTATTTTATTTTATATTATTACATTTAGGTTTAGTTTATTTTAGGTTTAGGTTTTATTCATTTTAGTTTACTTTATTTTAGTTTAGGTTTAGGTTTATTTTAATTTTATTTTAGGATTAGGTTTTTTTAGTTTAGGGTTTAGGTTTTCTTTTTTTTTTTTTTTTTTTTATTTTAGGTTTATTTTTGGTTTATTATGGTTTGATTTAGTTTTTTTATTTTATTTTATTTTAAGTTTATTTTATTTTTATTTTAGATTTAGTTTTATTTTATTTAGGTTTTTATGTTTTAGTTTAGTTTAGGTTTTTTATTTATTTTATTTTAGTTTATTTTTATTTTTATTTTAATTCTTTTTAGATTTAGGTTTAGGTTTAGGTTTTAGTTTATGTTTTTATTTTTTTTATTTTTTATTGTGGTTTAGATTTATTTATTTATTTTATTTTTAGGTTTTAAACTTTTTAGGGTTTAGGGTTTTAGGTTTAGGGTTTTTTAGAGTTAGTTTAGGGTTTTTTTTGGATTTAGGGTTTAGGGTTTAGGGTTTAGAGTTTAGGGTTTAGGGTTTAGAGTTTTATGCTTTAGGGTTTAGTGTTTAGGGTTTAGGGCTTTTCTGGTTTTGGGTTTGGGGTTTAAGGTTTAGGTTTTAGGTTTATGGTTTAGGTTTTAGTTTAGTTTAGGTTTAGGTTTTATTTATTTTAGTTTAGTTTATTTTAGTTTAGGTTTTAGTTTATTTTATTATTATTTTATTATTTTTATTTTAGGTTTAGGTTTTTTTTTAGTTTAGGGTTTAAGTTTTATTTTTTATTTATTTTTTAGGTTTTATTTTTAGGTTTAGTTTTTAGGTTTAGGTTTTTATTTAGTTTTATTTTATTTTATTTTAGGTTTATTTTATTTTATTTTATGTATAGTTTTATTTTATTTAGGTTTTATTCTTAGGTTTATTTTAATTTTTGTTAAGTTTAGGTTTTATTTATTTTATTTTAGTTTATTTTATTTATTTTTTATTTTTGGTTTAGGTTTAACTTATGTTTTTTATTTATTTTATATTTTATTTTATTTAGGTTTAGGTTTTATTTATTTTATTTATATGTTTTATTTAGTTTAGGTTTAGGTTTTAGGTTTTTTTAGGTTTAGGGTGTAGGGTTTATGGTTTAGGGTTTTTAGGGTTTAGGGTTTAGGGTTAGCTTAGGGTTTATGATTAGTTTAGGGTTTAGGGTTTAAGGTTTAAGGTTTATGCTTTAAGGTTTAGGGTTTAGTGTTTAGGGTTAGTTTAGGTTTAGAGTTTAGGGTTAGGGGTAAGGTTTAGGGTTTAGGGTGTTTAGACTTAGGCTTAGGGTTTAGGGTTTATGGTTTTAGTTTAGGTTTATGTTTTAGGGTTTAGAGTTTAGTGTTTAGGGCTTAGGGTTTTAGTATTTAGGGTTTAGGGTTTAGAGTTTAGGGTTTAGGGTTAGTTTAAGGGTTTAGGGTTAAAGTTTTTTTATTTTTTTATTTTTTCTAATTAAGTAAACTTGTAGGGTTTAGGTTTATTTAATTTTTTTTATTTTAGTTTATTTTATTTTTTTTATATTTATGTATATTTTTATTTTTATATATTTTAGTTTATTTATTTTAGGTTTATTTATTTTAGTTTAGGTTTTTTATTTTAGTTTATTTTGTAGGTTTAGGTTTTGGTTTTGGTTTATTTTTTTAGGTTAGTTTAATTTTTTAACTTATTTTTTTAGGTTTAGGTTTTATTTTTTTATTTTAGGTATAGGTTTAAATTTTATTTAATTTTTTTTATGTTTAGGTTTTATGATTTTTTATTTTAGGATTTATTTTATTTATTACTTTAGGTTTAGGTTTACTTTTAATTTATTTTATTTTATTTAGTTTAGGTTTAGGTTAGGTTTAGTTTATTTTAGGTTTAGGTTTAGGTTTTATTTATTTTAGTTTAGTTTATTTTAGGTTAGGGTTAGGTTTATTTTATTTTTATTTTAGGTTTAGGTTTTTTTTTTTAAAGTTTAGGGTTTAGGTTTTATTTTGTATTTAGTTTAAAGTTTAATTTTAGGTTTATTTTTTACGTTTAGGTTTTAATTTAATCTTTATTTTATTTTATTTTAGGTTTATTTTATTTTTATTTTAGGTTTAGTTTTTATTGTATTTAGATTTTTATTTTTTAGTTTAGTTTAGGTTTTTATTTATTTTATTTTAGTTTAGTTTTATTATTATTTTATTTTCTTTTTTAGGTTTAGAGTTTATGTTTTTTATTTATTTTTTTATTTTATTTAATTTTTGTTTAGGTTTTTCATATATATTTTATTTTTAGGTTTTATTTAGTTTAGGTTTTAGGTTTAGGGTTTTAGGGTTTTGTTTAGGTTTAGGGTTTGGGTTTAGTTTAAGGTTTAGGGTTTTTATTTTTTTTTTTGGCATAGGGTTTAGGGTTTAGAGTTTTAGGGTTTAGGGTTTAGGTTTAGCTTTTAGGATTAGGGTTTAGGGTTTTTAGGGTTTATGGTTTAGGGTTTAGGGTTTAGGTTTTAGGTTTAGGGTTTATATTTTAATTTATGGTTTAGGGTTTATGGTATTTTTTTAGAGAATAAATTTAGATTCAACATTTCTTCTTTTTGATTTCATCAACCAAGTAACAAACTAGGAAGTGAGGTAATCAAATGACCTCCTTGGGGCTTGCTAAAACCTCGTGTTCTAGATTTCATACCCCCCACCATTCATCTTATATAAATCAACACATGAATAGGGAATGAGAATTCAAAATTTTACACTTAAGCTATAAGCACATGCATTTCTTATGTATTTATAACTAGGATCATAACACATATTATTATTCATTTATAAGAAAAATACATTTGGATTTAATAGTGATAATATAACGCATATATTAAATTAAATCAACACATGCAAGTTTACATAAAGGAAATCCATTTTATTTTACTTGATTTTGAAAAGATGGATGGATGTATTCAAATGACATACCAAATTTAACATGATTGGAAGAGGACAATCAAATATAAGCATGTGATTCATTCAACCAAACTAGTTCTTAAGGATAATCAAATCAAATAAGATTATTTAAAACAAACCAAAGCTTTTTTTATTAATTAAGTTTGGATTTGATTTG
Organism: Cymbidium sinense; assembly: GCA_021442155.1. Classification (NCBI taxonomy): domain Eukaryota; kingdom Viridiplantae; phylum Streptophyta; class Magnoliopsida; order Asparagales; family Orchidaceae; genus Cymbidium; species Cymbidium sinense. The sequence continues at coordinate 363,504,607 of CM038214.1, read as the reverse complement.
ATTTAAAGAGGAGAATAGAAATCATCACTTGTTTTTTAAACCCATTCCCACATTAGTGATTTGATTTAATTTAAGGAAATGTAATTAAGTTGAGTTTATGGTTAATTAAGTTGAACCCTTAATTAGATGAATTAATTACCCTTACATGTCACCTTAAAGTAATTAACTAAATAATTAAGAGCCAACATGATATGCATGGAAAATAAACTTGCAATGATCTAGATAAATAAAGGGGCCTAATGGAATTGGCTCATGATTAATTATTAATTAGATTAAAAGACTTAAATAATTATTCTTATGGTTTTCCCACAGATGTTGACTAACCATAATTTCATTAAACTCCTTTACATTTAAACACCTAAGGATCTACCCCATGATTTAATTAATTAAGGTCGATGTGATCATGATTTAATTTGATTAAGTGATTTAATTAATTAGTTAAATCATAATTAATTTCATTTTTAAAAAAGGGTGAAATTAACTTAGGGAAAGGGGTCCCAACTCTATTCCATAGTTCACTTACTATTGAACAATGATTAATAAATTTAATTAACCAATTTATTACTATTCATGGGATTAATTAATCATTAATTAACTTAAAAGAGTAGTTAAGGTTTAATTAGTCAATTTTTCTAATTAAGTGAGCAATAAATCCCAAGAAAATCATGGGAGTCAAAGGTCATCCCATTAAATTAACCCATAAAATTGGAGATTAATTACTCAAGTAATTAAGAAGTAATTAAGCTAATACATTTTGTAATTAAACCTTAATTTCTATTCAAAATTAGCTTAGATCATTTTTAATTAATTCTCTTCTGAAATACCTTTTAAATGAGTACTTATTTGCATTATTTTGATTTCTCTATGAATTTTTATGATTTTTAGAAATTTTAGCCATTAAAAATGATTAATTAAGCCTAATTAAAGCCTAATCCTATTGGCATCATGTGGCAGCTAACACGGTGCACTTTCCACATGGTGCCACGATTGGCTACTTAAAACTTATCGACTCGGCCTACATGGTGGCGGTGCTTTCTATCCATCTATCGATGACTATGATTAATCCCATAGCTTAATAGGATTAAATCAGATCATTCTAGCGAATCTAATCATGACCGTTCATTTTGATCATGCGGAACAAACGGTGCGTGATCTAACATCACAGTGAGGGAGAATGGAGTCCATCCTCCATTGCTCGATCCAAGCTTCGAGCTCGGATCAACTCAAAGGATCCCACACCTTCACGCGACATCAATCGGAGGGATCCAATGATCAAGATCACACGAGATGCAAGTTTTGTCAAAAGGTCCAACCCATTTTTCCTAAGGATCAGTTTGGAAGCATACCTCAATGAACAGTACTTGGGGAATGATTGAAGCTTGGAGACAAAGCCCTGTTGTGAAGCAATTGGATCAATCCCTCAATGTTCACTCGGAAGGCCATGAACTAATGATTTGGAACTTGGCTTTGATCGAAGTCCCACCTTCGGTGCTCGTGAATCTTGGGAGATGATTCATTCTTGCTCAACGAGGCCTAGGGAAGGAGTGTGCAAAGTTAATTTAAGTTTGATGGACAAATGGGTAAGTTATCGAAATGGAAGTGTCTATTTGATGGATGGGAATTTTTTTGATCGAGGAATGAGCTTGGGAGCTTAGGAATGGCTCTTGGGTTGTCTTGGGTAGCTAGGGCTCAGAGAATTTTATTTGTATTTGAGTGGAAATGAGAGGGTGTATACCCCACTTCATCTTGATCGGATGGTGGGATCGGTTTGGCTTCTAGTGACCTTTCGACCATCTTAGGGACTAGTGGGTGGCAGGGAGGAGGTGAGTTGGCTCGACTTGGTTATTTGAAGGTGTGGAGGTGGCTTCCAATGAGGAATCATGGGTGTCCTATGGGTTTCAAATGCTCTAATTGGGAGGGTGAGGTGATTTCACCTCCCATGGGTCATAAACCACCCCTTGGGTTAGGTTGGGTAGTGTCTTAGGTGCCTAGGTGGACCATTGGGAGAGTATCAAGTGGCCAAGGAATGGAAATGACCACTTACATGGGTGATTTGTCTCATGTGATACCCTTGACCCAAGGGTAGAATGATCTTTAGCACTAAATTTGATTTGGGCAGATTTAAAATTAGCCAAAAGTGGGTTAGCCCAAATTTCAAGTTAATTGGAGTTGATTTGGTTAGGTTTGGCTCAATTTGAGTCATTTAGGTCAAATTGGGTTAGGTTGGGTCAAGTTGACCAATTGGTCAAATTGGGCCAAATCAAGGGTTGGGTCAAGTTCATATGTTCATTTAGGATGTTTTGGTTCAATTGGTTTGGTTTAGTTTGGCTTAGATTTGATTTTGCTCATTTGAATTCATTTGGGTGAAATGGGTTAAGTTGACCAATTTGACCAAATTGGCCAAATTGGGTTGGGTGTTGGTTTGGTATGAATCATTAGTTTCAAGGGATTTGGCTTAGGTTGCAATTTGGCTAGTTTGGGTTCATATGGGTAATGGGGTTGACTTGGTCAAATGACCAAGTTGACTTGGTTTGACCTAATTTGTGACAATTGATCAACCTAGGGTGATCAATAATCATGATGGAAGGTTTTGATGGGCTTGGTTCAATACAATTTTGATAGAATTAAAACTTGGCTCAAATAGGTCAAATTGGACACTTTGGGTCAAGTATTAATTGGGTTTAGTTGGCTTTATTTTGGGTTGAGTTTGATTTAGTTGACTTTATATATGGATTTGGGATTGATATATAAATTCAATTACAATTCTTGGGTCAAATGGGTTTTTCATTTGAATATTTGAAGTAAAAGGGTTAGGTTTGACTTGGGTTGATTTTTCTTTGGCTTGATGATTTAGATTTCATTTATATATGATTAAAGGTATGATTGATTCATGAGAAAATCAATTGAATATGGATTTTGGAATAAAGGAATTTTGGCTAAGTCCATAGAGTTGGGTCATGTGGCTTGGGTTTTATTTTGATTTTGGTTTGATTTAGTTTTGATGATTTAAATGTATATTTCATTTAAATTTTGAAGATGATTGAAAATATGATTGATTTAGAAAATCAATTGAGTTTGACTTGATTTGGATTAAGATGTGGCTAAGTCCATGGGATAGGTATGGCTTAGGAAGGGTTTTAATTTAATTTGATTTAGTTTGATTTAGTTTTGATCATTTGAATGTAGATTTGATTTATATTTAGAAGATGATTGAGATATAAATTTATTATGAGAAAATCAATTGATTTTGATTGATTTGGATTAAGATTTGGCTAAGTCCATGGGATAGGTCATATGGCTTAGGAAGGGTTTCAAGTTTGGATCATGAAGCTTCAATCATTTGGTTTTGGAATTTGGGTTTGGATTTGGATTTGGATTTGAATTTGATGTTTGAATTGAACTTGAGGTTTTCTTTGAGAAGGTGAACATGGATTGGATTTGGGTTGTAGGGTAGGTGGATTATCCTATTCCCTAAGGCATAACCTAATCCTATGGGTAACCCTTCTAAGTTTTAGGCTTAGGTTAAGTGTTTACTGTTAGAAGTGTCTTATGACTAGGAAGTCTTAGTGTCTAGAAGACTCTAAGTCTAAGATGGGAAGATTGAATCCACTCTAAAGTGAGGTCAACAGGCCTTAGGCTTCATAGTGCCTTGGAGATAAATGATTAGCGAGGCTGAAGCCAAGTTTCACATTATAGACTGATACATCTTTCTCTTTGGGGAGACAATGGATGCATGTGAACAACATAGTTCCATCCTCTCTACATCAGTGTATGAAGTTTGTGAGAGGTGGGATTGTCTACTATGTCAAAGGAGATCTCAAGCCATTTACAGTTCACAAGGTCGACATATATGAGAATGTGGCTTACTACCTCCCTCAAAATTAACAAGTCTATTCTCGAGAACTTGGCCAAAGTTAAAAAAAAATAGAAAAATAATAAAAAAAAGTAATAAACAGAGAAAGTAAAAAAGAAAGGAAAAAAAAGAGAAAATGAAAAAGAAAATAAAAGTGAGCGAAATAGACTTAGAGGAGGAAGTGGAGCCTGACATTAGAATCCACCCACAGTTCAGTACTCCATTCAAACATATGGGAAGGATGACTGACCACCTGAGGAGAGGAAGAGGCAGTTTAGAGGCGTCGGGGTGGACAACCTCATTATTGGCCACCCAATAAAAGATATGTCCCAACAATAAAAGTACATCCATATAGACTTAAAATCTAGTTTATAGGATGAGTCTTATATGGTTAGCACACCAAACTCTTCTTAGTAGATTCCCTTAGAGGTGACACTTGAGCGGATAGCGATGAAGATCGAGCTCCAAAGCAAAGCATAAGTGTATCCAAGTCTATATGTGAAATAGTTAGGGCAGTTGGGAACCTTAGCTCTAACCCACTTTCCTCTGAGGGTTTGGTAATTAAGAAAGCCCCAAAGTTATCCATGTGTGAAGACTCGGAGGTTCGGGAGCATCATCCTCAAGTCAAGAAGTTGACATAATTTGAGGATGATTCATATAAAGATTTTTAGAATTATCTTTTGATTGGTACTTGCCTTGTGTTCATAATTTAGCAAAGAATGGGTTTATCCTACATACTTGGTCAAAGCATAAGTCTAACTACTTCGAAAGAATATAGAAGAACAAATGCAAAAGCTCTTAATCAAGATTGGGACTAGGTTTCAGTACTATCAATCCAATCAATGATGATGATTATTGCTTAGTCATCACTAATCATTTGGAATTTTATAGGTTCTTTTCAAGTCATATTAACTCATATGAGGAGCTATGCTTAGAAACTTCAGATGATCTAGATGATTTTGAAGTCAAAGATGCATAAAATTTGAAATAAGTGATCAAGTAACCATCAATGAGCTCAAGGGAATCAACTTAGGGCTAAAAAGATCCATGTGATATACATTAGTTCTTTGTTGAATGAAATTGAAACCAATGACTTAGTTAGGCTATTAGTTTAAGAGCTTTGCATGGAGTTATGAAGAGATGCTAGCATTGGCTCGATGTAGTAGTCCATAAACTAGCAATAGAACTACTAACCTATCAAGCAAGCTCCTAGACACATGCGATTAGACATAAAATAATATTTTATTTCTAAAGTAAAGAAACTAATCTATGTTGGCTTTATTCAGGAAGAAAAATACCCTACCTGGTTGGCTAACATCATCCCAATTCAAAAAAAGAATGGCCAAATTCACATATGCATTGATTTTAGGAATTTAAATAAGGCATGTCCAAAAGATGAATTTCCAGTACACATCCTGGAGCTTATGGTAGACATTGCCTCATCTCATGCAGTCTTCTCTTTCATGGATGGCTCATCTAGATATAATCAAATAAAGATGGCCCTTGAAGATGAAAGAAAACATTGCTTTTAGAACCCGTCAGAATCTTTTCTATAAGGTCATGCCTTTTAGCCTTAAAATGTCGATACATACCAATGGGCTATGACTCAATCTTGATGAACTTATTCATCATCAAGTCAAGTGCTATGTCGATGATCTCGTGGTCAAAAGTAGAGAAAAGGAAGACCATCTTTTGGACTTGAGAGTAGTTTTGAATAGTTAAGATAATTTAATCTCAAAATGAACCCCCTGAATTGTGCATTCAGAGTGGCTTCAGGGAAATTCCTTGGGTTTGTTATCTGACATTAGGAGACTGAAATCATCCGAAGAAGATCTAGGCGATATTAGAAAAGCCACCCCCTAAAAGATTAACTCAACTCAAATCATTCCAAGGCGTTGGCATATCTAAGATGCTTTATATATCCTATAAGATGTCATCATTCAGCACTTATCAAAAAGGATGCCATGTTCAACTGGAATGATAAGTGTGAGCATGCCTTCAAAGAAATCAAGCATTACTTGATGATGCCACCAATTCTAGCAGCCCCTATCCCAGGCAAGCAGCTCATACTTTACACTATTGTGTTAGATGACTCCTTTGATGCTTTTTTGGCCCAATTCAATGATGAAGGAAAGGAAAACACATTCTACTACCTTAGCCATCATCTAATCTCCTCAAGCCATTATAAGAAGTATTGCTAGCTTTAATCTTTGCATCTTAAAGCTACAACACTACATGCTTTCATAAAGTGAACTCTAATAGGATTAATCCACTATAGTATCTCATGACATGGTCGATGCTATTCGAACCATTGGCATGACGGTTCATTATCCTCTCGCTATTTGACATTATCTTCGTACCCCTCCGTGCGGTGAAAGGACAAGTGCTAGTGGATTTTCTAGTAGCACACCCACTTCCTGCTAACTTTCCACTTAGTGATGATCTCCTCGATGAACAAATCATGAACTTAGGGGATACTAGCATTCACTGCTGGGAGATGTACTTTGATGGTGCAGCTTCCTCTCAAAGAGGAGAAGAACCATAATCTACTATTCCAGGAAAGGCAGGGGTAGGAATAGTTCTCTTAACTCCATACCACGATGTGATGAGATTCTCAAATCATCTATCCAATCCTTGAACCAACAACAAAGACAAATATGAGGCTCTAATTACTGTCAGGAAGCGTTAGCTAAACAGAACTTCAACATTTTTAGGGATTCTTAGTTATCAACCAAATCCATTGGGTCCTTTAAGGTTATAAAGTCAAAGCTCCATCACTACCATAAGTACACCATGGAGTTATTAGCCCAAATCCCAGAGGTTACCATTTATAGGATTCTTCGAGGAGAGAACATCATAGCATATGCTTTACCCAAGCTTGCCAAGAAGTTGGCATGTCTTGAGTATGAGTCCATATCAATAAAGGTCCAAAATAGACAAGTCTTATCCTTTATTAATATTGAACTCATCAAAATGTACTTGAGGTTGCCATTGCCAAGAAAGATGAAAAGTTAGGTTGAGGAAACCATTCATGGATTAATAAAAAAGGCAAACTACCTTAGAGAAGTCTCAATCGATGAAGCAGAGCACTTTCCTACACTCTTGTGGATGGTGTCTCGGGGTCTTTGATCATATGTGGTTACATTCAAGCATAAAGCCCATATAATGATGGTACACTCGGATTATGTGGAGCCAACCAATGTCAAGATGAAAGCCAAGATCAAGAGATTAGGATACTACTGGCCGTCGATGATCAAAGATTGCATGGATATGACTAGGCGATGCCTCCAATGTCAAATACACAGTGTAGTCCTACACCAACCACCCAACATTCTACATCTTACATTAGCCTCATGGCCATTCAAGTGTTTGGGTACCGACATAGTGGGTCTGATTGATCCTCCTTCTTCCAAGGGTCATCGATTCATCTTAGCTACTACTTACTACTTTTCCAAATGGGCGAAGGTGATTTCACTTAAAAAAAAATTCATAGTTTTAGGAACCATATCATATATATATATGTTGAGTGCAATAATGAATTATATCTAATAATGATGCATCCAAGAACAGAGATCAACAACTTTGCAGAGACACACCATAGGTTGGAGATATTCTACCATCAACTACCCAAGGGCAAATAGCTTAGTACAAGCCTTCAACAAAACTCTCACCTAAATACTAAAGAAGACACTCTACAACAACAAGCAATAATGGCATGAGTAGTTAGTTGAAGTCTTGTTGTTCTACCGCACCACATATAGAACTCAAACTCAATATACTCCTTTCTCCTTAGTGTATGGGTCAGCCATCTACCATTAGAAGTCCAACTCCCATCACTAAGGATAGTTGTTAGCAAGATCACATAGAGCGAATGCCATGTTTGGTTTGAAGAGCTCAAAAGTTTGGAGGAGAGATGCCTATGGGCATATCAAAACCTCGAGTTGTGCAAAGTTAAAATAATTCAAACTCATAATAAGTTGGTACATCCTGGGCCTTTTCAAGTAGGAGAGCTTATTTTAGTTCTAAGGAGACCCATTATTTCCCATCATAAGATGGGAGGCAAGTTTGAACATACTTGGGAAGGTCCTTTTCCCATAGAGAAAGCCTACCAAGGAGGATCTTATTAGCTTATTAATCATAAGGGAGAGTGCCCAATTCTTCTAATCAATGGGCTCTACTTAAAGAGATGTTATAAATCATGTTTCAAAATAATCAATAATGAAAATTCCATTTGAATTTGATCTCTTCCATGTTGAAAGTATTCTTATTTGAATCCACCATGATGTGTTTTGGGGTAGGTGAACGAACAGGTAGCATCATATCCTTCATTGACACAAAACACAAAAACACAAACATATAAAATAAACACATATCTTTTATCTGCTACTTTGAGTTGAAATGCCAGTGGCACTCACTTAGTAGCTGCTCTAGGTTAGGCTGACATGCTACCCTACTAGTGTGTCATCCTAGTGGTCTTCTTGCTTCGAAGGATGTAACTCTACTACACTTCCCTTCCTTACTTGGACACGGCACACCAATGAGTGCCTTATTAGTTTGGTAGGCCTTCTTTATGGTAAGCTACCTCATGTTAGCTTCATTTAAGAGGATGTGAGTCTGCTATGCTTTCTTCTTGGATTAGCCTTCATGCACTAACTGGGTTGAGTATATTTAAGGTTTAGGATAAGTACCCTAGTGGCTCCTTCCCTCCTGATTGCTTCAAGTCTAGGTCAAGTCCTTCCTCGGGGCTACCACCTTAGTAGTCGCTCTTGGTCAGATAACATCTGCCCCTCTGATGATAGACTATCCTAATGATAAATTCAGCTTGGAAAGTTGTAAGCCTACATGCTTTTTTTCCAAATTGATCGTTGCCCACCAACAGGCACCTTAGGTTGGTTGGTTATCACTATGCTGATGGATACACCTTAGGTTGATTGGTTCTCGCACCTTAGGATACACCACTCATGGAAGATGTAAGTTTGCTATGATTTCTCTTTGAGTTGGCCATCGTACACCTAGGCTTTTCTTTTAGGGCTCGATAAGCCCCTAGCACCTCCCTGGGCACTATATTTGGATCATGTCCTTTGTGACCCCATTTAAGCACTACGTTACTATCAGTTGGACGGTTCCCTTTTACCCACCCTATGGTTGGAGAATTCATCTTGTGGATGTGCATTCTCCCTTGGTCCGGTAAATAAGACAAGTCAAGGCATAGCCCCTTCTCAATGTGGTCCCTCGCACACCAATAGAGTACACAAAAACATATAAATAAAATATACATTCAATTATGGATTAGGAGGATAGCCATAGTAGTACCCTTTCCCAAGCAGGTATCCTATCTTTAGGGCAGTGTCAGCAAAACTCCCCATATGAATCATCTAATTACTCTTGAGTTAATATAAGTCATCCACTCAATAGTATAAGTCGTTGATTTATTATGCTAGCTCACCCGATGGTTGTTCCCTACTTTAGAAAATGTAAGTACGTTATGCCTTCTTCTTAGCATAGCTGTTGCACTCTGAAAGGCAACCCCTTATGTTAGCTAGCTCTGCCTTAGAGCTATTAGACTATCCCTTTGGATTTATAAAGCTAAGGTAGTACAAGTTTGATATAGCCCCTTCTCAATGGGTCCATCGCACATCGACATGGATATGTCCTCAATTTGAAATCAAACTAAACCAAACAAGCATATCAAATAACATAAAATTAAGATAAAATTAATCCTGATTACTTTTGAGTTAACCTAAGTTCTAAACATTCACTCTATAATTACGAGGTGTTGATTTGTTGTGCATCAACAAGTCAGTAGTTGTTCATCACTTTAGAAATGTAAGTCTACTATGCCTTCTTCCTAGCATAGCTATTACACCGAAACCCCCAGGTTTAGCTCTACCCTATATGTGTGGTAGGTCAAGGCTGATATAGCTCCTTCTCAGTGAGTCCATCATACACTGACTGGGTCTATACATTAACTCGTATGAAATTAAACCCAATCTGATTTTCCCTAGTGGAGTAAATCACACAATTTTTCCCAATGGAGCCCCAAATCATAGATAAACAAGTTAAGCGAACAAATCAAATTCAAAACCAACCTCCCTAGTGGAGCCAAATTAAACCAACTCCCCCAGTAGTGTTTAAATCAAATAAATCCAACAAACTCTATCCCCAGTGGACATCCCCAAACAAATCTATGAAATCAAACTCAAATCCTAATCCCAGGGATAGCTAGAGCTTCCCCAGTGGAAGGTTCATATACCCGTCCCAGACTCAAGCCCATATCTCTAGCAGATATTCCTCCACTTCAATTAAAACAAAAAAAATTAAAGTCAATTTCATCTTAATCCTTGGAGGATTATAAATTCTTATCCCTAGCAAATCTTCTTTCCAAAAATCATATAATAAAATCAAATTCAAACCTTATCCCTAGCATGTGTGATCCCCTTATAGATCTCCCTCCATATCCTTGACATGTAATTCTTCTTATGCGCACCTTTAATACTTCAACCAAAAGCCTAATAATGTATTCATTCAAATTACATCATCTTAATATTGTAATCAACATTTTATGATTTGTGATTGTTCAAGTTCAAACTAATTATACAATATCATGCAAAACATATTATAGTGTGAATTAACACACTATCTTATATTATAATATATGACATTATATTATAATTTGCTATAATATAATATATTGTCTTACATTACACCTCATTATAATCACTTAAAAGGAAGAAATAACAAATTTTCTCAAAATGTGAATAATGTTCATTTTGGATGTAAAATTGTTTTTTTTTCTAGAAATGGTGCAAAATAGCATAATTTTGGTGTTGCTTCTTAGTGTGTGCCATGTATTTGGCCAAATTCTTCCATCTTAACCTTCAAATTAACATTTTTGTGAGTTTTGATGCAATATATTATGAAAATGTAAAAGATACTAAAATGTACAATAACATTTAGTAACATGCCACCACATTCATATATATATATATATATATATGTGAAGTTATATTGTTGTGTACATTATAATTTAATATGCTTTCATATAATATATTATCTTACATTACGCCTTAAAATGAATCACTTTAAACAAAAAATTTATAAAATTTGGTTGAAAAATGAACGTTTATTTTGGATGCAAAATTCCATTCTTTTGATTAAATGACACACCATAGCACGACTAATGATGTTCCCAAGCTTACCTTAAGTTTGGCCAAATCCCATCATCTCGATTATAAATCAATATTTTTTGTGAATATACACAAACTCTACTACATCATACTATAATAAACAAAAAAAATGATAAATAATAAGTACTAATACACAATAGTATGTTATAAGGCATGATGCTACACTATGTTACCTTAAGTTTGGCCAAATCCCATCATTTCAGTGTATAAATCAATATTTTTATGAATTAATCCTGTGCAAACTCTACTACATCATACTATAATAAACTAAAATATGCTAAACAATAAGTAGTAATACACAATAGTATGTATATATAATGCATGATTCTACTATGTTATGGCATCCTATATTATACAATATAACATATTTTTGTTATATTATATTGCATATCACATCACAAGGGATTGCTTAAGATAAAAAATCATAAAATTAGTCTAAACAATAAAAAACTATATATTTGAGTCGTATCACTTACATATTTTAAATTGAAATAATATATTATGATGCCATGCTCTAGCTATTATGAATTTGTCTAAATTCCACCATTTTATAGTCTAAATTAACATTTTTATAAATAATGCTAGTGTAGGCTCGATTGCATGATTATAAAAAACTAAAAAAAATTTAAAATGTGCGGAACAATATATTATGATATATGATGTTATACTATGCTACAACAAATAATATTTATTTTGAAGATAAAATCTTACTTTGTATACTACAAGTGGCAGCACACCTTTGGTACTACAACCTAATTCCCACTTCGAATTTAACAAATTTCATCATATGATTTATTATATCAATATTTTTATGATTTATATTAATATAAACTATAAGGCATAATACCATAATATACTATAACATTTTAAAGCATCTTATAAGGTACTACAACCTAGTTGAGTGATGCTCTACAAGGTTCCCATTCTTATGGTTGAGGTTTAGGGTTTAGTTTAGAGTTTAGGGTTTAGAGTTTAAAATTTAGGGTTTTTTAGTTTTAGGGTTTTTGGTTTAAGTTAGGTTTAGGTTTTAGAGTTTAGTTTTTAGGGTTTAGGTTTAGGGTTTAGGGTTTAAGTTTAGGTTTAAGTTTTAGGTTAAGGTTTAGGTTTGTTTAAGGTTTAGGTTTAGGTTTAGGTTTAATAAGTTTAGGTTTATTTTTTTAGTAGGGATTTTATTTAGGTTTATTTAGTTTATTTTTTATTAGTTTAGTTTATTTTAAGTTTTTTATTATTTTTAGTTTATTTTTATAGTTTATTTATTAGTAGTTATTTTTTTAGTTTATTTATTTTATATTTTTTATTTTTTTTATTATTTTAGGTTTATTTTATTTTAATTTAGTTTAATTTATTTATTTTTTTATTTTTTTAGGTTTTATTTAGTTTAGTTTAGGTTTATTTATTTTATTTATTTATTTTTTATTTTTATTTTTATTTTTTTTTTTAGGTTTAGGTTTAGGTTTAGGTTTTATTTATTTTTTATTTTATTTTATTTTAGTTTATTTTTTGGTTTTTTTTTATTTTATTTTATTTTTTAGGTTTTTATTTTTTTTAGTTTAGTTTAGGTTTATTTATTTATTTTAGGTTTAATTTTAGGTTTAGGGTTTTATTTTAGTTTGGTTTATTTTTTTTTTAGAGAACAAATTATATTAATATTTCTTTTTTTATTTATATAGTTTATGTTTTTAGACACAAGCAATGACATAGATAAAATGAGTTTTATTTATTTTTAGGTTTAAGTAGTATATTATATTTTATTTCTTATTTTTTATTTTTATTTATTCTCCATTTTTAGCCTAGTTAGGTGATGTTCTTATTTATTCTTAAGGTTTAGGTTAGTTTAGGTTTAGATTTTATTATTTGGGTTTTATTTTTATTTAGGTTTTAGGATTTATAGGATTTATTTAAGTTTTAGGGTTTAGGGTTTAGTTTAGGGTTTAGGGTTTAGGTTTTAGTTTAGGTTTAGGGTTTAGAGTTTAGGTTTAGGGTTTAGGGTTTTAGGTTTATGGTTTGGTTTAGGTTTAGAGTTTAGGGTTTTAGGGTTTAGGATTTAGAGTTTAGGTTTATGTTTCTTTAGATTAAGTTAGTTTTGGGTTTGGGTATTTTGGGATTTAGGTTTAGGGTTTTAAAATTAAATAAGAGGTTTAGGTTTATTTAGTTTAATATTTTATTTTTATTTATTTGAGTTTATTTTATTTTTTATTTTTATTTAGTTTAGTTTATTTAATTTAGGTGTATTTATTTTAGTTTTGGTTTTTTATTTTAGTTTATTTTTTTATGTTTAGGTTTATATTTTAGATGAGTTTATTTTATTTTATTTTTAGGGTTTATTTTTTATTTTAAGTTAGGTTTTATTTTATTTTTGGGTTTAGGTTTTGTTTATTTTAGGTTTTTTTTTTAGTTTAGGTTTAGGTTTTGTTTTAGTTTATTTATTTTATTTAGTTTAGGTTTAGGTTTTATTTATTTTTAGGTTTAGTTTTAGTTTTTTAGGTTATTTTATTTAATTTTATTTTTATTTTTTTGATTAGTGTTTATTTTATTTAGAATATTTATTTTTAAGTTTACTTTATTTTTTTAGTTTAGTTTAGCTTTTTCTTTATTTTAGTTTAATTTTATTTTTTATTTTGTTTTATTTGTAGGTTTAGGTTTTTATTTTATTTTATTTTTTATTATATCTTGGTTTAGGTATTTTTATTTATCTTATTATTGGGTTTCATTAGGTTAAGATTAGTTTTTTATGTTTTTAGGGTTTAGGGTTTAGGGTTTTGGGTTTAACATTTTAGTTTATTTTGTTTAGGTTTAGGTTTTTTAGTTTAGTTTTTTTAGGGTTTAGGGTTTTTAGTTAGTTTTAGTGTTTAGGGTTTAGTGTTTATTTTTTTTTTAAATTTTATAGGTTTATTTAGTTTATTTTTATTTATTTTTTTAGTTTATTTTATTTTTTTATTTTTATTTAAGTTTATTTTTATTTCATTTAGTTTAGTTTATTTATTTAGGTTTATTTACTTTATATTATTTTTTTATTTTATTTGAGTTTTATTTTATTTATTTATTTTTTTTAGGTTAAGGTTTTATTTTTTTATTTTTAGTTTAGGTTTAGGTTTTTTTATTTTATATAGGTTTTATTTATTTTTTTTTAGGTTTATTTTAGTTGGTTTAGGTTTTTATTTAGGTTTTATTTTTTTAGTTTATGTTTAAGTTTATTTCTAGTTTATTTTATTTTATTTAGTTTTGGTTTATGATGAGGTTTAGTTTCATTTATGTTTAGGTTTAGGTTTTATTTATTATAGTTTAGCTTTAATTTATTTTGTTTATTTCATTTTTATTTTACATTTAATGTTTTTTTTAGTTTAGGGTTTAGGTTTTATTTTTTATTTATTTTTAAGATTTATTTTTAAGTTTATTTTTTAGGTTTAGGTTTTTTTTTAGTTTTTATTATATTTTAATTTAGATTTATTTTATTTATTTTTTTATTTTAGGTTTAGTTTTATTTTATTTAGGTTATTTTATTTTTTTTTAGTTTAGTTTAGGTTTTATTTATTTTATTTTAGTTTAGTTTTTATTTTAATTTTTTTTTGGTTTAGGTTTTTTATGTTTTTATTTTATTTTTTATTTGGTTTAGATTTATTTTTTATTTATTTTATTTTTTAGTTTTATTTAGTTTAGGTTTAGGTTTTTTCTTTTATGGTTTAGTGATTTTTGTTTAGGTTAGGGTTTAGGTTTTGGGTTTAGTTTAGGTTTAGGGTTTATGTTTTATTTATTTTAGTTTAGATTTGAGTTTATTTTATTTTGCTTATTTTATTTTTATTTAGGTTTAGGTTTTGGTTTTATTTATTTTATTTTAGTTTATTTAAGTTTAGGTTTAAGTTTATTTTATTTTGTTTATTTTACTTTTTATTTTAGGTTTTTTTTTTAGTTTAGGGTTTATTATTTTTAATTTATTTTAGGTTTTATTTTATTTAATTTTAGTTTAGGTTTTATTTATTTTTTATTTTATTTTATTTTTTGGTTTATTTATTTTTTATTTAGATTTATTTTATTTTATTTAGGTTTTATTCTTATTTTACTTTATTTTTTAATTTAGTTTAAGTTTTATTTATTTTTTTTTTTATTTTATTTTTATTTTATTTTATTTATTTTAGGTTTAGGTTTTTTATTTATTTTATTTTTTTTTTATTATATTTAGGTTTAGGTTTATTTATTTTTTTATTAGATTTTATTTAGTTTAGGTTTAGGATTTTAGGTTTAGGGTTTAGGGTTTAGGTTTTTTTAGATTTTTTAGGTTTAGGGTTTAAGTTTATTTTTGGGTTTATTTTTTATTTATTATTTTTATTTTATTTATTTATTATTTTAGGTTTTTAAGTTTATTTATTTTATAGTATTTTTTTAAATTTTAGGTTTAAATTTATTTAGTTTATTTATTAATTTTTTTTATTTTATTTTATTTATTTTTTTTTTATTAGGTTTATTTTTTATTTTATTTTGTTTAGTTTATTTATTTTAGTTTAGCTTTTTTATTTTAATTTATTTTTTAGGTTTAGGTTTATTTTTTAGTTAAGTTTTATTTTTATATCATTTTTTAGGTTTAAGTTTTATTTCTAATTTTTTTGTTTTTGTTTAGGTTTTTATTTTAATTTTATAGATTTAAGTTTTAGGCTCTTATTTTTTTGTTTATTTTTATGTTTTATGTTTTAATTTAGGTTTAGGTTTATTTTAGTTTATTTTATTTTTTTTTTTTTTATTTGGTTTAGTTTAGCTTTAGTTTATTTTAAGTTTATTTTTTTATTGGTTTAGCTTTAATTTATTTTATTTATTTATTTACTTTTATTTTAGTTTTTTTTTTAGTTTTTTATTTTATTTTTTTTTTTAGGTTTTTGGGTTTATTTAGTTTATTTTATTTTGGTTTATTTTATTTTATTTTATGTTTAGTTTTTATTTTATTTAAGTTTTTATTTTTTAGTTTAGTTTATATTTTTGTTTATTATATTATAGTTTAATTTTTTATTTTTTTGGTTTAGGTTTTGGTTTTTATTTATGCTTGTAATTATTTTATTTTTTATCTTATTTTGGTTTAGGTTTTTTTTATTTATTTTATTTTTACATTTTATTTAGTTCAGGTTTAGCTTTTTAGCTTTTTAAAGTTTAGGGTTTAGGGTTAATTTATGGTTTAGGGTTTAGGGTTTAGGGTTTAGGCTTTAGGTTTTAGTTTTTGGGTTTTAGTTTTACTTTAGGGTTTAAGATTTTTTTTTAATAGAGAACAAATTCATATTAAGTATTTCATCTTTTTGATTTCATCAACAAAGTAGCACCCCAAGTTTTTTAAGACACAAGCAATGTCATAGATAAAAAATGAGCAGCCATAGAGCAAATCAAAATCCCTAGATATATAACCATCTCTTTAGAAAGTTCCATAAGTAGATCGGATTTGTTCTTTAGTTTCTCCAGTTTAGACCACCCGCTCTCGATTATCCACCATCATATATCTCTCCCTCCACCACCACCAGTATCCTCTATCTTTCCTTAGCCACCATTACTCACCACCACCTCCATATCCTCCAGACCTCCGATCCCCACCATTGAGATAACTTTCCACCACCATCATATAAATTAAGCTTTGTTCCTTCCATCAAGGTTATTCTTATTTAGGTTTAGTTTAAATTTTTTTAGGTTTATGATTTAGGTTTATTATTTATTTAGGATTAGTTTAGGTTTGGGGTTTAGGGTTTGGGTTTATTTAGATTAGGTTAGGGTTTAATGTTTAGGTTTTAGTTTAGGTTTAGGTTTTAAGGTTTAGGGTTTGAGGTTTAGGTTTTAAGGTTTAGGGTTTAGGGTTTAGGGTTTAGGGTTTGGTTTTAGTGTTTAGGGTTTCTTAGTTTTAGGGTTTAGGTTTAGTGTTTATAGTTTAGTTTTATAGTTTAGGTTTGTAGGTTTAGGGTTTAGGGTTTGATTAGTTTTAGAGTTTAGGTTTATGGTTTTGTGTTCTGGATTTAGGGTTTTGGGGTTTTTTTTAAATGAAGTAAATTGATAGGTTTAGGTTTATTTAGTTATTTTTATTTATTTGAGTTTATTTTATTTTTTATTTTATTAGGCTTACTTTTTTATTTTTATTTAGTTTAGTTTATTTATTTTAGGTTTATTTATTTTAGTTTAGATTTTTTATTATAGTTTATTTCTTAAGTTTATGTTTTTTTGTTTAGTTGAGTTTTATTTTTATTTAATTTTTTAGGTTTAGGTTTTTTTTTAGGTTTAGGTTTCCATTTTTATTTTAATTTTTTAGGTTAAGGTTTTAGGTCTTTTTTTAGGTTTATTTTTAAGTTTATATTTTAGTTTAGGTTTAGTTATTTTTTAGTTTATTTTATTTTATTTAGTTAGTTTAGGTTTAGTTTATTTTAGGTTTAGGTTTAGGTTTTAGTTATTTTAGTTTAGATTATTTTAGTTTAGGTTTAGGTTGATTTTACTTTCCTTATTTTATTTTTATTTTAGGTTTAGGTTTTTTAGTTTAGGCTTTTAGGTTTAATTTTTTTATATATTTTTTAGGTTTTATTTTTTAGGTTTATTTTTTAGTTTAGGATTTTATTTAGTTTTATTTTATTTTATTTTATTTAGGTTTTTTTTATTCTTAGGTTTAATTTATTTTTAGTTTAGTTTAGGTTTTATTTATTATATTTTAGATTATTTTATTTATTTTTTGGGTTTAGGCTTTTATTTTATTTTATTTTCCTATTATATTTAGGTTTAGGTATTTAATTTATCTAATTATTAGGTTTTATTTAGTTTAGGTTTAGTTGTTTAGGTTTTTTGTGTTTAGGGTTTATGGTTTATGGTTTAAGGCTTTAGGGTTTAGGGTTTAGGGCTAGTCTTTAGGGTTTAGGGTTTAGTGTTTAGGGTTTAGTGTCTAGGCTTTAGGGTTTAGGGTTTTTAGGGATTAGCGTTTAGGGTTTAGGGTTAGTTTTAGGGTTTAGGGCTTAGGGTTTAGATTTTTATTTAGTTTCTATTTTATTTTATTTTAGGTTTATTTTATTTTAATTTTATGTTTAGTTTTTATTTTATTTAAGTTTTTTATTTTTAGGTCTATTTTATTTTTTTAGTTTAGTTTAGTTTTATTTATTTTATTTTACATTATTTTATTTTTATTTTTTTTTAAATTTATTTAGATTTAGGTTTTAGTTTAGGTTTAGGTTTTAGTTTAAAGTTTTATTTTATTTTATTTTATTTTATTTAGGTTTATGTTTTTTTATTTATTTTATTTTTAAGTTTAGGTTTGAGGTTTTTAGGTTTTAAGGTTTGGGGTTTAGGGTTTAGGGTTTAGGGTTTAGGGTTTAGGTTTTAGGGTTTTTTTGTTTAGGGTTTAGGGTTTAGATTTTTTAGGGTTTGGTTTTAGGTTTTTTTTAGGTTAGTTTAGGGTTTAGGTTTAGGTTTTTTTTAATTTTTTTTTAATTTTATTTTAATTTTTTTATTAAATTAGTTTTTTTAGGTTTATTTAGTTTATTTATTTTAGTTTTTTTTTCTTAGTTTAGTTTAATTATTTTAGGTTTATTTAATTTAGTTTAGGTTTTTTATTTTAATTTATTTTCTAGGTTTAGGTTTAGATTTAGGTTTATTTTTTTAGTTTGGTTTAATTTTACTTTATTTTTTAGGTTTAGGTTTTATTTTTTATTTTCGGGTTTAGGTTTAGGTTTTTATTTTAATTTTTAGGTTTAGGTTTTAGGTTTTTATTTTAGGTTTATTTTCAAGTTTTATTTTATTAGTTTAGGTTTAAGTTTATTTTTAGTTTATTTTATTTTATTTAGGGTTTTGGCTTAAGTTTAGGTTTAGTATATTTTAGGTTTAGGGTTTAAGTTTTATTTTTTATTCATTTTTAGGTTTTGGTTTTTATTTAGTTTTATTTTGTTTTATTTTCATTTTATTTTATTTTTATTTTAGGTTTAGCTTTTATTTTATTTAGGTTTTTAATTTTTTACTTTAGTTTATGTTTGAATTTATTTTCTTTTATTGTAGTTTTTATCTTTTATTTTAGTTTATTTTTAGGTTTTGGTTTAGTTTTATGTTTAGGTTTAGGTTTTAGTTTAGGTTTTTTTTTACTTTATTTTAGTTTAGGTTGTTTTATTTATTTTATTTTTGGTTTTATTTAGTTTAGTTCATTTAGCTTTTAGGTTTGGGATTAAAGTGTTAGGTTTAGGTTTAGGTTTGGGTGTGGGGTTTAGGATTTTGGGTTTGGGGGTTTAGGGTTTATGGTTTTTTTGGGAAACCCCATATAGGAAATTTATTTACAAAAGAGGGTTACAAGGTCCAAGGAGATAAACTTCATAACTAATCAAAGAGCTACAATCAAGAGTAAATCCCTATCTAAGTACAACCAAAAGCAAAATAAAAGAGTAAAGGAAAGCAAAATATACAAATTTGATAAGCCAATGAATAGATCACAGGCCAAAGTTCTTAGGATGAGAGAATGCATGACACTAGGAAACCAAGAGAATAAGAGAAATGCACAAAATTGTAGAAAGGTAGAAATTAGCGATTAAAAATCTGAAAAAAAAATTTGAAACATAAGAAAGATTATAAAGAAGTGTGTGAGAGAAGGCTGCTCACCACACCAAATTAGATGCAAATAAGCATCCAAAATGAAAGGGTTACATCACAAGAGACTACCAAACCAAATGAAATCATCAGCCATCATAGCCAACAAACCTGTGGGAAGATAGCAACCATTTGTTGAAAGTCTTTTGAGCCTTAGTACCTGCAAACCTAAACAAAGCCATAAACATAATAGAAAAGGATACAACAAAGAGCGGAATGGGAAAGGGGATCCCATGCAAAAAAAATATCATCAATATAGTCACCATGGCATGAGAATCCCTACACATATGAAAATGAACCATCTTTGCCAGATCCACCTTATTTTTTACCAGAGCCAAGAGTTTAATTAGGCTAGCATGAAAGCCCACCACAAGAAAATAGTAAAAAAGGACAAGCAGAGGAAAGAAGCAATATTCAACCAGTTGAAAAGCCTACTGGAATCTAGCAAGGTAAATCAAATAGCATGTAATTAACTCCATCCTAAACATATGGGACATATATGAAACTTAGTAGTATAGCCCAAAAAAAATAATCAAATAAGCGGCAGATGTTAACAACCCCTTATTAATAATCATTGAAGTTAATAACCCAAGTGTAAAGCAAGATAGCATAACCCAAACCCAAATAAAATCAGTCTAATAGAGCCAAGATGGAATGCGACAGATTAGATGGACGAAGCCATATAAGTGCCACCATAAATAATTCCAAATATAATCGAGGAACCAAGAAGCTTGGGCATAAAACCGATAATCCAGTTCAACAACCAAGATAGCAAATAATAGGCAGCCATAAAACCACCCATTTAGAATAGACAATAAGATAATATAGGTAATAGCATAATCAGTGATGCACAAGTCTAATGAAACAAGATGAAAAATAGCAACAAATTAAATAGACCACAAACATCGTGATTCTAGATTGGAAATAGCAAAAATCGAAAATAACCACAACAAATAGCAACAACAACCTCAAAATGGACAAAAGACCAATCCAATGACCAACATTTAAAATAGCAATACAATTATTGCACCCACCATAAGATAAGCCAAGAAAAAAGAGAGGTACATAGATACAAAAGGGGTTTGAAAAGAGAGCCATCATTGAAATCCTTCAAAATGAAGAAGATCAGCTTGACTAAACCAACATCCTCAGAAAAGTAGGCTGAAAGAAATCATTAAATAAGTCCAATCTGAGACAATAATAAGGGTATTAATTTCTCCTTACAAGTTGGGAAGGTGAGTTTAGCAAAAGCAATCAGAAAAACATCCCAAAAGCGACCTGCCATGAGACAACCAGTAGCTTTGGGCATAAAACCTATAATCCAGTTCATAAACAAACAAGATAACAAATAATGTAGCCATAAACCACCCATTGTAGAATAGGCGTGCATAAGTTAATTTCCAAGTAGGTAATAGCATAATCCGAATAGAGTCTAACTAAATCAAGATGGAAAAAAAGTAGCTTTAGATACGACAAACATGTGATCATTAGGTACGGGTTTAAAGAAAAGTAAAAGCCAACAAATAGACAACAACCTCAGAAGTAGCTTGCTAGACATAAGATCCAAAAATCCAACTGCCAACAATTAAAACAACAATACAATTATTGCACCGACCATAAGATAAGATAATAAAAAAAGTGGTACAACATAGACACAAAAGGGGTTCAAAAGGGAGCCATCATTGAAATCCTTCAAGACAAAGGAGAGAAGGCTTGTAGCTAAACTAACATCCTCAGTAAAAGCGGTGGAAAGAAATAATTAAGTAAGTCCAATCCAAAAGACAATAATACAAGGGTATGGAAGTTTTCTCACAGTTGGTAAGGTGAGGTTAGCAAAAGCAATCAAAAACATCCCAAAAGCAACTTTTTGGACATAATAAAATCCAAATTAAAGAAACATTATTGCATCCACCATAAGATAATCCAGTAAAAAAATAGTGGTACAACATAGAGTCAAAAGTGGTTCAAAGGAAAGACATCTTTGAAATCCTTCAAGACACAGAAAAGCAGACCAGCAGCTAAGCCCACAACATCAGTAAAAATAGGCTGGAAGGAAATCAAAAAGTAATTCCAATCCTGCAAAGAAGAAGTTATATTAGCAAGGGTATTGCAGTTTCTCTCCTTACAGTTTTGGAGGTGAGGTTAGGGAGCATTAGAGGGGCCACATCCATAATAAAGGGAGAAAAATAGATAAATTAATGTCATGAAATCTATACAAAAAATATAGAAACATTGATCAGAAAGTGAGCCCCGAATAGATTTCCAAAAAAGGAAAAGAGGAAATACAACCATAATATATAATGGAAAATAGATGGGACCCCTTAATAAAATATTGATGGCAAGAAGTCTCCCTGTTGATCAAAAGTAAAGTAGAAATTAAAGCATAATACATCTCCCTCAGTGAGAAACACCTTAATTGGGTGAATAAAGCAGTAAGACCCCAAAAAGGTTAGGGTAATTAATCCAACAACAGATGCCACAGAGATCAACAATTAACCAGAAAGGGTTATCAGCAAAATTTAGAGAAACAACAACACTAAATAGAAGTTGATCATGATTAAGCAGTAATATAACAGCCAAACCAATAGGATGGATTAATTTTAGGTAAGGAATCGATTGTCCAGACTAACCAAACCAAATGTTTAGGAAGTGTAAGTTGATCAAAGAATTTAATCTAACCTAGATTAGCAAGGTAATCAATACAAATATACATGAGTGATTTTAAAATAGAGTTGAGAAAGGAGAGCTCTAGTGCTTGAAAAGGTAGTACAATTACGTATTGCCCATTTTGGTGGAAGTCAAAAGATCAATCGCAATAGGGCATCCACCTCAATCAAATATTGAGCCAACTTTTTGAAGGCAAATCTCAATATCTTTATAAAGCCATTAGCAACAAAACTAAAGAGCAAGTATTAAGGGGTAAGCAAAAAGCACATAGACTTTACCATTAAGGTTTAAATTGCCACCGTAGAAGAATTTTGAGAGAAGAGCCATTTTAAAGTATTAGCATGATGTTTTACCCAATAAACAATCATCTTTTTCTGTTGGGTGGATCGCAAGTTAAAATCAGTTTATTGGCCACATATTTATAGCCTTTGAATTGATTGTAGTTAATTAAATTGGCATTAAACAAGTCATTTTATTTTTAATTATAATTATCTCATGTGGTTCATAGGAATCCCATGATGTTTTGCATCATTTTGTCCATCCATATGAACCAAAAAGAGTGATAGCTATGACTTTAATGTCACCTTTAATAGTGTTTTTAAAATAATCTTCAAGAAGTTGGTATAGAGTTAAGGAGCCATTGAATTTGACAATATTAAAGAGATCATCATACCAAATCCATAGTTTGGAAGCAATGGCTCCATTAACAAAACATGATTCACATTCTCAATGTGAAAGCGGCGTAAGAAGGTAAGTAAAACCTTTACCCCACATCAAGGAGTCAATGGATAAGTTTTTCAAAATATGCCAAGTTAGAATAGAAATAGGAATAGTGTTATTCCAAAGTTTACACATTGGAGAAATCATGAGCTTCTTTAATATGAATCCAAACATTTTAAGGTTGAAATCACCATTTTGGGAAAGCTTAAAAGGATCGATCATGATTGCTAATGATAGGAATAATAGTAAGCTTATCTAAAGAGAGAGAAAGGAATATAAGGTGCTTACTATTGTTCCACTTATTATTCTAGAAAGAGTTCACTTTAATAGCGGTGGAGTGGGTAGAAAGTAATTCATCAATGGACCCACCTCGGTCAGTTATCTTGCCAAAAGAAAGAGGTTCAGTTAATCCCCAAGAGATTAAAGATTTTGCTTCCCATTTGATGGAACAAAGTCTTTTCCATAGAGTCTCCCACTTTATAGGGCAAATGAGAGGGTGTTTATCAATATTTGGCGATCATGAAATTAGCCCAAAGACTATTGTTGCTCTAAAATTCCACCAAAGTTTATATGAAAAGTAGTGATAGCTTCCCCGATTGGCAAACCCAAAAAAGAATGCCACTTTTATAGAGGAGGCATTCTTTTAGTAGAATTATTTAACCCCAAAGAATTTGTTAAGGAGGCTCAATTCTATTAATGGTAGAATTGTTCGGCACAATGGTTTGAATGAGATATAAAGGCATGGAGTTAAGGGAGCTCTTAATCAAAGTGAGCCTACCACCAAATGATTGTAAATGAAATTCCCAAACAGAAATTTTATTAGAGAATTTTTGGATTAACTCATCAAAGAGATGTGATCTTTGAGGGAGCACCAAGATATTTAATAGAAAGTTATTGTTGCTGAAAATTAGTAATTATCAAGATTTGATTGATCCTATTAATAGGGATTTTAGAGGAAGGAATGAAACAGCTTTTACCTTCATTAAGAATGAAACCACTTTCATTACCAAATTTATTTAAAAGATTCTTAATAGTTTTAATGATGAGTAGAGGCATTGCAAAAGATTATGAAGTCATGAAACTAAGATGAGATAGGAAGACCACCTTGAGTTCTAAAAATATGCTAGGATTGTTATTGAAAAGATCATTAAGGCTCTCAGATATTCAATAGCAATAATAAAGAGGGAAATAAGGGATCTCCTTGTCTCAAAATGCATAGAAGAAAAAAACCTAGGGACTCACCATTCATGATAAAGAACCAAACATTGGTAATACAATTTTTTAATGGTGAATAAAATAGTAAGAAAAAAAAACAAAAGAAGTATTGAGGAAATTCAAGAGAGGTTGTCAAAAGCTTTAGAGATGTCTAATTTGAAAAGGATGTTACCACCTATGGTAGAAGCATCAATGTAATGAATCTCTTGGGCTAGAAGAATGTTGTCAAATAGCTCTACCTTTAACAAAACCGGTTTGGTTGGGGAAATAATTTTAGGCGGTAGCAGCGGACTAATTCTATTGGTAATTAATTTAGCAATGAGTTTATGAAAGAAGGTGCAAAGGCTGATAGGTTTGAAATCACCCCAAGATTAAGGATTATTAATTTTGAGAATGAGAACAATGGAAGTACTAGAAAAATATCTAGGTAAAGCATTGCCATCAAAAAACTCAACGACAACATCGGCAAGGTCAGACTTAATAATAGGCCAACATATCTGAAAAAAATGAGTCGTTTAGCCTTCAGGGCCAGCAAAAAAATTAGTGTTCATGCTATTGAAAATATTACAAATCTCAGCTTCTATAGGATGCAAATTAAGCAAATGGTTACCATCATTAGTAATCATTGAGGGAATCAGAGGAGAGTTAGAGAGATCTTCTAAGGTAGGGTTATTGCTTAATAAGTTTTTAAAATGTTGTATGACAGAATCTTTAATATCATTATTATTAGTGATCCAGTTGCTGTTATAATTTTTATTTTTTTTAATAGAGTTTAAGGCTTTCTTTTTTTTGAAAAGAGCATGGAAATACTTGGTATTTCTATCACCATCACCAATATGTTTGCTAGCAGCCTTTTGCCTCCAGTATGTTTCCTTCATATTCTAATATTTAAGCAAGTTATCTTTAGCTTCATTCAACTCCTCAAGTTTAGTAGAATCGGTCAAATAGCATCTTCAAGAGAACAAACTAATTGTTCCATATTTTGATATTGGCAAAAGATTTTTAAAATGATGCTTGTTCCAATTTAGGTTTTATTTAAGCCTTGTAAGCTTAAGCGAGAATCATGTATAATGAATTATCGGATGAAGCCATCCATTAATGGATATAACATTTATGAAATCAATGTGTTGGATCCACATATTTTAGAATCTGAAAGAAGTTGGGGAGGATAATCTATTGGAGGGATTTTGGACAAAAATCAAAAGTGGAGCATTATTAGACAAAGTTCTGCCCAAATGTTTAGCAAAAGTAAGGGGCCATTGATTGATCCAAAGAGAATTAAAAAGAGTCTTATCAAGCCACTGCCAAAGTCTAAAGTTATGCCACGTATAGTCGAAGCTCAAAAAGCTAATATCAATCAGATTACAATCAAGAATCATATTAGAAAAATCTTCCATGGATTGAATGTTAGGAGAGTAACCTCCCCTTCTTTCTGAGGAAGAGAGAATAGTGTTAAAATCACCCCCAACCAACCAGGGTTTGTTGACCGAAGAGGCAAAAGTTCTTAAGTTATCCCAAAGGATGTTCCTACCAGCTCTATTATAAGAAGCATAAATAAAAGAACCTAAAGCAAAAAATTCACCCAATGAGATGTGGACATTAACCAATTGTTGAAGATCATCAAGGATAGAGATGTTGACTAAATTATTCCAAAACACCAAATTTTATTGCTAATATTATAAAAGAAATTTTGAAAGCCAAGCATTCTAGCAACATGGTTGATCTTAGAAGAGTGTATGAATGGTACAATAAGAACAAGTAAGGCTATGTTATGAATACAGCAAAGACTTCTGATACGATTGCGTACAATGAGAGTCCCAATACCTAAAACATTCAAAATTAGAAAATTGATCATAATAAAATAAGAAAGAAAGGAAAAGAGATAACTAAAGAAATAATAAAGTAAGAAGAAAAGAAAACTAAAAATAGTTATTTATGGGAAGTTAGAGAAGATCTAGTAGTTCTAGTGGAGCTATTAGTGAACATTCTAGCTTTAAGAGATTTTTCTTAAAATAGTTTGAAAAGATCTATCATTGTCCAAAGTATCACCATCGAGAGGATTTGTGATATTCAGAATAGGACTTGTATCAGTCAAAGAATTTCTAATGGTAATTTCCCCTTCTTCAATGTTAGAATTAAGCTAAGAAAATGGGTTAGCATGCGCATCACTCTGAAGGGTAGGAGAATGAGAGGTTGTGAAGCCATTAATAACACAGATTTCATGCTCAATTTCAGAATTACTTTTCAGATTTTGTTCCATCATCAAAGGATCAACAATTTTCAAATTTTTTTCTTTCATCAAATGATCAACTCCAGAATTTGTTCTCAGATTTTGATCCAACCTGAAGTTTCCATTCAAATCACTAGTAGGGTTCATATGAGTCTCCTCGGGTTCACTAGCAAAAAGGGGTAGGTTAGACTGAGTCAAGGTATTATCTTGAGGAGCCAAATTATTACAATTAGAAGTAATGTTAATTTAGTTATCATTAGCCTCCTCACGAACTTCATAAGTATTATTTTTAACATGCTCAAATTGCTCTCCAATAGGCAAATTAGTGGATAGAAAAGGAGCAGGGGTAGGGGGATGATTCCCATTTGGAGTGACTTTAGGAACATAAGCAAATTTATTAGTTTTTTTCATTTGATAGAGTAGGATTAGGATCCAACAATTTATTATTTTTAAGATGAGGATGCAACACAAAACATTCGGAATGATCATGACCATGAATCTTACAATGTGTGCAAAAAATAAGTAAGTTCTCAAATTCCACTTTTTGATTATAATCAAACTTCTCAGCCATCCAAACTTCTTTAAGATGCTTTTTAGTAATCAATCTCAACCAAAATATGAGCAATAGAAGGTCGTGATCTCACTGGTGGCGATCAATTTGAAGAGGCCCAAAAAGAGAGCAAGAAAGAACTTGATGTGTAACATAATGTATTCTCATATTAGGAAGAGCTAGCCATATAGGAATAATTGGGGATTCCTCTTTAATATCAAAAAGAGGATACCATTTTAGAAGTTACATTTGACAATTAAACAAAGTAAGAAGCGTGGGCAAAACTCTTGAATAATCTAAGTCATTAGAGAGCTGAATTAAAATATGCCTATGATTAATCAATCGATAGTGAAAACACGAAGTTTAAGGCTATGAAAAATGATCGGATGTTATCAAGAGTTGGCGTAAGGAAAATTTACCAACTAAAGAGAATTCAGGAACTTTTCCACGTCTAGATTGAGCACATAACGAGGCATACCACAAAAAGAGGTCGAGATCAAATTCACTGAAGCATTAGGGAAAAGGTTCTTACCAGATAATGTGTCCTTAAAGGACTTAACTGCAGGAATAATAGCAGTTAATTTTGGATCCATAATTCCATGTAAATCTGATGCCCTAGCCGATGCCTCAAAGATGGATAAGCTCGGCTACATGGAAAGTGGCTCCTCTGCCATTGAAAGAGCAAAGGGAAACTCACATTAGAGGCCAATCAAAGACAAATTATCAAAAAAATTGATCGAGAATGATCAGAAATGGGCCAAGTCGCAAGGAAAATGAAAGGGAAAAATGCAATTGCCAGAGAGCTCCGCGGCCGAGAGGGGAGGAGGATTTTGGGTTTGATTTATTTATTTGGATTTAAGTTTAGGTTTAGTTTAGTTTAGGTTTAGCTTATTTTAGTTTAGGTTTAGGTTTAGGTTTAGGTTTAGGTTTAGGGTTTAGGTTTAGGTTTAGGTTTTAGTTTAGGTTAGGTTTAGGTTTAGGTTTAGGTTTAGGTTTTATTTAGGTTTAGGTTTAGTTTAGGTTTAGGTTTAGGTTTAGGGTTTGGGTTTAGGTTTAGGTTTAGGTTTGCTTTAGTTTATTTAGGTATATGGTTTAGGTTTAGGTTTAGGTTTCAGTTTAGGTTTAGGTTTAGGTTTAAGGTTTAGGGTTTATGGTTTAGGGTTTAGGTTTTTGGATTTAGGGTTTATTATTTAGGGTTTAGGGTTTTAGGGTTTAGGGATTAAAGTTTAGGGTTTTAGGATTCAGGGTTTAGGGTTTAAGTTTTAAGTCAAGGGTTCAGGTTTTAGTTTAGGGTTTAAGGGTTATAAAATTTTTTTTAATAAAGAATAAATTTAGATTCAATATTTCTTCTTTTCAATTTTATCAACGAAGTAACTCACCAAGTTCTCTAGACACATGTGACAACCTTGATAAAAAATGAACACAAATAGAGCAAATCAAAGACCCTAAAAAACTAGAACTGTCGTTACTTTAAAGGCACAGTTCCATAAGCAGCAGATCGTATTAGTCGTTCTTCATTTTCTCTAGTTCCCATCCAAACCACCCCGACTCTCAGTGGCGGATCCACCATCATATATCTCTCTCCCTGCCACCACCATGGCTATAACCTCCATCGGTCCTACCACCTCCATAACCACCTGCTCACCACCTCCATATCCCCTTTTAGTTCCCCCCCACTAGGATAATTGCCACCTATGCCTTCGCCACCATGGATAGAGCAACACTGAGCCAGTTTGATGGTGATGTACTTGTTGTTAAAGTTCTGCCCATTATTAAGGTTTAAGTTTATTTTTTTAATTTATTAACTTACTTTAGGTTAAGTTTTAGGGTTTGGGGTTTAGAGTTTAGGGTTTAGAGTTTGGGTTTAGGGTTTATGATTTAGGGTGTAGGGTTTATGATTTAGGGTTTAACATTTTAAGGTTTATGCTTTTAGGGTTTAGGGTTTAGGATTAGGGTTTAGGGTTTAGGGTTTAGGGTTTAGGGCTTAAGGTTTTTTAGATATTAGGGATTAAGGTTTAGGGTTGTAGGTTTAGGGTTTAGGATTTAAGGTTTAAGGTTTTTTTTAAAAAACAAATTAAGTAAATTGATAGGTTTAGGTTTATTTTATTTATTTTATTTTTATTTATGTTAATTTTTTATTTTTATAAAGTTTAGTTTATTTTTTCTAAGTTTATTTGTTTTAGTTTAGGTTTTTATTTTAGTTTATTTTTTTTGGTTTTGGGTTATTTTTTAGTTGAGTTTTATTCTTATTTTATTTTTTTAGGTTTATATTTTATATTTTATTTTTAGGTTTATGTTTATATTTTTATTTTAACTTTTTAGGTTTAGGTTCTAGGTTTTTATTTTAGGTTTATTTTTAAGTTTTATTTTATAGCTTAGGTTTAGGTTTATTTTTAATTTTTTTTATTTATTTTTTTAGGTGTAGGTTTAATTTTAGTTTATTTTAGGTTTAGGTTTTATTTATTTTAGTTTAGTTTATTTTAGTTTACTTTTAGGTTTAGGTTTATTTTATTTTATTTATTTTATTTTTATTTTAGGTTCAGGTTTTTTTTTCATTTAGGGTTTACGTTTTATTTTTTATTTATTTTTAGGTTTTAATTTTAGGTTTAGGTTTTATTTAAATTTTATTTTATTTTATTTTAGGTTTCTTTTTTATTTACATTTATTTTATTTTATTATTTTTTCTTAGGTTTATTTTATTTTTAGTTTAGTTTTCATTTTTGTTTATTTTATATTTCATCTTATTTTTAGGTTTAGGTTTAGGTTTTTATTTTATTTATGTTTAAATTTTTTTATTTATTTTTTTTATGTTTTATTTAGTTTAGGTTTAGCTTTTTTTAGTTTTTAGGGTTTAGGGTTTAAGGTTTAGGGTGTGTGGTTTAGGTTTTAGGGTTTTAGGTTTTAGAACTTAGGATTTTAGTTTAGGGATTAGGTTTAGGGTTTAGGGTTTAGGTTTTAGGTTTATTTAGGTTTTTAGATTTAGGGTGTGGTTTAGGCTTTAAGTTTTTAGGTTCAAGTTAATTTAGGGTTGAGGTTTAGGTTTATTTTAGTTATTTTAGTATTTTAGAGTTTTAATTAGTAGTTTAAATTTATTTAGTTTAGTTTTTTTAGATTTAAAATTAAGTTTAAGGAGTTTAGGGTTTAGAGGTTTTAGGGTTTAGTTTAGGATTTTAGTTTAAGTTAGATTTAGGTTTAAGTTTAGGTTTAGATTTTTGGATATAGGTTTGATTTAGGTTTAAGGTTTATAGTTTAGTTTAGGTTTAGGTTTATAGTTAGGGGAGGAGTTTAGGGTTTAGGTTAAGGTTTAGGGTTAGGGTTTAGGGTTTTAGGTTAAATTTAGGGTTTAGTTAGTTTAGTTTTAATTAAATGGTTAGGTTTTATTTATTTAGTTTATTTTCTATTTTTATAGTTTATTTTATTTTTATTTTATTTAGTTTATTTATTTTAGGTTTATTTACTTTAGGTTAGTCTTTTTTATTTTAGTTTAATTTTTAGGTTTAGGTTTAGGTTTATGATTATGCTTATTTTTATAGTTGAGTTTTATTTTTATTCTATTTTTTAGGTTTAAGTTTTATTTTTTATTTTTAGATTTATCTTTATGTTTTTATTTTGATTTTTTAAGGTTTAGGTTTTAGGTTTATTTTTAGGCTATATTTTTTAGTTTAGATTTAGGTTTATTTTTAGTTCATTTTATTTTATTTAATTTAGGTTTAATTTATTTCTGGTTTAAGTTTAAGTTTTATATATTTTTGTTTAGGTTTAGGTTTAGTTTATTTTTATTTTAGGTTTAGGTCTTTTTTAGTTTATGGTTTAGCTTTACTTTTTATTTATTTTTTAGGTTTATTTTTTAGGTTTACATTTAGTTTTATTTTATTTTAACTTAGGTTTAATTTATTTTATTTTACATTTAGTTTTATTTTATTAAGTTTTATTATTAGGTTTATTTTTTTTAGTTTAGTTTAGGTTGTTCTTTATTTTATTTTTATTTATTTTCATTTTTTAATTTATTATATTTTTAGGCTTAGATTTAGGTTTTAGTTTAGGTTTTTATTTTATTTATTTTATTTTATTTAGGTTGAGGTTTATTTATTTATTTATTTTGTTTTAAGTTTTATTTAATTTAGGTTTAGGTTTTTTGGTTTTTAGGGTTTAAGGTTTAGGGTTTAGGGTTAAGGGTTTTAGGGTTTAGGTTTTAGGGTTTTAGGGTTTAGGGTTAGAGTTTAGGTTTAGGGTTTAGTGTTTAGGCTTTAGGTTTTAGGGTTTTTAGGGTTTAGGGTTTAGGGTTTATGGTTTAAGGTTCTAAGTTTGGGGTTTAGTGTTTAGGGTATAGGTTGAGTTTGTGGTTTTAGGGTTTTAGGTTGAGGTTTAGGTTTAAGGTTTATAGTTTTAGTTTAGGTTTTTAGGGTTTAGAGTTTCTTTTAGGTTTAAGTTGAGTTTTAGTTTATTTTAAAAATTAAATAGGTAGTTTAGGTTTATTTATTTATTTTAATTTAAGTTTATTAGTTAGTTTAAGTAAATTTTAGAGTTTAGTTAGGGTTTAGGTTTTAGGTTTAGGTTAAATTTTAAGTTTAGGTTTAGGTTATTAGTTTACTTTAGTTTAGGTTTAGGTTTTAGTTTAGTTTAGGTTTAAATTAAGTTTAGGGTTAGGTTTTAGGTTTAGTTTATAGTTTACATTTTTTTAGGTTTAGGTTTAGAGTTGTAGGTTTAGTGTTTTAGATTTAGATTTAGGGTTAGCTTTAGGGTTTAGGGTTTAGGGGGGTTTACGATTTAAGGTTTAGGATTTTTTTTAATTAAGTAAATCGATAGGTTTATGTTTATTTAGTTTACTTTATGGTTTAAGGTTTATTTATTTATTTTTGCTTAGCTTTATTTTTTATTTTATTTAGTTTAGTTTGTTTATTTTAGGTTTATTTATTTTAGTTTATTTTTTTATTTTTAGGTTTAGGTATACGCTAATTTTTTAGTTGAGTTTATTTTTATTTTATCTTTTAGTTTTAGGTTTTTAGGTTTTAGGGTTTAGGGATTATGGTTTAGGGTTTTAGCATTTAGGGTTTAGGGTTTAGGGTTTAGGCTTTATAGGATTAGGGTTTTAACATTTAGGGTTTAGGGTTTAGTTTTATTTATTTATTTTTAATTATTTTTTATTTTTAGTATAGGGTTTAGGGTTGATGTTTTATTTTAGGTTTATTTTAAATTAGTTAATTATAGGTTTAGATTATTTTAGTTTATTTTAGGGTTTAGGGTTTGGGGTTTAGTGTTAGCTTAGGGTTTAGGTTTTATTTTTTTATTTTTATAAAATTAAGTAAGAGTTTATGTTTATTTATTTTATTTAGTTTACTTTATTTATTTTAATTTATTTTATGTTTTATATTTTATTTATGTTTATTTTTAATTTTTTTTTTAGTTTAGTTTATTTATTTTAGTTTATTTTTTAGGTTTAGGTTTAAGTTTATGTTTATTTTTATATTTAAGTTTATTTTTTTATTTTTTTTTTGGGTTTACTTTTTTTTATTTTTAGGTCAAGTTTGGGTTTTGATTTTATTTTCTTAGGTTTAGGTTTTAGGTTTTTATTTTAGGTTTATTTTAGGTTTTATTTTTTAGTTTTGGTTTAGGTTTACTTTTTAGTTTATTTAATTTTATTTAGTTTAGGTATAGGTATAGGTTTTAATTATTTGGTTTAGTATATTTTAGTTTAGGTTTAGGATTTTTTTTAGTTTATGGTTTAAGATTTATTTTTTTATTTTTTAGGTTTTATTTTTAAGTTTATTTTTTAGGTTTATGTTTTTATTTAGTTTTTATTTTATCTTATTTTAGGTTCATTTTAGGTTTATTTTAGTTTTATTTTACATTTAGTTTTTATTTTATTTAAGTTTTTTTATTCTTAGGTTTACCTTATTTTTTTTAGTTTAGGTAGGCTATTATTTATTTTATTTTAGTTTATTTTTATTAATTTATTTTATTTTATTTTTAGGTTTTGGTTTAGGTTTTAATTTAGGTTTTAAGTTTATTTTATTTTTTTAATTTAATTAGGTTTAGGTATTTTTATGTTTTTTAATTTAAGGTTTTATTTAGTTTAGGTTTTTAGGGTTTAAAGATTAGGGATTAGGGTTTATTTAAGGTTTAGTGTATAGGGTTTATGTTTTAGGGTTGTAGGTTTTCGATTTAGGGTTTAGGGTTTTTTAGGGTTTACGGTTTAGTGTTTAGGGCTATCTTAGGGTTTAAGGTTTTTTAGGGTTTAGGGATTAGGGTTTTGGGTTTATGGTTGTAGGTTTAGAGTTTAGGGTTTAGGGTTAGTTTTAGGGTCTAGGGTTTAGGGTTTAAGATTTAGGATTTAGGGCTTTTGGATTTGCATTTTGGGATTTTTTTTAATTAAATAAATCAGTAGGTTTAGGTTTATTTAGTTTATTTTTTATTTATTTTAGTTTATTTTTTATTTAGGTTTATTTTATATTTTTATTTAGTTTAGTTTATTTATTTTAGGTTTATTTATTTTAGTTTAGGCATTTTATTTTAGTTTATTTTTTAGGTTTTGGTTTATGTTAATGTTTCTTTTTTAATTTAATTTTTTTTTGGTTTATGTATTTATTTTATTTTTTTCAATTTTTGTTTTAGTTGTTTATTATAGTTTAGGTTTAGGTTTAGCTTTTATTTATTTTTGTTTAGTTTATTTTAGTTTAGCTCTAAGATTATTTTATTTTGTTTATTTAAGCTTTAGGTTTTTTTGTAGGGTTTAGGATTTGTTTATTATTTATTTTCATATTTATTTTTTAGGTTTACGTTTTTATTTTATTTTTATTTTATTTTATTTTAAGTTTATTTTATTTTTATTTTACATTTAGTTTTTATTTTATATATGTTTTTTTATTTTTAGGTTTATTTAATTTTTTAGGTTTAGTTTAGGTTTTTATTTATTTTATTTTAGTTTAGTTTTATTTTTTTATTTTATCATGTTTTTTAAGTGTAGGTTTAGGTTTAAGTTTTAGTTTAGGTTTTTATTTTATTTTATTTTTTTTAGGTTTAATTTTATTTTATTTATTTATTTAATTTTATATTTAGTTTAAGTGTTTTGGGTTTATGGTTTTGGGTTTAGTGTTTAGGGTTTAGGGTTTAAGGTTTAGGGTTTGGGGTTAAGGTTTAGGGTTTAGGGTTATAGGGTTTAGGGTTTAGGGTTTAGGGTTTAGGGTTTAGGGTTTTAGGGTTTAGGGTTTAGGGTTTAAGTTTTTGGGTTTAGAGTTTAGGGTTTAGGGTAAGTTTTAGGGTTTACGATTTAGGGTTTGGGTTTTATTTATTTATTTTTATTTATTTGTTTATTTTTAAATTAAGTAAACTGGTAGGTTAAGGTTTATTTAGTTTATTTTATTTTAATTTTTATTTAATTTAGTTTATCTATTTTAGTTTTATTTATTTTTGTTTAGGTTTTTATTTTTGTTTTTTTTTTTGTTTAGGTTTTGGTTTAAGATTATTTTTTAGTTTAGTTTTATTTTTATTTTATTTCTTAGCTTTCAATTTTATTTTTTTATTTTTAGGTTTAATTTTAGGTTTATATTTTATTTTTTTAGGTTTACATTTTAAGTTTTTATTTTTATTTTTTTTAGCTTTAATTTTTTAATTTATGTTTAGGTTTACTTTTAGATTATTTTATTTAGTTTTGTTTAGGTTTATTTTATTTTAGGTTTATGTTTAGGTTTTATTTATTTTAGTTTAGTTTACTTTAGTTTAGGTTTAGGTTTATTTTATTTTGTTTATATTATTTTATTTTAGGTTAAGTTTTTATTTTAGTTTAGGGTTTGGGTTATTATTTATTTATTTTTAAGTTTATTTTAGGTTTAGGTTTTATTTAGTTTTATTTTATTTTATTTTATTTTATTTTATTTTTTATTTTATGTTTAGTTTTCATTTTATTTAGGTTTATTATTCTTAGGTTTATATTATTATTTTTGATTAGTTTAATTTATTTATTTTATTTTATTATTTTTTTCATTTTTATTTTATTTTATTTTATTTTAGGTTTATGTTTTAGTTTAGGTTTTATTTTATTTTATTTTATTTAGGTTTTTTTATTTATTTTATTATTTAGTTTTTAGTTAGGTTTAGGTTTTAGGTTTTTAGGGTTTAGGTTTAGGGTTTAGTGTTTAGGGTTCATTAGGTTTATGGTTTTAGGGTTTAGGTTAGTTTAGGTTTAAAGTTTAGGGTTTAGGGTTTAGGGATTTGAGGGTTTAGGATTTGGGGTTTAGGGTTGGGGTTTTAGTTAGGGTTTTAGGTTTATAGTGGGTTTAGGGTTTTTAGGGTTTAAGGTTTAGGGTTTAGGGTTAGTTTAGGGTTCATGGTTTTAAGGTTTAAGGTTTATGGTTTAGGGTTAGTTTAGGGTTAGGGTTTAGGCTTTAGGGTTTATGGTTAGTTTATGGTTTAGGGTTTAGGGTTTAGGGTTTATGGTTTATGGTTATAAGTTTAGGGTTAGTTTTATGGTTTAGGTTTAGGGTTTAGGATTTATGGTTTAGGGTTTAGATTTATTTAGTTTATTTATTTTTTATTTCAGTTTATTTTAATTTTTATTTTTTTAGGTTTATTTAGTTTATTTTTTATTCATTTTATTTATTTATTTTTATTATATTTAGGTTGATTTATTATTTTTATTTAATTTAATTTATTTATTTTAGTTTATTTTAGTTTAGGTCTTTTTTTATTTTAGTTTTATTTAGTTTAGTTTAGGTTATTTTATTTTAGTTTATTTTTTAGGTTTATGTTTATTTTTTAGTTTAGTTTATTTTTATTTTATTTTGTAGATTTAGGTTTTTTTATTTTTTTATTTATTATGTTTAGGTTTTTTATTTTATTTTTTTTAAGTTTAGGTTTTAAGTTTTATTTTAAGTTTATTTTAGGTTTTATAGTTTAGGCTTAGGTTTATTTTAGTTTATTTTATTTTATTTAGTTTAGGGTTTAGGTTTAGTTTTTCTAGGTTTAGGTTTAGGTTTTATTTATTTTAATTTAGTTTATTTTAGTTTAGGTTTATGTTTATTTTATTTTATTTATTTTAGGTTTAGTTTTTTTGTTTAGGGTTTAGGTTTTATTTTTATTTATTTTTATGTTTATTTTTAAGGTATAGGTTTTTGTTTAGTTTTAATTTTATTTTTGGTTTTGTGCTGCCATCCTTCAAGTTCTTTGATTGCAGTGGGAACCTATGATAACACATTTCACAGATTAGAGCCGGTTGTTGCAACACACCATGGCAGCAACACACTCCTCTTCCACCTTTTCGTTAGCAGTCTGCTAGGTGTTGCATTTGATTGGTACACCGAAAAACCTAATGGTTCGATGAAGACTTTTCCTGAGTTGGAGCACCTCTTCATCAAGAGGTTTCTTTGCAGCTCAGAGAGTCATTATAGTTGACTTCATTGTAGAAACAAACTCAATGAGTCCTTTGTTGATCACATTCTCAGGTGGCACAACCTTTGCATGAAATGGGAACCACAGTTGTTCGAATGACATTACATTGAGATTCTTCTCAAGAATATCCATGGTCCGGTCGCCTTCATGCTTAAGGGCTTTACCATCAAAACATTTGAGAAATTAATCAACAAGGCGGCTAGCCAACAAGAAGAAGCCAAATAGTTGCCCTTTCCCGACTAATCATCTAGGCCCAAGCCGTAGAAGGTGTGAGAAGAAGCTAGGGATAGTTGTGCTAGTGGATAGAGGGAAGGAGCTAGCCAGAGTTCAGTATGAGAGACTACGAGCTCAGCAGCCTCTTTTTCCACCTCCTCTTCCACCACCTCGGCCATCATATTGGCCACCGCAGCCACCACAATGACCATTTCCACCACCTCAGTAGCCTACCTAGCAGCGGTATTTATATCCATCACCAGGTAGCTACGTTCCACCTACTATTGCCGATAGATTGAATAAGCCATAGGAAAATTTTTAAGAATCTCTTAAAGAAACCTAATTTTTAGTTACCAGCGCCTAAGAGGTTGGAGGAACTAGGCAAGAGCGATGATCCTAGCTATTTCCCCTATCACTGCATGTTAGGCCATGTCTTAGAGGATTGTATCACTTTTAAGGACTAGCTTGAGTGCAGCTATAAGTTGAGAGCCATAATTATCCCTAAAGAATATTAATTAGAACAACCATCTAGTTATGTTAGAGTAATCCTTGGGGATACTTGTGCCAAAGAAGGTTAGGATATCTTCCTATCCCGATCCTCTAAGTAGATCATTTCTAAAATCAAGAAGCTTTCCTTGTAGGTGCCTGAAGTATCTCAAACCTTCAACAAGAAGGTTTGCTAGTTACATAACAAGGTAGTATCACCATACTTCCCTTGGATAGTCCAGTAGCACAGCCACCATCTACGTCTAGTACTCCCTCCATTATTGCAACTACCACCTCTTCTGCTAGCTCCTCTTATACCAGCAAAAGCATTGTATCTATGGATAAGAGCACTAAATCCCTTAATCTACTTACTTTACTTGATTTTTATCATGTACCTCCATCTAAAAAAAATTAATGAAGAAAGCTGATTCTATTTATATATTGTCTACTTTTGATGCTCTTGATTTTATTCCTATTGAAAGCTCTCTGAGTCTAAATAAAAATAATAGCTCTAGTAATTCTAATCCTTTCCTTTTTGATTCAGAGTCAGACTATCCTTCTCTAAATCAATCAGGTTCTCCTCTTGAGATTGACTTGGAGTTAACTTACTCTGAGAATCCCATAAGAGAAGCTATAAGTATACCTGAGAAGGTAAAACTTTCCATAACCTCATCATTCCAAGAAGTCACTATAGTCAACCTACGTAGTTGCAAAGTTCTACCTCTTAGGGTAGCACCTCAGGATAAGGGTAAGCAAGTCATTGGTTTGAGTGAGTAGATAGCCCCTCCATAAGATGCACCACCCATGGATATGCTTAGGGAGGACCAATCCAGAGTTGATTACAATGTCCTAGCTCACCTTACAAAGTTTTCAGCTAAGTTAAGCATATACTACACCCTTGTCTTATCCAAAGAGATGAGGGAATCTCAAATTAAGGCCTTACTTGATTTAGAGATATGCTTAGCTCAGTTGACTGCTACTAAAGAGGAGGCATGCCACTCGAAGGACATCTTAGGAGTTACATTTAGCAATGAAGACTTATTTTGAGGGATGACCGAGCAGAACAGCCTCTTTACATTATAGTGGATGTTGGCAGATATAGGCTATCCAGTGTTCTGGTTGACCCAGTTGTATCAATAAACATTATGAGTCTAAGAACCCATGCTTGCTTAAGGATCGACATCTCCAAACTCTAAAAATAAAGGATGATGTTAAGAGGACTCAATGTACTATGAGAGAGGGTCTTGTGGTGTTTATTTTAGATGTATAGGGGGCCGGGGGGCACCACACAGATCATTGTGGGGATACTTTTTGAGGTGATCAGATACAATATTGAGGTATTATGTACTATCTCAAAAGATAGAGACATCACCCTACAATGGATCTAATCATGTAATAAGGACTCCTTAAGCATGATGAGTCTTTGAATGTACAAGAGATTTGTCCCCTACTTTACATGGATGAATAAATTAGGGTTTATATTAAATTAAGTTCTTAAGTTTCCTATGGAGGCAAGCCTCTAAAGTTAATTACATCTTAAGAAATAAAATTTCCTAAGAATACTCTCGATTAAACTAGAAAATTATTATCTCTAAAGATTTTAAGGTTAGACTATCAAAAGATTGGTTGTGTTTCAAAAATAAATTCGGAATGTTCTAGGAGAAGACTTATTTTTGGAATTCAAATGAAATAAGTAAGAAATGATCATGATTTAGGTTTAATTTAGGTTTTGATTAGTGTTTAATTGCATCTTAATTAAGTTTGATTAAGCTTAGGTTTAATATGATTAATTTGATTAACTTAGGAGATTTGTGAAAGAAATTTTCACCTCATCGAATTTGATCCCTATATTTAGGATCATCGATAGCTATTTCCTTCAGGCTACAAGCATAAATCCTCACCTCTTAGGCATTCCCATAACCTTATTTTAGTAGATTATAAGCCCTAGTAATCTAATTAAATTTTAACTCAAAATATAACCGCTAGAGTGGCCACCTACTAACTTCTATGATTTTAAAACCATGTAGTCTGGCATTATAAATTGCAAGATAGCTAGGGTAGTTATTAATTAAAATGAGACTAGAGCATGAGTGGTATGAGCATATGACTTAATTTATAGATGCAAAATATTTTCATATTTTATTTTATTTTAGACAAATCATTTTGACAGAGGCTTTAGGATTTCTTATGCCAAAATTCATGATGAAATAGGTTATAGGTCAAATCAGCTAGAAGAAGGCGTTCTCCACCTCAAGGGATGCCTTCACAGGTCAAGCATTCCTTTATCGTGCAAGGATGGAGATCCTTCATGTTCTAGAGAGAAAGAATATGCATGTATGATGTGAAACATACAACCATAAGGGGTTTAAATCTTTTAATTATCTTATTTATATCTTAGGCTTTATGATGAGATTATGAGTTGTTTAAAATTTAGTTATGAGTGATTGGTTGGGTAGAAAAGCTATTTTTATCCTAAGAGCCTAATATCCAAGACACATTAAAGCATCAATCATTTAAGAAACTATGATAAACATGCCATCTTAATGCACAATGTAAACATAAAATCAAACAATTATATAAACTATCATAAAAGAATAAAAGATCGATTTCAGTATAACCCAAAGAGGGAAAAGATGGGTAGCTGAGCTCTACCCTTATACAATGTGGAATATGAAAGAATAATTATAATTATATTAAATACTATGGGGGTCTTCTGTCTTCATATCTCAATTTATGATTTGGTTATTTCTTTTATTTGGATGGTGCTTGCTTCAAAGGCATCACAGAGCACTCCAGGATAAAGCCTTCTGGCCATTGCTCATCCTAATCCCCCATAGCACTAATCCTAATTCCTATTGAAAAAATTACATTTTTATGGGAAAAGTAAATCTAACTGCTCCTGCAAAATAGATATTAGCTAAATATACATATAATCCCAAGCAATTGTATTTATAATTTGGACTTAGCACCATACACATGGGTAACTAAGCCCACCTGCCATAACTTGGATTATGCTTAATGATTTAAGCAACTTGCAAAAAGACCATTCACATTTATTTTTAAGCATCCCTTAAGCATAATCCCCTATAGAAAACATGATTAGGAAAATATTGACCTATCATCCAGTCTATGAAGTGTACACCCTAACATCCAATCT
Source organism: Cymbidium sinense (assembly GCA_021442155.1). Classification (NCBI taxonomy): domain Eukaryota; kingdom Viridiplantae; phylum Streptophyta; class Magnoliopsida; order Asparagales; family Orchidaceae; genus Cymbidium; species Cymbidium sinense. The sequence continues at coordinate 363,464,377 of CM038214.1, read as the reverse complement.
AAAATAATACATCATAAAAAAATCATATATCACATCATACACCATCCTAACTTATAGCTAGAAGTGGTGAATTAATTCTAATGTGTGTATTAAGGCTTTGGTAAGTCTTGTTAGGCAGTGTTGTATTTTCTATGTGTTGAAGGATTCAATTAACATGAAAGGTTGATTTCACTTGAAGTAGTTTAATTGATTTGAGAATTTTAATTTTTGTTTTCTTTTATTTCATTTGATTACACTTAGCAACTAAGTGTTATAAAGAGAGGAAAAGTGGATTGCCCTCTTTCATCCCTACCATAAGTCACTTTCTAAAGTATATTAATTTGATTTTGTTCTCTTTAGTGAATGGCTTATTAAATTATTTAATTAATTCTATATTTAGGTTCACTTTAAATAATCTTATTCAAAATGAAAGGCATCTTAATATTAATTTAATTGAATTACTACCGCATGACATATTAAATCATTCCTTTCCATCACATGTAACAAGCATATGATTTAATCTTAAGAATGTCTATACATGAAACGTATTTTAGCACACCTTAGATGATGAATGTATGTGTATCTTTAGAATTTATATTTTATTTGTTTGAATTATTTAAACATATTAATTTAAAACTTTATCCAAATTATTATACAAAAGGACATAAGAATAAAATTAAATAGGCATGTGCCTTTGTTAAACCAAGATGTGAGGTAATCAAATGACCTCCTTGGAGCTATCTAAAGCCTCATATTCTTTGGGATGTTCAGACTACCATTTGCATTCAAACATATGTAAATTTGTATACATGAACATCAGAAGTAAACTCTAAATCATAAGGCTAATTAATTCAACCACTTAGTCAATTATGAATGCATGCAATTTTAATGTAAGATGGGATTTTCATTCACTAATACATATATCATATACTATACAAAGATATAGACAAGTATGTGTCGTTAAACTAGGTAGAGGTAATCTCCTAACTAAATCCTCATATTCAGATGTCCTTATACTTGCTTTTCTTGACACACATGGATGTATACATAAATGTTGGAAAGAAAACCATTCAAAGATTGTATTTTTTTATTGAATCATTTATATATATGAATTAAAGCTTTATCCAAATTCTAATGTTGAAATACATAAGAATGAAATCAAATGGGTACGTGTCATTGTTAAACCAAGGAAGTGAGGTAATCAAATGACCTCATTGGGGCTAGCTAAAGCTTCATGTTCCTGGGATATCATAAATATATACCCATTACCATTCAATCTTATATAAATCAAAACATGAATAGAGGAAAGAGAACTTAACATTCATACATATAAGTTATAAGCACATAAATTTCATATGTATTTATAACTAGCATCATAACTCATATTATTATTCATTTATAAGCTTTTGAAAAATACATTTGGATTTAATAAGGATAATAGCCATGCATATATTAAATTAAATCAACACATTCCAGCTTACATAAAGTAAATCCATTTTATTTTACTTGATTTTGGAAAGATGGAGGCATGAATTCAAATGACATGCCAAATTTAAATTGATTGGAAGGAGGATAGTCAAATATAAGCAAGTGATTTATTAAACCAAATTAGTTCTTAAGGACAATCAAATCAAATAAGATTATCTAAAGCAAACTGAAGCTTCTTTATTAATTAAGTTCCGAGTTTGATTTGATTTAAAGAGGAGAAGAGAAATCATCACTTACTATTTCAAACCCATTTTAGTGATTTTTTTAATTTAAGAAAATGTAATTAAGTTGATTTTATGGGTTAATAAAGTTGAACCCTTAATTAGATGAATTAATTACTCTTATCTATGTCACCTTAAAGTAATTAACTAAATAATTATGAGCCAACATGATATGCATGGAAAATAAACTTGCAATGATCCTAGGAAATAAAAGGGCCTAATGCAATTGATGATGATTAATAGTTAATTAGATTAAGGGACTTAATTAATTACTCTTATAGTTTTATCACATATGTGGACTATCCATAATTTCACTAAATTCCTTCAGGTTATTAAACACCTAAAGATCTACCCCATGTTTCAATTAATTAAGGTTTAATGTGATTATGATTTCAATTTGATTAATTGATTTTATTAATTAGTTAAATCTTAATTAATTTCATTTTAAAAAATGCTCAAAAGAACTTAGGGAAAGGGCCTTTATTCCTTAGTTCACTTAATGTTGAACAATGATTAATAAACTTAATTAACCAATTCATTATTGTTCATGAGATTAATTAATCATTAATTAACTTAAAAGAATAGTTAAGGTTAATTAGTTAATTTTCTTAATTAAGTGAGCAATAAATCCCAAGAAAATCATGGGAGGCAATCCCATTAAATTAACCCACAAAATTTGGGATTAATTTCTCAAGTAATTAAGGAGTAAGCTAATTAATAATTAAACTTTAATTACTATTCAAAATTAGTTAAGATCATTTTTAATTAATTCTCATCCAAAAAACCTTTAAAATAAGTATTTGTTTGAATTTTTTTATTTCTCTATGATTTTTTATGATTTTTAGAAGTTTCACACATTAAAAATGATTAATTAAGCCAAATTAAAGCCTGACCCTGTTGGCGCCATGTGGCACACTAACGCGACATACTTTCCACGTGGCACCTTAGGATTGGCAACTTAAAACTTATCCAACCTAGCACCTATGTGATGACGATGAACATGCTTTCTCGTCCACCATCCGATTTAAGATCGGACCGCTATGATTAAGCCCACAACTTAATAGGATTAAATCAGATCGATCTAGTAAATTTAATCATGACCATCCATTTTGATCATGCAAAATGGATGATGAGTGATCTAACATCATGTGAGTGAGGGAAAATGGATCTATCCTCTATTGCTGACTTGATACAATCTTACCCGGGCACGGATAAACTCCAAAAGGATCCCACACCGATCCCACACCATCACGACATCGCTCGAAGGGGATCCAACAGTCAAGATCACACGAGATGCCAGTTTTCTTAAAAAATCTCCAACCTATTTTGAGGAGATTAGCAAGCATAGCTTCAAAGGCGGTGGCTCGAATGATTGAGGAAGCTTTATCAGTGGAGATGAATTCTTGTTGAGCAACAATTGGATCAATTCCTCAATGTTCACTCAGAAGGCCATGAATTGATGATTTGGAGCTTGGCTTCGATCGAAGTCCCACCTCTGGTGTTTGGGAAGCTTAGGAGATGATTCTTTCTTGCTCGATGAGGCCTAGGGAAGGTGAGTGAAAGTTAATTTGAGTTTGATGGAGAAATAGAAAAGTTAGGTCAAAAATGGGAGTGTCCTATTTTAGGAGGGACAGGAATGGCATTTTTTGATAGAGGAATGAGCTTGGGAGCTTAGGGATTGGCTCTAGCGGGTCGTTTTGGGTAGCTAGGGCTCCAAGGAAAGATTTTTGTGTGTGTTTGAGTGGAAATGAGGGGGTGTGTACCCCCTTAATCTTGATCAGATGGAGGGAATAAGTTTGGCTTATAGTGGTAATCCGGCCATCTTAGGGAGTCATGGGTGGCAGGGAGGAGGTGAGTTGGCTCGGCTTGGTTGGTTGAAGGTGTGGAGGTGGCTGCCAAGGATGAATCATAAGTTTCCTATGGGTTTTAAATGTTCCAATGGAGAGGGTGAGGTGATTTCACCTCCCAAGGTTCATGGTCGAGTGGGTGGTCAGGTGGACCATTGGGAGAGTACAATACAATGATGACCACTTACATGGGTGATTTATCTCATGTGATGCCCTAAGAGTAGAATGATTATTTTGCATTGGATTTCATTTGGCATAAAAATGAGCCAAAATTTACAAGTCAATTGATTTGATTGGCTAAATTTTGATTCATTTAGGTCAAATTTGGTTAATTGGGTCAAATTAATTGGTCAAATTGGTTGGGTCAATTTCATATGATCATTTGGGATGTTTTATTCAATTAGTTTGGTTTAGTTTAGCTTAGATTTGATTTTGTCTCATTTAAATTCATTTGGGTCAAATGATGGGTTAACCAATTTGAACAAATTAGCCAAATTAGTTAGGTTTTGGTTTGGGTTTAGTTGACCAATCGAAGATGAATGTAGGATTTAGTTTCAATTAAATTTGATTTGGTTTTAATATAGGCAAACTTGATCCTTTAGGGTTCTATCATGGCTTTGGTCCAATCATGGCGAGTCAAGTTCAACAATCAATTTAGAATAAACTTTAGCCATTGGTTGCAATCAATTTGGTTTATATTTTGATTTGATCTAATTTAGTCTTTTAGGTCAATTTGGGTTAACTTGGGTCAAGAGGGCCAATTAGGTTTGGTTTGACTCAATTGAAGGTCAAGTCATATTCAAATATTGATTTTGATTTGGTATGAATCATTAATTTCAAGGGATTTGGTTAATGTTGTAATTTGGCTAATTTGGGTTCATATGGGTAAAGTGGTTGACTTGTTCAAATGACTAAGTTGACCTAATTTGAACCAATTTGTGATAATTGATCAACCTAGGGTGATCAAAAATCATGATGGGATGTTTTGATGGGCTTGGTTCAATCCAATTTGGGTAGGATTAGAACTTGGCTCAAATAGATCAAATTAGCCATTTTGGGTCAAGTAGACCAATTGGGTTTAGCAGGCTTGATTTTGGGTTGAGTTTGATTTAGTTGAGTTTATATATGGATTTGGTATTAATATATAAATTTAATTGCAATTGGCTTCGGTTCAAATGGGTTTTGGTTCATTTGAACATCTCAAATCAAAAGTTGGGTTTGACTTGGGTTGATTTTGGTTTGGCATGATTGTAGATTTCATTTATATTTGTTAATATGATTGAAGGTAATTCATTATAAAATCAATTGAATTTGGGTTTTGGAATGAAGGGTTAAGTCCATGGAGTTGAGTCATGTGGCATAGGTTTGGATTTTGATTTGGTTTGATTTAGTTTTGATGATTTAAATGTATATTTCATTTAAATTTTTTGAAGATGTTTGAAAATATTGATTTGTGAGAAAAAATGATTGAGTTTGACTTGATTTTGATTAAGATTTGGCTAAGTCCATGGGATAGGTCATATGGATTGATTTAATTTGATTTAGTTTACTTTACTTTTGATCATTCGAATGTATATTTGATTTATATTTAGGAAGATGATTGAAGATATAAATTGATTATGAAAATCAATTAATTTTGGGTTGATTTGGATTATGATTTGTAAGTCCATAGGATAGGTCATAGGAAGGGTTTCAAGTTTGGATTTGATCATGGGCTTTAATCATTTGGTTTTGAATTTGGTTTGGATTTAGAATTGAATTTGATGTTTGAACTTGTTTGGTTTGAGAAGGTGAACATGGATTGGATTTGGGTTGTAGGGTAGGTGGACTACCTTAATCCCTAAGGCATAACCTAATCCTATGGTTAACCCTTCTAAGTGTTTAGGCTTAGGTTAAGTGTTTACCTAATTGTTAGAAGTGTCTTATGACTAGGGAAGTCTAGATGTCTAGAAGACTCTAAGTCTAAGATGGGAAGATTAAATCACACTCCAAAAGTGAGATCAAGCCTTAGGCTCCATAGTGTTGCCCTTATAGATGATTGGATGACCAAGTATCACATTATATACATGGATACATCTTTTGGGAGACCATGCATACCTGAGAACAACATAGTTCCATCCTCTCTACATTAGTGTATGAAGTTCGTGAGAGGTGGGATCATATGTTGTGTCAAAATAGATCTCAAGCCTTTTACAGTTCACAAGGTTAGCATATATGAGGATGCGACACTACCTCCCGTTAAAATTTATATAGGGTCAGCTTTCAAATCATTTGTGAGAAATGAAAGAGGACATGACCCTTATAGAAATTCATCTTTTTAAGATACCACATAGTTCTATAAATGTCCTTATTCAGGTGATCGAGTACGTCATCAAGGTATCATGTACTATCTAGAAGGATAGAAGTCACTACCCTTTAATGTACCTAATCACCTTTATAAGGACTCTTAAGGACTATGGGTCTGCATATGTACCAGAGAATCTTCAGCTACTTTACATGGAAAAGTAAAGCAGGGTTTATTTTAAATCGAGTTCATTAAGTTCTCTATAGGAGCAAGTCCCCATAATTAAGGACGGATCCCTTAGGAAAACTCTCGATTAAGGTAAATGATCGTTGTCTCTGAAGATTTGAATAAGAAAGGACTATCAATCGAATGGTTTATGTTTGAAGATCAAAATGGGATTGATCAAAAGAGGGAGTTATTATCAAAGCCAAAATGAGAGATAAGTAAGAGATGCCCACAATGCTAGGAAACCTAGCGAGCATCTCAAACTATCCTATAGTTGGGCTTTACATTCTAGAAATTAATTTAGTTTGTTTGAGTTACATTTTTTATTAGAATTTTAGGACTTAAGATTCCTTAACACAAGATTAAGGAAATGACTAAGAGGTGAGGAATTATGTTTATGGTCCACAAAGGGGAGACACAACCTCAGAACCTAAATTTAAGGAGCTTCGGTGAGGACTGGAAGCATAACCTAAATCTAAGGCAAAAAGTGGGTGATTGGTTTGCCTCCACAAGAGAGGACAAACCACCTGATAGTTTGGACTTACAATTGCCTAGGGATGGCCACCAATTAACTCCTCTTACGATTTTAAATACATGTAGGAAAGCCATTATGTTTATGCAAGATAGCTAGGCTTTTATTATTTATAAAGAGACTAAGTCTTTAAACTCACTCCCTAAAGAGACTAGATCATGTAAAGGGACATGCATCAAATGACCTAAATCTGATGCAATTTCAAATTTCATTTTATTTTAATTTTTGGACAAATATTTTGACTCAGGCTAATAGGATTTTTTTATGACTAATGCTTGAGAAAGAAGATTATTGGCCAAAATCAGTGAGAAGGGAGGAGGTGAGTTTCCACCTTGGCTCTCAAAGGTCAAGCTGAGTTTCTTTGGAAAAGGTGGAAGCCCTCCAATCAAGGGTGAAATAAGATGCATTTTTGCATGATATTACAAAAGAAATGCTCATCCACCAAAAGGGTTGCTAATTCTTTTATCTTGATTCTAAACCTAAGCTTTAGGCGAGGTTAGAGTTGTTTAATTTTAATTTGAATTGTTAAGTTGGGTAAAAGATTTAATTTAGGTTTAGGTTTAGGTTTTATTTATTTTAGTTTAGTTGATTTTAGTTTAGGTTTAGGTTTATTTTATGTTGTTTATTTTGGATTTAGGTTATTTTTTAGTTTAAGCGATAGGCTTTATTTTTTTTATATTTTAGCTTTTATTTCTAGATTTATTTTTTTTTTTGGTTTAGGTTTTATTTAGTTTTATTTTATTTTATATTTTAGGTTTATTTTATTTATATTTTAAGATTAGTTTTAATTTTATTTAGTTTTTTTATTTTTTGGTTTATTTTTCTTAGTTTAGTTTATGTTTTTATTTATTTAAGTTTAGTTTAGTTTCATTTTTTTTATTTTTTTTTTTTTTAGGTTTAGGTTTAGGTTTAGGTTTAAGTTTAGGTTTTTATTTTATTTTATTTTACTTAAGTATAGGTTTTTTTATTTATTTTATTTTTATGTTTTATTTAGTTTAGGTTTAGCATTTTAGGTTTTTAGGGTTTAGGGTTTAGTAGTTAGGGTTTATGGTTTAGGGTTTTGGATTTAGGGTTGTAGGTTTTAGGGTTTAGTGTTTAGGTTTGTAAGTTTAGGGTTTATGTTTAGGGTTTAGGGTTAGTTTTAGTGTTTAGTGTTTAAGGTTTAGGGTTTAGGCTATCAGTTTTTTTATTTTTTTTTATTTTTCTAATTTTTTTAAAATTTAGTAATCGGGTAAGTTTATGTTTATTTAGTTTCATTTTATTTATTTTAGTTTATTTTATTTTTTTATTTTTACTTAGGATTATTTTTATTTTTATTTAGTTAGTTTATTTATTTTAGGTTTATTTATTTTAGGTTTTTTTATTTTAGTTTATTTTACGTTTAGGTGTAGGTTTAGGGTTTAGGTTTAGGTTTATGTTTAGTTTTTTTAGTTTTAGGTTTAGGTTTTATTTATTTTTAGTTTAGGTTTAGGTTTATTTTATTTTTATTATAGGTTTATGTTTTTTTTAGTTCAGGGTTACGTTTAATTGTTTATTTATTTTTAGGTTTTATTTTTTAGGTTTATTTTTTGGGTTTAGTTTTATAATTTTATTTTAGTTTATTTTATTTTTATTTTAGGTATAGTTTTATTTTATTTAGGTTTTATTTTTTAAGTTTAGTTTAGGTTTTTTTATTTATTTTAGTTTAGTTTTATTTTATCTTCTTTTTTCTTAGGTTTATTTTAAGTTTAGGTTTGGTTTTAGTTTTAGTTTTTATTTTATTTTTATTTTATTTAATTTTATTTTGGTTTAGTTTTTTTATTTATTATATTGTTACATTTTATTTAGTTTAGGGTTAGGTTTTTAGCTTTTTAGGGTTTAGGGTTTAGGGTTTTAGGTTAGTTGAGGGTTTAGGGTTTACGGTTTAGGCTTTGGGGTTTAGGGTTTAGGGTTTAGGGTTTAGGTTTTAGGGTTTAGGGTTTGGAGTTTAGGGTTTAGGGTTTTAGGGTTTAGGGTTTAGGGTCTTTATGATATAGGGTTTAGGGTTGAGGGTTTAGGTTTTAGGTCTAAGGTTCAGGTTTTAGTATAGGGTTTTTGTTTTTTTTAATAGAGAATAAATTCAAATTCAACATTTCTTCTTTTCAATTTCATCAACCAGTAACACAGTGTTTCTAAGACCTGGCGATGACATTGACAAAAAATGAGCATTGCAAATAAAATTCATCGATAACTTCATGTCTATAAATAAAGAGTTCCATAATCAGTTGATCGGATCGGCCCTCCTTAGGTTTAGGTTTAGGTTTAAGTTTATTTTTAGTTTATTTTATTTTATTTACCTTAGGGTTTAGGTTTAGTTTATTTTAGGTTTAGTTTTAGGTTTTATTTATTTTAGTTTATTTGAGCTTAGGTTTAGGTTTATTTTATTTTATTTATTTTAGATTTAGGTTTTTATTTTTAGTTTAGGGTTTAGGTTTTATTTTTTATTTATTTTAAGTTTAATTTTTAGGTTTAGGTCTTTGTTTACTTTTTATTTTATTTTAATTTATTATTTTTTATTTTCCATTTAGTTTTTATTTTATTTATGTTTTTTGTTTTTTTAATTTAGTTTAAGTTTTTATTTATTTCATTTTGTTTTGTTTTTAGTTTTAGGTTTAGGTTTAGGTTTTAGTTTAGGTTTTACTTTATTTTGTATTAGGTTTAGGGTTTTTATTTATTTTATTTTTCAGTTTTATTTAGTTTAAGTTTAGGGTTTTAGGTTTTTAAGGTTTAGGGTTTATGGTTTAAGGTTTAGGGTTTAGGGTTTAGGGTTTAGGGTTTGGGGTTTAAGGTTTAGGGTTTAGGGTTGTAGGATTTAGGGTTTCGGGTTTAGGGTTTAACATTTTGGGTTTAAGTTTAGGGTTTTAGGGTTTAGGGTTTAGGGTTTAAAGTTTATTTTACTTAAGTTTAAGTTTTTTTTTGTTTTTTTATTTTTATTTTATTTTAGTTTAGGTTTTAGGTTTTCTTTGGGTTTAATGTTTAAGGTTAAGTTTAGGGTTTAGGGTTTTGATTTATGGTTTAGGTGCCTTAGGTTTCATTTTAGGGTTTAAGGTTTAGGGTTTAGGGTTAGTTTAGGGTTTAGGGTTTAGGGTTTTAGGGTTTAGGATTTAGGGTTCAATGTTTAGGGTTTAGGGTTTATGGTTTTTAGGTTTTGGCATTAGGGTTTATGGTTAGTTTAGGGTTTCTAATATTTTAGTTCAGGTTTATAGTTTAGGTTAGTTTAGGTTTAGGGTTTAGGTTTAGAATTTAGGATTTTAGGTTTAGGTTTAAGGTTTAGGTTATAGGTTTAGGGTTTTAGGTTTAGGGTTTTAGGGTTTAGGGTTTAGGGTTTAGGGTTTAGTGTAGTAGTTTTAGGGTTTAGAGGATCAGGTTTAGGGATTAGGGTTTGTTTAGTGTTTAGGGTTTAAGGTTTAGGGTTTAAGTTTTTCTTTGGGAAAATTAGAGAAATTTTATTGCCATGAAGAAAAGGTTCAAAGTAATTAGAGGGCGCAAATCTCAAAGCCAATGCTTAAAGAGTTGCAAAACGTCCTAAGGAGATAAGCCCCCTAGCTAATACAATAGATAATGAAAGTAAGATAGTTAAAAAAATAAATAGAGATCCACAAAGAATAATCCTTCAAATCAGCAGTAAACTTCCCCTGTTCCTTTTGAAACCAGCACAATCCAGTAGCAAAAGTCTCCTAACCAATACTAGAGATCTGCAACAAGCTTAAAAAGGGATGAGTATTGATAATGAAATAGTTAATTAAGCATAAAATATAAGCCGAGAAGTAAAAGATAAAGAAAAGGCTAGCTCAGTTATAACCATCTTAAGGAGTAGCATCATATGTAAGCATCCGACTTCAAGTGTAGGGTTACATATATACCGTAAAAAAGGAAACATCATCAAGGCCATCATTGTCATGCCTCTTGTAGCACCTTATCCAGTGATGATCATCGCGGAAACCTACATAAAACATCAAACAACAAATATAACCAAAAAAAAAACCAAGCAGTCAGATATATAAAACTCAATAATGCAGATATGGTGGTAACCCATCAGGAAAGCATTAGACTAGAGGGAGCACCACCAAAGCCACCACCAAGAAATGCTAAAATAGTTTCTTGGAGCAAACCTCACAATATGGGAAATAGCACTAATCAGAGACCAAACAAAGGCAAAAGGAGGACCATAGTTGATAAGGTCTTTCATTAAAAGAACATGAAAAGAACCATAAACAATAATATCCAGAGTAATAGAAAGACTAACATCAAGAATGTTAAGAAGCAAGGCAACCATCAAAACAAGAAAGGGGAGAGGTTCAGCTATAGTCCATAAATGAAAAACCAAATAGGTAGAAACCAGAAGAGAAGAAAGTGAATGAAGCAGTCGGTTCCAAACATAGATTCAAAAATATCAGAAAAATTAGAACTCCTTAGACCAAACCAACCAGCTAGATCACCCAATCCAAACAACCAATAAGGTAGTCCACCCTACGAGCCATCAAGATAGCCAAGGATTCAAATTATTAGACATCTAACCATCAGAATGAAAGACAGAAAGAGTCATCCAATCAAAATTATTCAAAAAATACTAAGGGAAAGCCATAGAAAGTAGCCACCAATCTCAATCCAAGGATAGGAGAATCCAGTTTAAAGAGCTAGATACAACAGCCAAAAATAGAAAATGTAAAAGCCCTTGAGGATCACAAATAATCCAACAACCAGAGATAGCTTCAAATAAGAACCCCAACAGTCATCATCTAAGTCCAAAATCATCCAAAGTTAGTAGCCTTCCAATTCATAACACAAATTAAAAACATAACCTCAGTATTACAGAAGGCACACCCAATGTTTAGAAGATATAACAATCCAGAAGCATCAAATCTAACACTCATCCAGAACAACACTAAAGAAAGAATAAATAGTCACAAGAAAGTAGTCTTCCAAGCTATAACCAAAAAATAGAGAGCCCTCAAGGTCACACAACACCTCTTAGCAGCAGGAGCAAAAACCACTAAAAAATAATTGTCAACAGCCACCTTCCGATGAGCAAGCCCTAACCAAGAGACCCACACCCCAAATAGCACAAGTAGAATCCACAAGGACAAGAACAAGTGGGAAGCATGAGACCCATGAGAGAAAGGACAACCAAAAACAATTGGAAAAACCATCCTAATTAGCAAACAATAAGGTGATATAACAACCAATCACAGTAGGAAGGTCACAAAAATAGCATGAGAAACACCCTTAAACGGAAAAAACCCATAGCCAGAAAACACCAACAAACAATAAACCATAAAATCCAGAGCAAATAAAGAATGTTGTGAACAGATCCAAGCAATAAATAGAACCACACCAACCAGAAGACAAGCAAAACCAAATACCCTCCACTTGCTGTAAACACTTCTACCAGATTGGGAGAGAAAAAAACCAAAAAATAAAAATTACCACAAAAATTTGATAAATGGAAAGACAACCCTAACCCATCCACATAATGGGAAGAAACCAAACTAGAAAATAAAAGTAGGTTTAGATGAAGAAAAAATTCAAGACCAAACCAGCATAAGAGAAAACCAGAATTATTCAAAACCAATAATAAGGGGAAAGCCAAAACCCCACAGGAGGAAAAAAGGCTAAAAGCTTCTAACATAAGGAAAATCGGTTTTATTTAGATTCACAAGACCCCTTAAAAGTAAGGGTATGTAATCATTAGAAAACATTTAGAAAGAAGAATACTTGATCCCCAAATTGGCAAGAAAGTCAACACAAGAGTTGGCTTCTCTATAAATATGAGAAATTTGAAAATTTAGGTTAGCAAGAAGCCTCCTAGTATGATTAAGTAAATAATACACTTCAGCATTACCATGAGCATCATATTTGAGTAAATCTAAAAGAAGGAGCACATCAACTTCAAACCAGATCTTATAAAAACCTTGTTGTAAACAAATAAAAATGCCATGATGAAAGCCTTTAAGCTCAGCAAATAACATAGAACAAGTCTCTAAAGGTGCAACAAAATTAGAGATAACCTTGCCACTATGATCTCTCAAAATCCAACCATAGCCATAATAAGCATTAGAAACTGAGCCATTAGTGTTAACCTTAATGTAATAATAATTAAATTTAATCTAGTATATAATTTTGTAGGTAGGAGAAACATTACAAGGGGGAAGGTTAATCCCAATGTTCAAGGCGACAGACTTGCACCCTTCAAAACTAGAGTGAGTAAGATGATTAGCTTTGAAAAGAGACAAAATTTTATATTTGACTCTAGCAATAATACGATGATAATTCATAGGAATAATATTATGATGCTTAGCATCATTTCTATCCATCAAATATACCAAAGAATAGTAGTAGCTAAAACAATTTTAACATGACCCTTAGAAGTATGAGAGAAACATGCTTCAAGAAGTTGCATAATAGAAAATGATCCATTAAAAGGAAAGTATTAAAAATATTATCATACCAATTCCACATTTTAGCAATAGGGGAATTCACAAAACATGATCCACACTTTCAATGTGATAGCAACAGTAACATTTAGAAGGGAGATAGAAACCTTTTATCAGAAGAGTAGCATCCACAGGGATATAATGCTTCAGAATGTGCCAAGTTAAAATCGAGAATGAAGTAGGGACACTAATATTCTAGATTTTAGTAAAAACTAAAGACTATTGATATTTGAATCTGATGAAATGCCAAACATCCTTAAAAACAAAATCTCCAAAAGAAGAATTTTTTAGGAGAATTTCATCAAGTTCATTAGTGAAAGGACAAATTTTAAGGATTTTGTCAACGATCACATTAGGGACAATGATATTCAATTGATCCACATCCCACTTATTATGAGTAATTAATTGATTATTCTTATGCAACACAATGAAATGAGTATTGAGTAAAGAATCAATAGAGCCCTACCCCAGCCAATTGTCTTGCCAAATGAAAGAGGAACTGGAATTGACACCCCAAGAAATTAAGTTCCTAGCATTCCATTTGATATTACAAAGTCTTCTCCACATTGGGGAATCCCCATATTTGAAGGCACAAATGAGGGGATGTTTTCCCTGACATTATTTAGCATGCATCAATTTTGACCATTAATTATGTTTATTTCTAAAATTCTACCATATTTTATAGGAAAAATAGTTAATATAATCCTTTAATGTTTTGCAACCCAAGCCACCTTCATTATTAGGATCACAATAGTTTTCCCAATTAGCCCAATGTAATATTTTAATAGAAGATTTAAATCCCCAAAAAAATTTATTAAAAAGTCTATTGATTTTTTTAATTATATAATGGGTACAAACATTAGTAGACCAGAGATATAGAGGTAGAGAGTAAAGGGTACTTTTGATCAGGATAAGTCTAGCACCAAAGGAAAGTAAATAAAACTACTAAGAGGATGTTTTTCTATTTATTTTCTGAATAACTTCATCAAATAAAGAAGATCTTTTCGTTCCTCTATATAAGGGAGTCCCCAGATACTTGATAGGCAGAATTTGATGCAAAAAACCCATAATATTCTTGATAACATTGATCTTAAATAAGGAAATAAATAGCTAGTAATAAAATAACTTTTATAAGGATTAATACTTAAGCCACTCTCCCTACCAAAAAGAGTTAAGAACTTACACAATATTTTAATATAAAGAGTAGAGGCATTGCAAAATATAATTAAATCATTAGCAAAATTAAGTTGAGAAATGGGAAACCCACTAATGGTTCTTGTAATACATGTTAGACATTCTACTAAACATCTGCTCAGTACATCTAAAAAGTTATTCCACAATAATAATGAAAAGGGCAGGAGAGAGAGGATTCCCTTGCCTTAGCCCATGAGAAGAAGAGAAGAAACCATGCACTTCACCATTGAGAAGTAAAGAAAACCAATAATTCTCAATCACATTCTTAATTAAAGCAATAAATTGATTAGAGAATCCAATTAAAGCCAAAATTTTATATAGGAATACCCAACCAATATTGTCACAAGCATTGGAAATGTCAAGCTTAAAAAGCAGGTTTCCACTGTAAACTTTGGCATTTAAATCATGGATCATCTCTAGTGCTAAAACAACATTATCAAAAATGGATCTCTCTTTAAAAAAAATGGTTTGATTAGGGGAGATAATTTTAGGAAGCAAGATACTCAACCTTTTAGCCAAAATCATAGAAATAATTTTATTAAAAAGTGTGTAAAGGCTAATTGGCCTAAAATCACTCCCAACTTTAAGATTGTCATTTTTAGGAATTAAAACAATGGAGGTACTAGCAAAATATTTGGGAAGGGTGCTAACATTAAAAAAATCAAGAACATCTTTAATCAAATCCTCTTTGATGATAATCCAACATTTTTGGAAAAAAGAGTAGTATAACCATCAGGACCAACCACAGAGTCTTTATTCATACTCTGCAAAGTGTCAGTAATTTTAGTCTCAAAATGTGAGGAAGAAAGCATATTATTATCATCATCAGAAATAAGACTAGGAAAAACATCAGGCAAAGAAATATCATCATAAGTAACATTTTTATTCAAAAATTCTTTATAAAAAGAAATAGTAGAATCAGTAAGCTCTTTCTTATCCAAACACCAAACTCCATCATTAATTTTAATTATGTGAATGTGAATTAAAGCCTTTTTCGTTTTAACCATGGCATGAAAATATTTAGTATTATGATCACCATCAGAGGTCCATTTCATAGATGCATTTTGTAGCCAATAGGTCTCCTCCATGTCTTGAAAAAATGTTAACCTATTTTTACTACCAATCCTGGAGCTGATGGTGAACATTACCTCATCTCATGTAGCCTTCTCTTTCATGGATGGCTCATCTGATATAATCAAATAATGATGGCCCCAAGATGAAAGAAACACGCTTTTAGAACCCGATGAATCATTATTGGTCATGCCTTTCTTAAAAATGCATGTGTTGACTCAAATCTTTGATTAACTCATTCATCATCAAGTCGAGTGCTATGTCGATGATCTTGTGTCAAAAGAAGAAAATCCTTTGACTTGAGTAGTTTTCAAATAGTTGAGATAATTTAACCTCAAAGTGAACCCACAGTATTCATTCAGAGTAGCTTCAGAGTAATTCCTTGGGTTTATTGTCTGACACCAGGGAATCAAAATCAATCTAGAGAAGATTAAGGAGATATTAAAATGCCCCCCCTAAAAGTTTAACCCAACTCAGATCATTCTAAGGGTGGTGGGTGTATCTAAAATGCATTATATCCAACCTATCGAGAAACCATTATTTCTTGCCAAAAGTATGCCAAGTTTAAGGGGATAAGTGAGCATGCCTTTGACATCAACCATTACGATGATGTCATTGGTTTTCTTTAGCCTATCCAGCAAGTCGCTCATATTACATTCGTGTTAGATGACTCCATTGGTGCTTTGTTTGCCCAAGCCAATGACGAAGGGAAGGAAAATGCACTCTACTACCTCAGCTATCATCTAATTACTGTGGAGGCTAATTATGCACCCATTTAGAAGCATTTCCTAGCTTTAATCTTTGCATCCCAAAAGCTACAACATTACATGTTTCCTCATAAGGTGAACTTAATCTTTAGGATCAATCCTACTGATCTCATGACATGACATCGGATGGTTGGCATAATGGTCCATAATTCTCTCACAATTTGCCATTACCTTCATACCCCTCTGTGGGATAAAAGGATAAGTGATAGCAAATTTCATAGAAGCACACCAACTTCTTGCTGAATCTCTGCTTAGTGATGACCTCCCCGATTAACTAATCATGAACTTAGGGGATACTAGCATTCACCACTCAAAGATTTACTTTGATGGTGCAACTTCCTCTCAAAGAGGAGAAGAACCACAATCTACTATTCTATGAAAGGTAGGGGTAAGAATAGTTCTCGTTACTCTGGACCGTGATGTGATGATATTCACATATCATCTATCCAATCTTTGTACCAATAAAGAAGCCGAATATGAGGCTCTAATTGTCGGTCTAGAGTTAGTCGTTACTCTAACCATCCAGAACATCAACATCTTCAGGGATTCTCAACTAGTTATCAATCAAATCATTGGGTCCTATAAGGTTATAAATCCCAAGCTCCATCACTGCCATAAGTACACCATGGAGTTGTTGGTGCAAATCCCAAAGGTTACCATTTATCAGATTCTTTGAGGAGAGAACTTTGTAATGTATGCTTTAGCCAAGCTTGCCAAGGAGTTGGCTTGTCCAGAGAATGAGTCCATATAAATAAAGGTCCAAAATAGACAAGTCTTATCCCTTATTGATATTGAACTCATCAAAAAGTACTCTCTTGAAGGAGAGACTGCTATTATGAAGAAGGACAAGGAGTTAGATTGGAGACAACCATTCATGGATTATTTTAATAAAACAAACTACCTCAAGAGAAGTTTCAAGCCCATCAGATGAAGCAGAGAGCACTTTTCTACACTCTTGTAGATGGTGTCTTGCACCTGCGATCTTTCAACATATGTGGTTACATTATTTAGACAAGCATGTAGCACGTAAGATCATGACCGAGGTACACTCAAGATTATGTGGAGCCAACCATTCTGGTCTGAAGAAGAAAGCCAAAATTAAGAGATTGGGATACTACTGGTCGTTGATGAACAAAAATTACATGGATACTGCTTGGCGATGCCACCAATGTCAAATACACGGTGTGGTCCTATACTAAGCACCCAACATTCTACATCCCACATTGGCTTTATGGCCATTCGAGTGTTGGGGTATCGACATAGTGGGTTCGATTGATCCTCCTTCCTACAAGGGTCATCGTTTATCTTATCGGCTTTTCCAAATGGGGAAGGTGCGCTTAGAGAGATCACATCCTAGCATGTGCTTCAATTTTTTAGGAACCATATCATATATAGGTTTGAAGTGTCTCAATGAATTATATTTGATAATGGCAAAACAGAGAGATCAATAACTTTGAAGATACAACATTAGATATTCTACCATCAACTACTCAAGGGAAAACGACTTAGGAAGCCTTCAACAAAATTATCATCCAAATCTCTTGAAGACACTGATAATAACAAGCGATAGTGTCAGCATTTAGTTGAAGCCTTGTGCCTACCACCACATATAGATCTCCAACAGTCTACTCCTTTCTTCTTAGTGTATGGGTCAAGTTCTACCATTAGAACTCCAACTCCCATCACTAAGGATAGCTATGGGTAGCAAGATCACAATAGAGCAAAATGTCAAGTTGCGATTAGAAAAGCTCAAAGGTTTGGAGGAGAGATGCTTGTGGGCATGCCAAAATGTTTAGTTGTTCAAAGTTCAAATGATTCAAGCTCACATTAAGTTTGTCCATCCTTGAGCTTTTCAAGTAGGAGAGCTTATTTTAGTTCTAAAGAGACCGATTATTGCCCGTGGTAAGATGGGAGGCATGTTTGAACTTACTTGGGAAGGTCCTTTTGCCATAAAGAAGGCCTAAGATCTTATCAACTTATTAATCATAAGGAGAGTTCCCAATGCAATCAATGGGCTCTACTTTAAAAATATTATAAATCATGTTTGAAAATAATTATCATCAATGAAAATTCCTTTTTGAATTCAATCTCTTCCATGTTGACAGTATTATTATTTGTGAATTCACCATGATGTGTTTAGGATAGGTGTAAGGAAGCCGTGTAGCATCCTGTCCTTCATTAACACAACACAAACACAAACTACGCATAAACATATAAAATAAACACATCTTTTATCTCGGGCTACTCTGAGTTGATACAATGTATTCGTTCAAATTACATCATCTTAACATTACAATCAATATTTTATGATTTTTGATGGTGCAAGTTCGAACTAACTATACAATATCATGCTAAACATATTATAGTGTGAATTAACATACTATATTATATTGTAATATATGATGTTATATTATAATTTGTTATAAAATAATATATTATCCAACATTAGGCGTCATTAGAATCACTTAAAAGGAACAAATAATAAAGTTTTCTCAAAATATGAATAATGTCCATTTTGAATGTAAATTTGTTATTTTTCTATTAGAAATGGTATAAAATAGCATAATTTTGGTGTTGCTTCTTGGTGTGTGTCATGAATTTGGCCAAATTCTTCCATGTCAACCTTTAAATTAACATTTTTATGAGTTTTGACTCAATGTATTATAACAAAAGTAAAACATACTAAAATATACAATAACATTTAGTAACACACTACAACATTCATATATATGTGACGTTATATTTTTATGTACATTATATTTTGATATGCTTTCATATAATATATTATCTTACATTGCACATTAAAATGAATCACTTTAAAAAAAATATTTATAAATATTGGTTGAAAAATGAACATTTAATTTTGATGCAAAATTACACTCTTTGATTAAATGACACACCATAGCACATCCACAATGATGTTAAAAAAACCTTAAATTTGGCCAAATCCCATCATCTCAGCCTATAAATCAGTATTTTCATGTAGGCTCGATCAAGATTGTAAAATACTAAAATAATTTAAAATGTGTAGAACAATATATTATGATATATGATGATATACTATGCTACAATATATAATATTTATTTTAAACATAAAATCTTACTTTTTAGAGTACAAGTGGCATTACACACCTTTGGTACTACAACATAATTTTGACTTCAAATTTAACAAATTTCATCATCTGATTTATTAAATCAATATTTTCATGATTTATATTAATATAGACTATAAGGCACAATACCATAATATATTAAACAATTTCAAACATCTTATAACATCCAAAACACATCACTACATGCTCAAATATATGATGCTTATAATATCACGGTATTATAATATGATTTAAGGTATTCAAATCTTTAATAGTCAAAGAAAAGTCTCCATACATTTTCTTTAGCTACCATAACTATGATGAATAGGTCATTCTCTAGATATCTATATCTTAATTCAAGGTTTAGGTTTAATTTAGGTTTAAGGTTTAGTTAATGTTTGTTAGTTTAGGTTTAGGGTTTAGGTTAGTTTAGGGTTTAGGTTTGTTTAGGTAGTTTAGGGTTTAAGGTTTGGGGTTTAGGGCTTATGGTTTAGGATTATAGGTTTTATGGTTTACAGTTTTAGCATTTAGGGTTTAGGGCTTAGGGTTTAGAGTTTTAGGGTTTATGGTTTGGTTTTGATTTAGGTTTGGGTTTGGGGTTTAGTGTTTAGTGTTTAGGTTTTAATTATATCATTTGGGTTTTAGGTTTAAGTTAAGTTTGGTTTAGGTTAGGGTTTAGGGTTTATTATTTCAAGGTTTAGTTTAAGTAGTTTAGGGTTTAGGGTTTAAGGTTTATTTTTTTTAATAGAGAACAAATCTCTTAAATTAAACTAAATTAAATCTAAATTTAAACTAATTCTAAACTCTAAACCTAAATCTAAACTAAACTAAATCTAAACTTTAAAATCTAAACTAAATCTAAAAATATAAACTAAAATCTCAATCTAAACTAATTCTAAACTAAATCTAAAACTAAACTAAACTAAGTCTAAACAAATATAAAATCTAAACAAAATCTAAAAAATCTAAACTAAATGTAAACTAAATCTATAATCTAAAATCTAAACTAAACTAAACTAAATCTAAACTAAACCAAAAATCTAAACCAAATTTAAAAAATCTAAACTAAATCTAAAATCTAAAAACTAAATAAACTAAAATCTAAACTCTAAAAATGAAAAATAAACTAAAGTCTAAATCTAAAATCTAAACCCTAAACTAAACTAAAATTTAAAATCTAAACTAAATAAATCTAAACAAAAAAAATCTAAACTAAACTAAACTCTAAACTAAACTAAATCTAAAATCTAAACCCTAAAAATCTAAACTAAACTAAATCTAAAAATAAACTAAAATCTAAATCAAAACTAAACTAAATCTAAACTAAATCTTAAAACTAAATAAAATATCTAAACTAAAATCTAAATCTAAACTAAACTAAATCTAAAATTTTTAAAAATACTAAAATAATTTAAAATGCATAAATATATTATGATATATGATATTATACTATGCTATATAAAATTTATTTTGAACATTAAATCTTACTTTTCGGACTATAAATTGGCTGAACCTTTGGTACTATAAAATAATTCCCACTTCAAATTTAACAAATTTCATCATCTGATTTATTAAATAAATATTTTTATAATTTATATTAATATATACTATAGGACACAATACCATAAAATACTAAATCATTTCAAAACTTCTTATAACATCCAAAACACATCACTATATGCCAAATGATATTGCATTATACTTATAATATTTTATTATAATATGATTTAGGGTTTGGGTTTAGGGTATTCAAATTCAAATAGTCAAGGAAAAGTCTCTTGAAGACATTTTCTTTAGCTACCATAAATATGTTAGGAATAGGTAATTCTTTAGATCTACATCTAATGACATATTTATTCAAGGTTTAGTGTTTAGGGTTTATGGTTAGGGTTTAGTGTTAGTTTAAGGTTTAGGGTTTAGGGTTAGTTTATGGTTTAGGGTTTAGGATTTAGGGTTTAGGGTTTAGGGTTTAGGGTTTGGGGTTTAGGTTTAGAGTTTATGGTTGTAGGTTTTAGGGTTTGGGGTTTAAGGTTTTATGGTTTAGGGTTTATAGGTTTAGGGTTTAGGCTTAGTGTTTAGTCTAAGCTAGCCCTAAACCATAAACCCTCAAAACTCTAAACCCTAAAGCCTAAACACTATACCCTAAATCCTAAACCCTAAAACCTAACCCAAAACTCTAAACCCTAAACTCTAAAACCTAATCCCTAACCCAACCTAAACAAACCTAAACCTAAACCCTAAAGCTAACAAACCCTAACCTAAACCCCAAACCATAAACCTAAACCTAAAGTAAATTTGTAAATTAAAAAATAAACTTAAATCCTAAACCTAATAAACCTAAGCACTCATAATGGGGACAACCTTGACGGCAAGAACATCCAACAGCGGTCTAGATCAGTGGTGGCGTAAGGCCAGAAGGTGTTCATCAGAGTGGTGATGGATCTAGAGTTGCTGGAGGATATGGAGGTGGTGGTCAAAATAGTGGTGGTTAGGGGACGTGGGGCGGCAGGAGGTTACGTGGTGGTGGAGGAGAGATGGGGGATATAATGGTGGGTGGGTCACCTAGAAGCTTGGGTGGTTCTGATGGAAACTAGAAAAAACTAAAGAGTGTTTGATCTGATCTGCTACTTATGGAACTATGTCTTTACAATAAAGACAACTCTAGTTATCCAGGGTTTTTAATTTACTCTATGCAAGCTCATTTTTTATCTATGTCATCCCTTATGTCTTAGAAAAGTTGGTGTGTTACTTGGTTGATTAAATCAAAATGAAAAATTTTTGAATATGAATTTATTCTCCATTAAAAAAAAAGCAATAAACCCTAAACCATAAACTAAAATTTGAACCCTGGACCTAAAACCTAAACCCTAAATGATAAACCCTAAACCATAAAAACCCTAAATCCTAAACCTTAAACCCTAAACATTAAAATCTAAACTACAAACCTAAACCTTAAAACCCCAATCCTAAACTAAACCCTAAACCCTAAACCCTAAAACCTACAACTAAACCCTAAACCACAAATGCCAAAAACCCTAAACCCAATCCACAAACTAAAAACCTAAAACATAAAATAAATAAACCCAAAATAAAATATAAAAACATAAACCTAAATAAAATAAAATAAAATAAAAAAATAAAAACATATAAATAAAAAAATAAAAAATAAAAAATAAAATGGACCTAAATAAAATAAATATAAAATATACAAATATAATTAAAAAATAAAATAAACTAAATACTAGTTTACATAATTTTTAAAACTAACTAAAAACTAACCACTAACCACAAACCACAAAAAAATACCTAAACACTAAACCCCAACTCCCTAAACCCTAAACCCTACCCTAACCTAACTAAAACTAAACCCTAAACCCTAAACCCTAAACCAAACCCTGACCACAACCTTATAACTAAAAAATAAACTACTATAAAACCTAAAAAGGTCCACCTAAAATAAAATAAATAAAAAATAAAATAAAACCTAAACTAAACTAAACCTAAACCTAAAAATTAAAATAAATAAAAAAAAAATAATAAAATAAAATAAACTAAATAAACTAAAAAATTAAATAAACCTAAAACAAACAAAATAAAATAAAATCTAAATGATAAGATAAAATAATACCTAACAAAATAAAATGAAAAAAAAATACATAAACCTAAAAACAAACCAAAATAAATATAAATAAATAACAAATAAAACTTAAACCCTAAACTAAAAAAAAACTAAACCTAAAATAAAAATAAAATAAAATAAATCTAAACCTAAACCAAAATAAACTAAACAAAAACATAAACCTAAACTAAGTAAAATATAATAAACTTAAAATAAATCTGACGACTAAAAATAAACCTAAAAATAAATCTAAAATAAAACTTAAACTAAACCTAAAAAATTAAAATAAAACCTAAAAATTATAAAATAAAACTAAAAAATAAAAGAAAAATAAAACTTAAATAATCTGACCTAAAGACTAAAATAAATAAACCTAAAATAAGTAAACTATAAAATAAATAAACCAAATAAAATAAAATAAATAAACTCAAATAAACTAAATAAACATGGCTCTGGTTTGCTTAATTTAATAGCAAATAACTTAAATGCTAAACCCTAAACCTAAACCCTCCCTAGGCCCTAACTGAGCCTCCTTAACTCTCAATCCACTGAGCCAAAAAAAACCCTAAACTCAAATAATTCTTTAAACCCTAACCTAAAAAAAACCTCCTATATCTTAGCCTACAACTGGGGTTTGCACCTGACAAAACTAAACCCCAAACCTAAACCCTCCCAAACTAAAATAAATAAACCTTAACCCACATAAACCCTGGGCCCTAAACCCAGGCCCCCAAGGCCTAAAAGACCAAGATCTGAGCCTTCCACTAACCACTCCTTAAACCCTCCTAGCTAGCTAAACCCTATCCCACCACACTGGGCCCTCTGAGCCTTCACAACCCTAAACCCTAACCTAAATCCTAAACCCTCACACCTCTATACCCTACCCTGACCCACCACCCTCACCAAGATCCTGACTAACCAAATACCTAAAATAAAAAGATAAATGAAATAAACCAAAACAATATAAAATTAAAACCTAATCTAAAACTTAAGCCTAAACTTAAAAATAAAATAAAATAAACTAATAAAAATAAACTAAAATAAAATAAAATAAACTAATAAAAATAAACTAAAATAAAATAAATAAAAACCTAAACTAAATTAAAAAAATAAAATAAATCTAAGTATAAAACATCTAAATAAAAAAAACTATATGTAAAATAAAAGTAGAATAAACATAAAATAAAATAAAATAAAAACTAAATAAAAAAAAAAAAAATAAACCTTAAAATATAACTTTAAAATACATAAAAATTAAATCAATCCTATACTAAAAAAACCTCAACCTAAAAATAAAATAAAATAAACAAAATAAAATAAACTACTAAAATAAACTTTACTAAAATAAATGAAACATAAACCTAATCCTAAATAAACTAAATCTAAACTTAAACCTAAACTAAATAAAATAAATAAACTATATACCTTATGTTAAAATTAAAAAAAAACCTAAAATAAAAAATAAAAAAAAACCTAAATCTAAAAATAAAATAAAATATAACTTGACATAAAAATAAAAATAAAACCTAAACCTAAACTAAAATAAAAATATAAAATAAAAGTAAACCTAAACCTAGACCTAAACCAAAAAAAAATTAAAATAAAAACCTAAAACTAAAATAAATAAACCTACAATAAATAAAATAAAATAAATAAAATAAAAAAATAAACCTAAATAAAAAAAATTTAAAATAAATAAAAATATAAATAAACTAAATAAACATAAACCTATTTTACTTAATTATTTTTAAAAAATAAACCTTAAAATCCTAAACCTAAACCCTAAAAAAAAACTGCTTAATCACTAAACCCCCAAACCCTAAACCCTAAAAAACCTAAACAAATCATAAACTCTATCCTAAACCCTATAAAAAACCCTAAACTAGATAAAACCTAATAATAAAATAAATAAAAACATAAACTAAATAAAAAAAAACCTAAACTAAAACAAAAAACATAAAATATAATAAAAATAAAAGTAAACTATAAAAATAAATAAAACCTAAACTAAAAAAATAAAGAAACCAAAAATAAAATACTTACATAAAATAAAAACTAAATAAAATAATAAAATAAACATAAAAAAAATAAAAAAACTAAATGAAATCCTAAACTTAAAAAATAAACCTAAAAATAAATCATAAAAATAAATAAAAAAAAACCTAAACCCTAAACTAAAAAAAAATCTAAACCTAAAATAAAAATAAAATAAACAAAATATAATTAATCTAGACCAAAAATAAATTAAACTAAACTAAACTATATAAAATCTAAACCTAAATCAAAAATAAAATAAACTTAAACCAAAACATAAACTAAATAAAATATAATAAACTAAATATAAACCTAAACCTAAACTAAACAATAAAACCTAAAAATAAACCTAAAATAAAAAACTAAAACATAAACCTAAACCAAAACCTAAGAATAAAAAATAAAACCTAAACCTAAAAAATAAAATAAAAATAAAACTCATGTAAAAAATAAACTTAAACTTAAAAAAAACTAAAATTAAAAACATAAACTGAATCAAACTAAAATAAATAAACTGAACTAAATAAAAAATTAATATAAATAAAAATTAAAATTAAAATAAACTCAGTAAAATTTTAAATAAACTAAATAAACCTAAACTACTTGGTTTACTAAAAAACCAAAAACCAAAACCTATCCTAAACCTAAAAAAAACAACCCTAAACCCTAAACCTAAGCCTAACCCCAAACCCTACCCTAAACCCTAAACTAACCACCATAATCAATCCTAAACCCTAAATCCTAAACCCTAAAGCCTAAACCCTAAACTAAACAAAATAAACATTAAAATAAAACCAAAATAAATAAAAATAAAACCTAAACCCTAAACTAAAAAAACCTAAAATTAAAATGAAATATAATAAATAAAATTAAATAAGACCTAAACTAAAATAAATAAAACCTAAACCTAATACTAAAATAAACTAAAAAACCTAAAAAAATAAAATAAAATACTAAAATAATCCTAAACCTAAAAAATAAAACCTAAAATTTATCTAAACCTAAATAAAAAGAAAATAAAACTTAAAATTGAACCTAAAATAAAATAATACATAAAAAAAATAAATAAAATTAAAATAAAACTCAACTAAAATAAACTAAACCTAAAATGGATTGAAAGAAACCTAAACTAAAATAAATAAATAAACTAAATAAAATAAAATATAAAATATCTGAAATAAATAAAAATAAACTAAATAAACTAAACATACTAGCTTATTTAATTTTTAAAACCATAAACAAAAACCCTAAACCTTAAACCCTAAACCTAAAGCCCAAACCTGACCTACCTAACCCTAAACCCTAAACCCTAAAAAACCCTAAACCCTAAAAACATGTAAAACCTAAACCCTAAACCTTAACCTTAATCCCTAAAACATAAACCTTAAACCCTAAACCCTAAACCCCAAACCCTAAACCTAAACATAAAGTAAAAAAATAAAATAAAATAAAATAACCTAAACCCAAACCTAATAAACTAAATTTAAACTTATACCTTAAGAATGAGCATAACCTTGATCGTGGTAACATCAAGATCAATTAGGCTTAGTCTAGATTGGTGTGGAGTGACGTCATTTATCCAGTGGCTTTGTGGTTGTGGAGGTCTTGGTGCATATAGGGGTGGTCAGAGAAGTGGTGGTTATGGAGGTGGGAGGAGTGATAAAGGTTACATCCACGGTGGTGGCAGAGGGAGATTTCAGGGATATGATGGTGGATCCCACTACTCGATAAGCTGGGGTGGTTCTGATGGGAAATGGAGAAACTGAAGAATTGCCAATCCAATCAACTGCTTATGAAATTGTGTCGTTATAGTATAAATGGTTCTAGTTACCTAAGGTTTTTGATTTGCTCTATGTGTGCTCATTTTTTACCTATGTCCTCGCATTTATCTTAGAAAACTTGGTGAGTTACTTCATTGATGAAATTGAAAAAAAGAAATGTTAAATTTGAACTTATTCTCTGTAAAAAAAACCATAAATGTTAAACGCTAAACTAAAACCTAAACCCTAAACTTAAAACCTAAACCCTAAACTCTAAACCCCAACCTTAAACCCTAAAAACACTAAACCTTAAACCCTAAAACTCTAAACCTGAAACCCTAAACCTTAAGACCTAAACCCTAAACACGTAACTCTAAACACTAAATCCAAAAAAAACCTAAACCACCCTAAAGCTAAAATAAACCTAAATAAAACCTAAAACCTAAATAACAAAACTAAACATAAACTAAACCTAAATCTAAACCTAAACCTCAACCTAAAACTAAAAATAAAATAAAATAAAACTAAAATAAATAAACTAAACTATATATATAAAACCTAAATAAAATAATAACTACTAATAAAAATAAAATAAACATAAAATAAAATAAAATAAAACTAATAACCTAAACCTAAATAATAAACTTAAAATAAATAAAAAACCTAAACCCTAAACTTAAACCTAAACTAAAATAAAAAAATAATACCTAAACATAAACTAAAATAAATAAAACCTAAACCTAAACTAAACTAAATAAAATAAAATAACTTAAATAAACCTAAACCTAAATTAATAAAACCTAAAATAAACATAAAACTTAAACCTAGTAAAATTAAAACAAACCTAAACTACTCTAAAATTAAAATAAAACATAAACCAAAAAAAATAAAATAAATAAAATAAAACTAAAAATAGACCTAAAACCTAAAAATAAACTTAAAGAATAAACTAAAATAAAAACCTAAACTAAGATAAACCTAAAATAAATAAACTAAACTAAATAAAATAAAATAAACTTAAATTAAATATAAAATATAAACTATCTAAACTAAACCAAATTTCATATAAAAGAGAAATAAATAAAATAAATCCTAAACCTTAAATAAATAAACTAAAAAATAAATAAAATAAACTCCTCCTAAAACTACCTAAACTTAAAACCCTAAACTAAACCCTAAACCCTAAATCTTAAACCCTAAACACCAAAATCCTAAACTCTAAATCAGACCCTAAACCCTAAAACCTTTGAACGTAAACCAAACCTAAATGCAAACACCTCGCCCCCCTCCCCAGCAGCTCTCTCATTCTCTAGAGATTTGTGTGATGCTTCATCACTGACCATGGCTGCGGTGAGTTCTATTCCTTGGGCTCTACCTCAAATTATGGATGCTTCGGCTAGGGCATTTGAAGTTTTGGGTCTTGGCGACCCTAATGCCGCTTCTTCTACTAAATCTTTTAAGGAAGAGCTCTCTGCTAAGACTTCTCCCTCTGTTGATTCAATTAATCTCATTTTAATGTCTTTTAGAGGTTTTTTGGTCATAATGTGCTCTGATGTGGATGTTGAAAAGTTGGCAAAACCATTTGAATTTTCTCTTGTGGGTAAATTTTCTTTGCATCATCCAAATTTGCATAAGATCTATTCTTTTTTGCATAATCTCAATTTTATGGGTGCTTTATCGATTGGTCTTATTGACTCTCGGCATATCCTGATTCAACTTTCTCATGATCTAAATTATTTACATGTTTTTTCACGTCGTTCATATTTCATCTTTAATTGTCAAATGCGTTGTTGAAGTGGTCACCCCTTTTTGACATTAAGGAGGAATATCTTATTGTCCTAGTGTGGTTAACTTTTCATAATATGCACATTCATTTTGTTACCCATCATGTGTTTTTTGTTGTCTGGGCTTTATTTGGTCGACCTTTGCAACTCGATCAAGTGACCACTGAGCGATCTTACCCTTCTAAGGCTCGGATCCTCGTTGATTTAGACATAACTAAAAAATACCCTAAGGAAGTTTGGATTGTCTCTGAAAAAAGAGGTATTCGCAAATGGTTGAATTGGAGAACCTTCCAATTTTTTATTCCCAATATAAAATTCACGGTCAAGATAATTTAGAATGTTTTATTCTCAATCCCTACTTTAAAAAAAATGAAATCCTCTTAAAGAGAATGTTGTTCCTAACCATAAGCCAATCCCTACTTATGTTCAGAAATCTACCTCAGATCCTAAGAGTTGTATGAAGGCTATTAGTGAGGTTGATTCCTAGGATATCAGGGTTAATCCTGTTGTACAAGTTTTGTCTCCTACAACTGATATAGATACGGCTGATTTTCAAAATGGGTAGGATGATTTACCACTTTTTCCTTCTTTGAATTTGAATATTTCTAAAGTAAAGCATAATAAATTTTCAAAGTTATTGAAAATGAATCTATTTTCTTTGATTCTATTCCAGCATATATCCTTGCTTTGATCGATGAAAATGAAGCTTTTAATGAGGAGTTAAATGATGTCGAACATGCTAAAAAATTTTTGATCCGAATTTAACTACTTTTGCTTTAAATGGTTCTAAATCATTGCCATCTCTCATTTATAATCTTAATATTCATGTTAATCCTTGATTAATAAACTTATTTGGGGTAATTTGAGGAATTTTGCTACCTCGATCAATAAACCTTGCTTTATTGATGGTGATTTCAACACTATTTTTTTTCTCTTCTGAATGAGTGGTGGATGCTCTTCCAATATTCATTCCATGGAAGATTTTTTCAATATGATCCTTGATATTAATTTGATTGATATTTCCTTTAAGGGTTCTAATTATACTTGGCAAAACTCAAGACTTCGGCAAAGGTTGGACCATGTTTTTTTAATTCCCATTGGATTACTCTGGCCTATTACTTATGCGATCATTTAAGTAGAATGTGTCTAATCATGCTCCTTTTCTTGTTTCTATTAAAGATAATTCTAATAAATTACATAAATCCTCTTTTTTTAGATTTTAGGGCATGTGGATTTAGCATATTGATTTATTTTGATGTTGGCTAATAATTGGAAATTACATCTTGATAATTGATTATGGGGATTAATAGACTTTGGTTTAAACTTAAAAGGCTTAAACAAAATTTGGGTTGGTGGAACAAGCATTATTTTAAAAACCTTTTTTCTAATATTGAAGATATGGAAAAATTGGATTGTGATCTTAAAGTCTCTATTATGTCTTATCGTTCTAAGATTAAGGACTTGACTGAGATGAAATACAATCTTGTTAACCTCCAAAATATGGAAGAGACTTACTTGAGCCAAAATGATGCTAGTAAACATATTGCGAATAGTGATAGGAATACTAGTTATTTCCATGCTTCAGTTAATAAAAAGAGAGTTTTAAATAATATTCAAAAAATTAAAGATGATAATGGTGTTTGGATTACGGAGAATAATGATATTAAGAAATCATTTATTAATTACTTTAGAAATATTCTTAATAAGAGTTTCTCTTATGAAGCTAATTGTTAATCACATTTGATTATTTCTATTATTACTAATGATGATAATGATTTGCTTACCATCATTCTAATGATGATGAAATTTCTAAAGTCCTTAATAGCATGAATATAGATTCTATTGTCAGGGGTTTCACTCAATTTTTTTAAAAAATGTTTGTTTATCATTAAAAATGATTTGATTGAGGCTATGATTGATTTTTTTAATGGTAATCCTTTCATAGATATTTTCTAGTACTTCTATTCACATACCTAAGAAAGATAATCCAAACTATTTGAGTGATTTAGACCTATTAGTTATTGCACCTTCTTCAATAAGTTGATTTCTAAAATTTTAACCAACAAGCATAGTCCTTAACTTAATAAAATTATCTCTCTCAACCAAACTAGTTTTGTTAGAGGTAGATTTATTTATGATAATAGTTTATTAGAATTAATTCAAAGAAATTGATGTTAAGAAAAGAGGTGGCAACCTTCTTTTTAAAATTAAATATTACAAGCCTTTGATAACATTTCTTGGGACTTTCTTTTCCATATTCTGAATTTATTTGAGCTTTATGATAAATTTATTTTTCTTATTAAAAATTATACTAATAATGCCTATTTTTGATTTTGATTAATGGGGTATCCTTAGGTTTCTTTCGCTCTTCCCATGGCTTAAGATAAGGGGATCCTTTATCTCCTATTTTATTTATTATCACTATTGAGTTCTTATCTAGAGCATCAATGATTTATTCTTTAAAAGACCTAGAATGTACTACAGAACTCTTGGTGGTCTTCATGTCTCCTATATAAGCTTTCGATGATTTCATTATTTCTTATAATGCTTCTATTCATCATATCAAGCATCTCAAAGTATTTTCTAAATATTTGGTAGAAATTGGCCTTTATCAATGATAACTAGTTTTATCACTTCCTCTCATATCTCCGATAAAATCAATTAAAATGCATATCACTAATTTTGTGCATCAACACTTACCTCTAAAGTACTTGGGTGCTCCTCTCTATAAAGGCCCAAAATGATCCCATCTCTTTGATGAGTTAATTTAAAAAGTTTTAAATAAAATTTTTGTTTGGGAATTCCATTTACTTTCCTTTGTTGGTAGGATCACTATTTTTAAAAGCACTCTCAATTAAATGCCTCTTTATTTGATTAAAACTATAATCCCCACTAATCCTGCTCTCATCAGAATTGATTGCTTGCATAATAATTTTTTTTGGGGCTCCAATAACTCTACCAAATAATGCATTGGACATCTTGGCATAAATATTCTGGTCCATTGGGTGAAAGGTCCTCTAGGTTGAAAACCTGTTCGTGAAGCTATCAACAATTTCTCTCATAAGGTTTGGTGGAATTTTAGAAAGAATGATGGCCTTTGGGCTAATTTTATGATGAAAAAATATTCCCAAGGTAAACACCCTCTTATCTATTCTTTTAAAGTTGGTGACTCTCTAGTTTGGAGAAGGCGTTGCTCCATTAAATGGGTTGCCAAATCTTTAATATCCTCGAGTATTCATTCAATTACCTCTTTCATTTGGCAAGACAACTGGACTGGCAACTACTCCATTGACACCCATTTATCTACCCACTATACTGTTGTTATCAAAGTTAACTCTTTTTGGCTTAATAACAATTGGAATGATAGTAAACATGAAAATTATATCCTTATTTCTCTTTTTCACAATTTTTAAAATATTCCCATTTCTTCTAACAAACGTGATCAAATTCTTTTTAAGCTTCTTATAATGGTGATTTTGTTCTTAATGAGGTTTGGAATTTGGTAAGAGATAAAAAAAACCCCTCAAATGTCTTTATTAAACTTTGGAACAATATCATTCCCATTTCCTATTCAATTTTAGCATGGAGGATTTTGAATAAATTTATTCTTATGGCCTCTTTGCTCTAGACTAAAGGGTTTTATTTACTATCCAAATGATATTGTTGCTTTCATATTGAAAATGTAAATCATGTTTTTGTCAATGGTGCTATTGCTTCTAAATTATGGCTTTGGTATGATGATTAATTTAATTCCAACTATTTTCATGGTTCTCTTTCTTTATATCAACTTCTTGAAGTTTCTTTCAAAATAATTGTGATAGGTCATATCAAAGTTTTAATTACTATTACCCTTCTTTGATACATTTGGATGGATAGAAATGATGCTAAATATCATGGCACTCCTATGAACCATAAAAGGATCATGGCTAGAACTAAAGAAAAAAATTCATGCTCTGTTTAATGCAATCTTATTAGTAACATTCATTTAGAGGCTATAAATTTGTGGCTAAAAAATTGGGTATCATTACGACTTGGACCCTTATAAAGGTGGTAAGATTATCCATTGGATCAAACCTAAAGACAACTTGATTAAAGTGAATGGTTCAATAGCTTCCAATAAATATGGATGTGGTGGTATCCTTAGGGATTCTAAAGGTATTGTCATTTGAACATTTGCAAATCCTCTCAAAGCCTATTCTATTATTTTTGCTGAGCTTATGGTTGTTAATAAAGCAATTGAAACTTATTTGAATAGAGTTTTTCTCAATATGTGAATTGAAGTTGATGCTCTTTTGCTTTTTGACATGCTTAATTCAAATAGAAATATGAATTTTGAATTATTATATCTTCTTAATCCTATAATAAATCTTCTTTCTCAAGTTTGTTTTAAGATTTTCCACATCCTTCATGAAGGTAATGCTTGTGCTGATTTCTTGCTTAATTTAGCTGCCAACATATCTAAGTTCACTTTATTTGACAACAAAATGTTGCCTAAACTATTAAGAGGGTTGGTTAATCTGAATAATACTGGATTGCCTTATCTTAGATTATAATTTCTTGGCTTGGTTTCTATTGTGTTGGTTTTTTATGAGCCTTTGCTTTTGTTTGCCTTTTATTAAACCCTCTTTGGGTTGTGGTTATTTGCTTATTTTCAAACTTTGGCTAGAGCTAGCTGTTAATTTTTAACTTTTATTTTTGGGTTGGCCTATTGTTTACTCCTTGGTGGTTATTATCATTACATCTTGAGTTGATTTGGTTTTTTTAGCCCGATGGCTGCTATTTTCTTGGATGGACTTTTACCACATTTTTTCTTTGGCTATTTTTGATAACCTCCTATTGGGTTATGGCTTTATCTGTTGTTGGGTTTTGCTCATGTATGGGTTTTGACTCATTTCAAGGCTGGTTGCTCACTTACTTGTTTTGGATCTGCTACTGTGGTGGTTGAATTGGTGGTTTTGTTGGTTGGCTGGGTTGACTAGCAGTGTTGGCTGGTTAGGTCGGCTGGCTAGTTAGATGTTTTGACCATTTTTTACTTTTCTGTTGGTGACATATCTGGGGGACTATTGGTGGTTTAGCTCTGGCTTCATTTTAGAATGGTGGAAGCTTTTATTTGGCTATTACTTTCTCTGCCTTGTTAAATGGGGCTTGGTGGTCAATTTTGTTGATTTTATTTTGTTTCTTTTGGTTTTGGTGTTTCTCTCCTCCTATTTTAGCCTTCCACTCTTGGCTACAGCGGCTCTGGGTTTGGTAATTGTTCTAGGTTGGCTGGTTGAGGGCTTTTTGGTGGATGTTATTTTCCTGTCTATCTTGGGTGATTTTGGCTTGATGGTTTTTGTTGGAATTTACATTGACTTGGGTTTTCTTTGTTGTGGTGGTTATAGAAGGCTATGTTATTGGCTAGATTGGTTGGTTATTCTCTATTGTGTGGTGTTTTGCTAGATTTTTCTGCTTTTCCTTAGCTGATGGGGATCTTTCCTTTGTTGGTTACTATTGATGGGTTGTTCTCTGGGGGTTTCCTTATAGATGTTTTACTTAGCTACTTTGGTGGGAGGACTTTTAGTTGTCCTTGGAATCTTGGTTAGCAGCCTTTCTCTTTGTTGCTTTTTTTTCTTCTTCTTGGGCAATTTGTTGCAGCCTTTTCTGTCTGTGAACCTTTCGATCCTTATATAATTTTGTTTTGGTGGTTGGTGGTTGTTTGGCTTCCTTTGTGTGTTGGTCTTGGTTGTTGGCTTGTTAAGTATCTTTGGTGGTGGTTTTGGTGGTGTTACTACTTGGTTCCATTAGCTTGGCCAATGATCCTACTGTAACTTTTGGGTTGCTGGCTTTATGTGATTGTTCTGTTGTGGGTTTTGGTTGGTGGGTTGGCTGCTGATTGGCTACTGGTTAGTTGTTTTCTCTATTTATTTAGTGCAGGGCTGGATCACTATGCACTACTAACATTGGATGGCTACTGGTATCAGGTATGTTGGCTATGATGGCTTTGATGTTACTCACCTCCTCTCTTTGGTTGGTAGCTTTACATATGATTAACCCTTATGAAGTTTGGATGCTCATATGTATTGTTGCTTGAGAGATGATCTTAAGCGAACTGAGCCTTTTCTTTCTCAGCACTCTTCTTTTGTTCTCCTTATCCTTATCCTTTTAGCTATGACTTTTGCCTTGGTAGTGTTTTTTGTAGAATTCTTTCGTTGGTTGGAACTTTACCAAGGCGACTTTATACTCTGTTAATGCTATGGTGCTTGCTTATCTTACTTTCTCAAAGGAATCATGAATGTTGCTCACTCTTTTCTATTTTCATGCTTTGTTTTGTTTTACTCTATGTCATTTGGCTCTCATGCTTTTTAGTCGATGTTTTTGCTCTTTCATTTTCTTTTCCTCTTGTAATCTACTTAGATGAGGGTTTAGCTCTTTAGGTTTCTTGTAGCACTATAAGTGGTAGAATTCTGAGCTTCACACATTTTAAGAACATCGTATTTTCCTTATGGTAATAAAATATTAACTTTTAAAAAAAATCCTAAACCAACCCTAAACTAAACCCTAAATGCTAAACCCAAACCCTAAACCCTAAAATAACCCTAAACTATAAAACCCTAAAAACCTAAACTAATCCTAAACTAAACCTAAACCCTCATGAACCTAAACCCAAAGCTAACCTCAGCTAAACCCTAAACCCTAAACCCTAAACTCTGACTAAACACTAAACCCTAAACCCTAAACCCTAAACCCAAATAAACCCCAGGCCTAAACCAAAACAAAACCCTAAAACCTTAAACCCTAAACTCTAAACCCTAAACCTACAAAACCTACTGACATTAAACCCTAAAACCCAAAACTGCTACACCACTGCTAACCCACACAAACCCTAAAGCCTAAACCCTGGGCCAAACTAACCAAAACTAAACCCTAAACCTAAACCCTAAACCTAAACTAAACCCTAAACTAAAACCCACATTAAACACTAAAACCTAAAACCTAAACATAAACTAAATAAAACTTAAAAATAAAATAAATAAAATAACTTAAACCTAAATAAAATAAAATAAACAAAAACCTAAACAAAAACCTAAACCTAAACCTAAAAAATAAAGAAAATAAACTAAAATAAATAAATAAACTAAACTAAAAAATAAAATAAACATGAATAAATAACCTAAATTAAACAAAACTAAATATAAAATTAAAATAAAATAAACCTAAAATAAACCTAAAATAAAATAAAAAAATAAATACCTAAACCTAAAAAATAAATAAGATAAAACTAAAACCTAGTTAACCTAAACCTAAGCCCCAGAATAGGTGAACCTGACAGAACATCACGTCACCAGCTGGTCTTGATCTGGCGGTGGAGGTGGCAGAGGCGATTATCATAGTGGTGGTGGGGTATCTAGAGGTTCTGGTGAATATGGAGGTGGTGATCGAAGTAATGGTGGTTATGAAAGTGAGAGGAGCGATGAAGGTTACCATAGTGGTGGCGAGGAGAGGAGAGATTATGTGATGTTGGATCCGCAACTCGAGGCCAGGGTAGTTCATGGGGCGGAGAAAGCGAGAAACTAGATCCAATCTACTTATGGAACCGTGTTGTTACAGTAGAGACGGTACTAGTTATATAGGATTTTTTATTTGCACCAAGCGTGCTCATTTTTTTATCTATGTTGTCACTTGTGTCCTAAAAAACTTAGTGTGTTACTTGATTGATGGAATAAAAAAGAATAAATGTTGAATCTGAATTTGTTCTCTATTAAAAAAATAATAACATAAAACCTAAACCCTAAACTAACACCTGAACACTAAACCTAAAACTTAAACCCTAAAACCTATATCCAAACCCCCCAAACCAACCCTAAACCCAAAACCCAAAACCCAAAAACTAAAACCCCAATGCTAAACCCCAAACCCTAAACCATAAAACCATCTAAACCCAAAGCTAAAACCAAACCAAAACTAAATAAAACCTAAAAAAAATAAATAAAACCAAAATAAAATAAAATAGAACATAAACTAAACCTAAACCAAACCTAAAACTAAAACTAAAAACAAATAAAAAAAACTAAACTAAAATAAAATAAATAAACCTAAACTAAAAATTAAAACCTAAAGAAATAAAACTAAATTTAAAATAAAAATAAAAAAAACCTAAAATAAAATAAAAAGAAATATAAAACCTAAACCTAAAAACAATACCTAAAATAAAACCTAAAACTAAAATAAACATAAACCTTAAAAAAAACCTAAACTATATAAACCCAATAAACTAAAATAAATAAACTTTCTTGAACTAAATAAAATAAAATAAATAAAATAAACCTAAACTTAAACTAAAATTAAACTTAAAATAATCCTAAAATAAAACCTAAAATCTAAACTTAAATATAAAATAAAATCTAAACCTAAAAGAAATAAAACCTAAATTTAAAAAAAACTAAACTAAAATAAACATAAACTTAAATCTAAAAATAAACAAAATAAAACCAAAACAAAATTAATAAACTAAATAAATAAAATAAATCTAAATAAAAATAAAAATAAACCTAAATAAAGTATAAATAAAAAATAATAAATTAAATCAACTAATTTCTTATTTTGAAAAAAAAACCAAACCTAAACCCTAAACCCTAAATCCTACCACACCCTATGATCCTACTAACCCCATGACCCTAAGCCAACCACACCCTAACCCTACTAAACCACCACCCTGACTCTAAAACTCAACCCTCACTAAACCCTAACCCTACCCTAAACCATAAAACCAAACTAAATAAATAAAACCAAAAATAAAATAAAATAAAGTTTATACATAAATAAATAAAAAAATAAAAATAAATAAAACCTAAAGCTAAAACCTAAACCTAAAATAAAATAAAAATAAACTCATAAATAAAATAAAAATAAATAAAACTAAACTAAACTAAAAAAAACTAAACCTAAGATAAAATAAAATAAAAAATAAACATAAAATAATAAAATAAACTAAAATAACATAAAATAAAAACAAAATAAAAACTAAAAAAAACCTTAAATAAAACCTAAAAAATATAAATTAAACCTAAATCTTAAACTAAAATAAAACTACAAAATAAAATAAACCTAAATCTAAACTAAATAAATAAACCTAAATCTAAACTAAATAAAATAAAATTACTAAAAGAAACCTAAACCTAAACTATAAAATAAAATCTAAAATTAACCAAAATCCTAAACCTAAAAAAAATAAAATAAATCAAACCTATATTTAAAAAAAACCTAAACCTAAAACTAAAATGAAAATAAAAGTCAACTAAGATAACCTAAACCTAATCTAAACCTAAACCTAAAAAATAAACTAAATAAAATAAAACTAAAATAAATAAACTAAACTATATAAAATAAAAAATAAAATAAACTAAAATAAATAAAAATAAACTAAATAAACTACTTATGGTTTGCTTAATTTGAAAAACCCTAAATCCTAAACCCTACCTAAACCTCTACTTAATCTTAAACCCTAAACCATAAAGCATATCAAACTATACCACACCCTAAATCCTACCACTACACCTGCACTTAAATCCTAACACCCTAAAACTCCCTCCTCTAACCTCCATCTCTAAACTAACCTAACCCTAAACCCTAAACTCAAATCTCCCTAGGAAACTAAACCACCTAAATAAACTACCCTAACCAACACTAACAAAAATAAACTTAAATAAACTAAACTAAAATAAATCTAAACATAAATTAAACTAAATAAACTAAAACATAAAAAATAAACTAAACCTAAACTATAAACCCTAAATAAACCTACCAAACTAAACCCAAAAAACTAAAATAAACTAAACCTAACCTAAAATAAACAAACCAATCCCATA
This sequence comes from Cymbidium sinense, assembly GCA_021442155.1. NCBI lineage: Eukaryota > Viridiplantae > Streptophyta > Magnoliopsida > Asparagales > Orchidaceae > Cymbidium > Cymbidium sinense. The sequence continues at coordinate 363,426,183 of CM038214.1, read as the reverse complement.
AATAACCCCTAAACCCTAAATAAACAAAAACATAAAATAAAAATCAAAAAATAAACCAATGGCTACATAAACCTAAACTAATCATAATCCCTAAACCCTAAAACCTAAACCTAAACCTAAAATTTAAACAACTCTAAAAACTAAACCTAAACTAAATAACCTGAAAATAAAATAAATAAATAAACCTAAAAAAATTAAATAAAAAAGAAAATTAAAAGCTAAATTAAACTTAAACCTAAACTAAACCTAAACCTAAAAATTAAAATAAAATAAAATAAAACAAAATAACTAAAATAAAATAAATAATAACAAATAAATAAAATAAAAAAAAAAATTTAATTAAAAAAACTAAAAAAAAATTAAAATAAAATAAAATAAAATAAAATAAATAAAACTAAATAAGAACCTAAACCTAAAAAAATAAACCTAAAATAAACCTAAAATAAATAAAAAAATTTCTACTAAAAAAATCTAAACCTAAAATACATAAATAAAAAATAAACCTAAACCTAAACTAAAATAAATAAAAAATAAAATATATACTAAACCTAAACCCTAAATTAAAATAAAATAAAATAAACTAAAATAAAAAAACTTAAACTAAAATAAATAAAAAAATAAAATAAAAAAAATAAAAAAAATGAACCTAAATATAAATAAAAAATAAAATAAAATAAAATAAAAAAAACTAAATAAATAAATAATATAAAACTAAAGACTCAATACTAAAACTAACCCTTAACCCAACTAAACATAAATACAAACCTAAAACTTTAAATAAAATAAAAACCTAACTAATAAACCCTAAACTAACCCTAAAATCCTAAATGGAAAACCAAGGCCCCATCCTAAACTCTTGGAACCCTAAACCTAAAAAATCAACCATGATCCCAGGCCCTAAACCTAACTAACCTACCATACTAAAGCTGCATAACCCAATCCCTACCACAACTTCCCTCCCAAACCTAAAGGCATAAATCTAAACCCTAGCTAACCCAAACTAAGCCCTAACTAAACCATACTAAATAATAAACCTTTAAAACTAAAATAAATAAAATAAAACCTAAACATAAAATAAAAATAAATCCTAAACCTACAGTATAATTAAGTGACTAAAATAAATAAACCTAAACCTAAACCTAATAAAACTAAACTCTAACCAAATAAATTAAAATAAACTAAAAATAAACATAAACCTAAATTAAAAATAAAACCTAAGTAAACCTATAAAAAACCTAAAATAAACCTAAAAAGATAAAATAACTAAAACCTAAACCTAAAAAACATAAAATTAAACTAAAAATAAACATACCAAATCTTAGATCTAAAATAAACTAAAATAAAAAACATAACTTAAAATAAATAAACCAAAAATAAATAAACTAAACTAAATAATTATAAAAATAAACCTAAATGATAAATGAATAAAATAAATAAAAAATAAACCTAAAACTGTTTACTAAATTTTTAAAAATGACCCTAAAAAAATCTAACCCAGACCTTAAACCAAACCTACACTACCAACTAAGACCTACCTACTGACCCTAAACCCTCAGTCTTAAACCCTACATTAAACCCTAAAACAAACTAAACCCAAAATCTAAACCCTAAATCCTAAACCACTAAACCCTAAAACTGAGCCCTAAACCTACTCTAAACCCTAAACCTAAAACCTAAACTAAACTAAATAAAACCTAAAATAAATAAACTTAAACCTATATTAAATAAATAAAATAAAATAAAATAAAACCTAAACCCAATCCTAAACCTAAAATAAAAAATAAATAAAAATAATAAGAAAACTAAAATATAATAAAATAAACTAAACTAAATAAAAATTAACCTAAAATTTAAAACCTAAATAAAATAAAACTAAATGTTAAATAAAAATAAAATAAACCTAAAATATAAACTAAACCAAAAAATGAACCTATTCATAAAACTTAAAAATAAATAAATAATAAAATCCATTAATGAAAACCTAAACTAAAATAAAAAAAATAAAATAAACCTAAAAAATAAAATAAAAATAAATAAAATAACTGCACCTAAACTAAACCTAAACTAAATAAAATAAAATAAACTAAACTAAAATAAACCTAAACCTAAACTAATAAAACTAAAATAAACCAATAAAACTAAATCCTAAACCAAACCCTAAACACTAAACCCAAACTAACCTAAACCCTAAACCCTAAACCTTAAACCCCAAACATACCCTAAAGCCCAAACCTTAAACCCTAAACCCTAAACCTTAAAAACCAAAAAACCTAAACCTAAACTAGATAAAACCTAAAATAAATAAATAAAAAACCTACCTAAAATAATAAAACTAAAATAAAATTAAAACCTAAAATAAAATAAAAAAATAAATAAAACTAAGACAAAAAAAAAAATAAAATTAAAACCCTAAACTAAAAAAATAAACCTAAGCCAAAATAAACATAATAAATATACCTAAACCTAAACTAAAATAAAAAAATCTAAACCTAAATCTAAAATAAAACTAAACCTACCTAAAATAAATATAATAAAATAAACTAAAATACTCCTAAACCTAAATAAAATATAAAACTAGAAAATATAGCTAAAATAAAACATAAAATAAACCTAAAAAAATAAAATAAATCTAAACCTAAACCAAACATTAAAATAAAATAAATAAAATAAACATAAACCTAAACCTAAAAAAATAAAATAAATAAATAACTTAAATAAAATAAATAAACCTAAAATAAATAAAATAAACTAAATAAAACAAAAGATAAAAATAAACTAAAATAAATACAAAATAAACTAAATAAACCTAGTTTGGTTTAAAAAAAAACCCTAATCCCTAAAACCTAAACCCTAAACACTAAACTTACCCTAAACCTAAATCCTGGACCCTAAACCCTAACACTAAATTCTACCTTAAAACCCTAAACCATACACTCTAAATCTTAAACCTAAACCCTAAACTATAAACCCTCAAGTAACCCTAAACCCTAAAATGCTAAAAACCTAAACCTAAACAAGAAAAATAAAAAATAAAATAAATAAAAAAAAAAACCAAAATAAAATAAAATAAAATAAAATAAAAACTTAAACTAAAACTAAAACCAAAACCTAAACCTAAACCATAAAAAAATAAAATAAAAAAATAAAACTAAAATAATAAATAATTAATAAAAAAATAGACTAAAAATTAAAAAACCTAGAAAATAAAATTAAACCTTAATAAAATAAATTAAACATAAAATAAAACAAAATAAAAGCTAAATAAAATCTAAACTAAAATCAAACTAAAACAAATCAACCCTAAATAAAAAAATTCTACACCTAATATAAATAAATTAACCTAACCCTAAAACTAAAGTAAATTAAACTAAATTAAATAAAACCTAAACTTAAATCTAAACCCTAAGTAAAATTAAATAAACTTAAAATAATCGTAAACCTAAACTACAAAGATATAACCTAAAAACAAACCTAAAATAAAAACCTAAAATCTAAACCGAAAAAAAAATAAAAACCTAAACGTATAAGTAAAATAAAAATTAACCCTAAACCTAAAAAATAAAATAAAAATAACACTAAATTAAAAATAAAACCCAAAATTAATAGATGGTGGTGGTGGTGAAGGGAATGATCGGGGATATGATGGTGGATCCCGTTACTCGAGAGGCCGGAGTGGTTCTAATGGGAACTAGAAAAATTAAAGAACGATCAATCCAATATGCTACTTATGGAACAAGGTCTTAAAGTAGAGATGGTTCTAGTTATCTTGGGTTTTTGATTTGCTCTATGCGTGCTCATTTTTGATCTATGTCATTGCTTATGTCTTAGAAAACTTGGTGTGTTACTTGGTTGAAGAAATCAAGAAGAAGAAATATTGAATATGAATTTATTCTCTCTTAAAAAACAAAACCCTAATACCAAATCTTTGAAGCACAAATACAAGCACAAATACAAACCTACCTAAAACATAAACCTAAACTAAATATAACCTAAAAAAATATAAAACTAGATAAAATAAAAAAAATAAAATAAAATAAAAGAAATAAAACCTAACCTAAACCTAAAATAAAATAAAATAAAAATAAAAGTAAAATAAATAAAGAAAACCTAAACTAAACTAAAATAAAAATAAAACTAAAACCTTAATAAAATTAAAACTTAAACAAAAGAAAAATCTAAATAAAACCAAAAATGATAAAATAAACCTAAATGTAAAACTATAAAATAAAAAAACTAAACTTTAAAATAAATAAAACCTAAACCTAAAATAAAAAATAAAATAAACAAAATATAATAAACCTAAATGACAACCAAGCAACAACAAGCCTTAATCCCACTAGGTGGACTACATGAATCCTTCATCTCCATTGTGTCCTATTATGTGTCTAATTCTCATTTAAATCAAGTATACTAAGATCATTTTTTATACATCTTAACCAAGTCTTTTTAGGTCTACCTCTAGCTTTCTTAACATAAGGCAAATCTAATGCATCTACTCTACTAATCAAGTCATCAGACGGCCGACGATTTATGTGGCCAAACCACCTAAGGTGACTCTCCCTAAACCCTAAACCCTAAACCCCCAAAATTAAATTAAATAAAACCTAAACCAAAACCAAAAATAAACTAAACCTAAACCTAAACTAAAAAATAAAACCTAAAATTAAAACCTAAAACCTAAACCTAAGAAAATAAAATAAAAACTTAAACCTAAAACTAAAAATAAAAAATAAAACTTAAACTTAAAAAATAAAATAAAATAAAAACTAAAAATAAACATAAACTTAAGCTAAACCTAAACAATAAACTAAAATAAAAAACCTAAATTAAGATAAATAAACTAAAATAAATAAAAATAAAAAATAATCCTAAATAAAAATAAAAATTTAATAGACTAAAATGAATAAAAAATAAACTAAATAAACATAAACCTATTGGTTCACTTAATTTATAAAACCCTAACCCCAACTTTAAATCCTAAAACCCTAAAGCATAAAACTAACTATAAACCCTAAACCCTAAACCTAACTACAACCTAAGCCCTAACACATGCCTAAACCTTAAAACCAATAAATAAAACCTAAAAAATAAAATAAATAAAAAAATGTAAACCTAAATAAAATAAAAATATAATAAAATAGAGCCTAAACTAAAACTAAAAATAAAATAAAGCTAAAACCTAAATATAATAAAACTAAACATAAAATAATTATAAAATAAACCTAAAATAAAATAAAATAAGAACTAAATAAAAACCTAAACCTAAAACATGAACCTTAAAATAAAAACTAATGACAAATCAAATATAAAACACAAACCCTAGACTAAAAATAAAAACTTAACCTAAAATATAAATAAAATAAACAAAATAAAATAAACCTAAACCTAAAATAAAATAAACTAAACTAAAAAAAATAAAAGCAAACCTAAACCTAAAACTTAACTAACCCTATACTACATAAAATAAAATAAACTAAAATAAACATAAACATAAACTAAAAAATAAAATCTAAAAAATAAACCTAAAATAAAACCTAAAACCTAAAACCTAAATAAATGCTAAAAGTTAAAACTAAACTAAACTAAATCAAAGCTAAAAATAAAATAAATAAATAAAATCTAAACCAAAATTAAGTAATAAAATAAAATAAAATAAAAACATAAACTAAATCCTAAACCTAAACTTAAACCTAAAAAGAAAATAAAATAGAAAATATTAACAGAACTAAAATAAAATAAATAAAAACCTAAACTAAAATAAAAAATTAAAAAAATAAAAAAACTTAACCTAAAATAAAATAGAAACCTAAAATAAAATAAAATAAAACTAAATAAAAACCTAAACCTAAAAACCTAAAATAAATAAATAAAACCTGGACCTAAACTAAGAAAACCCTAAACCAAAAAATAAAAAAATATAAACCTAAACTAAGATATAAAAAAAAGCTCAACCTAAACCTAAACCTAAACTAATTAAAATAAAATAAACTAAAAATGAACCTAAACCTAAACTAAAAATAATACCTAAAAATAAACATAAAATAAAACCTAAAACCTAAACCTAAAAAAAATAAAATAAACCTAAAACTAAACCTACAAATAAAAAAATGAAACCTAAACCTAGAAATAAAATAAAATAAAACTAAATTAAAAATAAACCTAAACCTAAACCTAAACTTTAAACTAAAATAAATAAATCTAAAATAAAATAAACTAAACTAAATAAAATAAAAGTAAACCTAAATATAAATAAAATAAACTAAAATAAATAAAATAAACTAAATAAACCTACAATTTAATTTAAAAAAAATGAAAATAAAACCATAAACCCTAAGCCTTAAACCCTAAACCTACTCTAAACTCTAAAAAAATCCCTAAATTCTAAAACCTAAACCAAAACTAAAGAAAACCTAAAATAAAAAATAAAATAACTAACAAATAAAAATAAAAAAAGATAAAACTAAAACCTAAACCTATACCTGTACTAAACCTAAACTTAAATATAAAATAAAATAAAATTAAAATGTAAAATAAAATAAAATAAATCAAAACCTAAACTAAGCGAAATAATAAAATAAACCTAAAAATAAAAACCTAAGTAAAATAAATACTAAATGTAATATAAAAATAAAAAGAACCTAAAATAAATAAAATAAAACTAAATAAAACTTAAACCTAAAATAAACTTAAAGCTAAATAAATAACCTAAAATAAATAAAACCTAAACCTAAAATAAACTATTCTAAAATAAACTAAATAAAATAAAATAAACAAAAAATAAACCTAAATTAAAACCTAAAACTAAACCCTAAACCCAGCTAAAACCTAAACCTAAACTAAATGATAAATAAAAATACCAAAATAAAATAAAATAAAACCTAAAATAATAACTAATAAACTAAATATAATAAAAATAATAACTAAACTAAAATAAAATAAATAAAACCTAAATTAAACCAAAAATGAAAACCTAAATAAAATAAAAAATAAAATATAATAAAACTAAAATAAGCCTAAAATTAAATAAATAAATGCTAAACAAAAACTAAAACCTAAAAAATAAACCTAAAAATAAATAAAAAAATAAAACCTAGACCCTAAACTAAAAAAAAATTAAACCTAAACTAAAATAAAAAAAACCTAAACCTAAAACTAAAATAAATTAAATAAACCTAAAATAAAATCCTAAAATGTAAACTTAAAAATAAAATAAAATAAAATCCTAAACCTAAACCTAAACCAAAACCTAAATCTAAACCTAAAATATAAACTAAACCTAAACCTAAATAAAATAAAAATAAAATAAAATAAAAATAAATGTAAACCTAAACTAAAAAAATAAAACTTAAAAATAAACCTAAAATAAAACCTAAAACTAAAATAATATATATATATATATATATATATATATATATATAATAATAATAATAATAATAATAATAATAATAATAAAACCTAAACCTAAACCTAAAACAAAAAACCTGGACCTAAAGAAAATAAAAAATTAAACTAACTAAGAAATAAACATAAACCTAAGCCCTTAAAAATAAACTAAAATAAAACCTAAACTAAAATAAATAAACCTAGATAAATAAACAAAATTAAACAAAATAATAAACCTAAAAAAATTAAATAAAATAAAATAAATAAACTAAATAATATAAATAAACATAAACCTACTAGTTTAGTTAATTTAAAAAAAAATATTAAACACTAAATCCAAAACCATGAGACTAAAACAAACCTAAACACTAAAACTAACCCAAACCCTACATTCCTAAACCTATAACCCTAAACCCTATGCCTAAACCTTAAAAAAATAAAATAAAATAAAATAAAACCCTAACCTAAACCCTATGCCCTAAAAAAAACCCTAAACCCTAAACCCTAAACTTAAACCCTAAACCCTAAATCCAAAATAAACCCTAAACTAAACCTCAAACCCTAAATCCTAAACCCTAAACCCTAAACCAAAATTATAAACCCTAAAAATCTATAATCCTAAATCTAAACTAAATAAAACCTAAAAATAAAATAAATAAAAAAACTTAAACCTAAATAAAATAAATTAAAAACCTAAATTAAAACCTCAACCTAAACCTAAAAATAAAATAAAATAAAAATAAAAACTAAACTAAAATAAAATAAATAAAACCTAAATTAAAATAAAAAATAAAATAAGCATAAACATGAAATACCTAAATAAAATAAAACATAAACATAAAATAAAAATAAACTAAACCTATAATAAAATAAAATAAAAATTTAACCAAAAAATAAAACTAAAAATAAACAAAAAATAAAACCTAAACCTTAAACTAAAAAAAACTAAACCCAAAATAAACAAAATAAAATAAACATAAACCTAAACTAAAATAAACTAAACTAAAATAAATAAAACCTAAACCTAAAATAAACTAAACCTAAACCCTAAACTAATAAAATAAAATAAATTAAAAATAAACCTAAAATTAAAATGAAAACCTAAAGCTAAAAAAATAAAATAAAACCTAAAACTAAAAATGGGACCTAAACCTAAAAATAAAACTAAACTAAAAAAATAAACATAAATTTAAACCTAAATCTAAAAATAAACTAAAATAAAAACCAAAATGATAAAAAATAAACCTAAAATAAATAAATTAAACTAAATAAAATTAAAAAACATAAAACTAAAATAAATGAAAAATAAAGTTAATAAACTAAATACACATAAACCTACCAGTTTACTAGATTTTTTTCTTCAAAAAAAAAACACTAAATGCTATAACTAACCCTAACCCCTAAACCGTAAAAAACCTTAAACCCTAAACCCTAAACACTAAACCCTAAACTAACCCTAAACCATAAACCCTACACTAGCCCTAAACCCTAAACCCTAAATCCTAACCATAAAACCATAACCACTAAACCAAATAAATGTAAACCCCCAAAATCCTAACCCAAAGCCTAAACTATGGGCCTTAAACCCCATAACCTTAAACCCTAATCTAAACCCTAAACTACCCTAAACTATAAAACTAACCCTGACACTGACCTAAAACTAGCCTAAACCCTAACATTTAAAACCCAAACCTCTGACCTAAAACCTAAACCACTAAACTCAAACCCTAAACTAAACCCTAATTCCTACAAACCTAAAAACATAAGCCTAAACAAAATAAAACGTAAAATTAAAAAAAAAATTAAATAAAAACCTTAACAAAGCTTAAACCTAAACCTAGAAATAAAATAAAATAAAATAGATAAAAATATACTAAAATAAAATAAATAAAAGCCTAAAGTAATAAAAATAAAAAAATAAACCTAAACCTAAAAATAAAAAAAATAATAAAACCTAATCCTAAAAAATAAAGTAAAAATAAAACTAAACTAAAAAATAAACATAAACCTAGACCTAAACCTAAACCTAAAGAATAAATAAAAATAAAAACCTATACTAAAATAAATATAGCCAAAATAAATAAAATAAACTGAATAAAATAAAAATAAACTTAAATCAAAATAAAAAATAAAATAAAGTATAATAAATAAAAAATAAACTAAATAAACCTAAACCTACTAGTTTACTTAATTTTAAAAAATAAAAATAATAAAAATAATAAAAAAACCCTATTCCTAAACCCTAAATCCTAAATGCTAAAACCATAGACCACAAACCCTAAAACACTAAACCGTAAAAAAAAAAAGTAAACTAAACTAAAACCCAAGACCAAAATTAATTAACATAAAATGAATAAACTAAACTAAATAAAAAAATTAAACATAAATAAAATAAAATATAAACTAAATTAAAATAAATAAAAAATAAACAAAATAAACTAATTAAACAAAAGAAGAAATGTTGTAAATCTAAACTTTCTCTTTATTAAAGAAAAATAAAAAACCCAAAATCGTAAACTAAAACCTGAACCTTATACCTAAAACCTAAACCCTAAACCCTAGACCCTAAAGAAACCACAAAACCACTAAACAAAAACCCTAAAACTTAAATCATAAACCAGTAAAATATAAACCAAACAAAAAAAAAACTCTAAACCCTAAACCTCAAACCCCGGGACTCTAAACACAAAAAACCGTTAAAAGCTAAAACCTAAACTAATTAAAACCTCAAAATAAAATAAACAAAAAAATCTAAACTAAAATAAAATAAGAAAATAAAATAAAATAAAAACATTAACTAAAACCTAAACCTAAACATAAAAAGAAAATAAAATAAAAAAATAAAAAATTAATTAAGAAAAAAGAAATAAAAACCTAAACTAAACTAAAAAATAAAAAACCAAAATAAAATAAAAATTTAACCTAAAATAAAAATAGGCTTAACCTAATATATAATAAAATAAAAACTAAATAAAAACCTCAACCGAAATAATAAACCTAAAAATAAATAAAAAAATAAAACCTAATCATAAAATAAAAATATAATAAACCTAAACCTAAACTAAAATAAATAAAACCTAAACCTTAACCTAAACCTAAAATAAATATAAAATAAAATAAATAAAAATAAACTTAAACTAAAAAATAAAACCTAAAATAAACCTAAAATAAAACCTAAAACCTAAACCTAAAAAATAAAATAAAACCAAAACCTAAACCTAAAATTTAAAAATAAAACCTAAACCAAAAAATTAAAATAAAAAACAACACTAAAAAATAAAACTAAACCTAAACCTAACTCTAAAAAATAAACTAAAATTAAAAAGCTAAACAAAAAATAAATAAACTAAAGTAAATAAAAATAAAAAGAAACCTAAATCAAAATAAAATAAACCTAAATTACTGGTTTACTTAATTTAAAAAAATTATAAAATTAAAAATTAAAAAACAAAAAAAAAATCCTAACACTAAACCCTAAAACCCAACCAAAACCTTAAACTAATCCCTAAACCCTAAACCCTAAACCATAAACCCTAAACTCTAAACATTAAACCCTAAACCCTAAACACTAAACCCTAATCTCTAAACCCTAAACCCTAAACCATAAATCCTAAAAACCCAAAAACCTAAATCTAAATTAAATAAAACCTAAAAATAAATTAAATAAAAAACATAAACCTAAATAAAATAAAATAAAATAAAAACCTAAACTAAAATCTAGACCTAAACCTAAACAAAAAAATAATAAAAAAAAGTAAACTAAAATATAATAAATATAAACCAAAACAAAACTAAAACATAAAATAAACCTAAAAATAAAAAACACAAATAAAATCAAAACTAAACATAAAATAAAAATAAAATAAACCTAAAATTAAATTAAATAAAAACCTAGACTTTAAAATAAATATAAAATATTACCTAAAAAACTTAAACCCTAAACTAAAACTAAAAATGTAAACCTAAAATAAAGAAAATAAATTGAACCTAATCCTAAACTTAAATAAAGTAAACTACAATAAATATAACCTAAACCTAAACCCAAACTAGATTAAACATAAACCCTAAATTAAATAAAATAAAATAAACTAAAATAAACTTAAACAAACAAAAAATAAAACCTAAAACAAAAACCTAAGACCTATACATAAAAAATAAGATAAAACCTAAATG
>CM038214.1:363351267-363414527 GCA_021442155.1 Cymbidium sinense | reverse complement strand
CAGACCCTGGGATGACCTCTTTGAGTGAATGCCATTGGGGGGACTTATATCAACTCAAATGTAGTCAAGAGAGAAGGAGCCTCTGGGGGACTTACCCTAAACCTCAAATATACTCGACCTAGTCAGTGCATGATGATTAGTTTAAGAAGAAAGCTTAAGAACTCACATCCTCTTAAAAAAAATCAACATGAGGTAGCTTATTGGGCGGTAGAAGAACTACCAAACTAACAAGGCTATTGGTTTGTAATGGTCAAGTTAGGAAGAAAAGTGGGACTCACATCTTCCAAAATAAGGAACCATTAGGGTGACATACTAGCAGGTAGCATGTAGACGACTAAGCACTAATGAGTGAGTGCCACATACGCTTGCTCCCACATCAAAATTGCCCGATACAAAAGATATGTGTTTATGCATGAAGGAATAGAATGCCTCTGGGGGACTCTTACACCTAGACCTCAAGGATGCTCAACCTAGTCAGTGCATGATGGCTAGTTCAAAAAGAAAGTGTGGGGACTCGCATCTTCTTAAACAAAGTCAACATGAGGTAGTTTCTTGGTGAGTAGAAGACTACCAAACTAACAATGGTTTGCAATGGTCAAGTTAGGAAGAAAGCATGGGGACTCACATCCTCCAACAAATGACCACTGGGGTGACATACTAGCAAGGTAGCATGTAAACCCGACCTAGAGCAGCTAATGAGTGAGTGCCACAAGGGGCTTTCTCCCACATCAAAATTGCCCAAGATAAAAAATATGTGTTCATTTTTGTGCTTGTGTTAAAAGGAATAAGCTGTCGCTTGGGTTCTCTCACACCTACCTTAAACAAACTTGGGGAATTGGATGAAATGGTGCCACGGATGGCAACAAATTCCACTAAGAAAGGATGTCTCGGGTTCTCTCACACTAACTTGTGTATCTCAAAATAGGATGCCTCTTGGGTTCTTACACCTATTCTAATAGCAGGAGATTGTGTTTATGAAAGAGGGATAGGATGCCTCTTGGGTTCTCTTACACTTATCTAAACATGTCATGGTGGATTAAGAAAACATATGCTTCAAGAAGAGAATATTTTGATGAAATGGAATCAAATTTTATTCTTTTTGATAATTAATTTCAAACATGTTTTATGCATAATATTTCTTCAAATAGATCCCATTAATTGGAAGCATAGTGTTCCCTTTACAATCAATGAGCTGATAAGATCCTCTTTGGTAGGCCTTCTCTATGACATAGGGGCCTTCCCAAGTGGGTTCAAACTTGCCTCCCATCTTTTGATGGGCAACAATTGGTCTCCTTAGGACTAACACAAGTTCTTCTACTTGGAAAGACCTAGGGCTACTTGTTGTGAGCTTAAATCATTTTATTTATAACTTGAGGTTCTTGCCCAGGCTCTCCTCCAAACCTTTGAGCTCTTCTAACCATAACTTTGCATTATGTTTTGTAGTGATCTTGCTACCCAATGCTATCCTTAGTGATGGGAGTTGAACTTCTAAAGGTAGAATGACTTTGACCCATACACTAAAGAAAATAGGCTAGACTGAGTTGGGGTTTTGTATGTGGTGCGGTAGGCCCACAAGGCTTCAACCAACTGCTCATTCCACTGTCGCTTATTGTCATCAAGTGTCTTCTTTAGTATTTGGATGAGAGTTTTGTTGAATTCTTCTACTAAGCCATTTGCTCTAGGGTAGTAGATGGTAAAGTATCTCCAATCTATACCATGTCTTCTAGTGAAGCTATTGATCTTGGTACTTTTGAATGCAGTACCATTATCGGATATAATTCATCGAGGCACCCCGAACCTATATGATATAGTTCTGAAAATTGAAGCACATGCGTGACTTCTCTGAGTGGAATTTCCTCCACCCACTTGGAAAAGTAATGATGGTAAGATGAACCATGACCCTTGAAGAAAGGATCGATAGGACCCATAATGTCGGTACCCCAATACTCAAATGGCCTTGAAGCCAATGTAGGGTGTAGAATGTTGGTTGATGTAGGACCACACGTGTACTCGATGGTATCTCCTACATCCATGCGATCTAATCATCAAAGGATACTAGTATCCTAGTCTCTTCATCTTCATCTTCATCTTCGGACTAGATTGATGCACTCTGCATATACCTGAATGTACCTTGATCATGATCCTACATGTTTTGTGTTTGTCTAAATAGCGTAACTACATTTGATCAAAAGATTGTCAGTGTAAGGTGCCATCAATGAGAGCATAAGAGAACTTCTATTTCACTTGATGGGCTTGTGACCTTTCTTGAGGTAGTTTGCTAGTGTTCAAATAGTCTATGAACGGTTGCCTCCAATTTGACTCGTCGTCCATTTTGGCAATGATAACCTCCCCTTCAAGAGAAAGTTTTCGATGAGTTCAGCATCAATAAGGGATAGGACTTGTCTATTTTGGACTCTTATTGGAATGGACTCATCTTCCGGACATGCCAATTTCTTAGCCAAGTTTATCCAAAGCATCTGCTACTACATTCTCTGCTTGGGGAACCTTGTAGATGGTGACTTCAGGGATTTGGGCCAACAGCTTCATAGTATACTCATGGTAATGACGAAGCTTAGGTTTGAGAACCTTGTAGGACCTCAATCAGGTTGTTGACCAAGAATCCCCATAGATGTTGATGCTCTTGACACAGACTGTGATGGCTAACTCCTCAAAGCCTCATACTCAGCTTCATTATTGGTGCAGGGATTGGAGAGGTAGTATGAGAATCTCATCACATCATGGAGTTAAGAGAACTATTCCTACCCTACCTTTCCTGAAGAGTAGATTGGTGCTTCTCCTTTATGAAAGGAAGGCACCATCAAAATACATCTCCCATCGGGTTATCAACCTCCCTAAGTTCATGATTTGTTCATCATAAGTGGGGATTCAATAGGTGGGCGAAATCTTGCTTATCCTTTAAGCATGGAGGTAATGTGATATCAAACTATGAGAGAATCATGGACCAAATCAGATAGCATTGGCGTGACATGAGATACTATTGGATTGGTTCTAGAAATCAAGTTCACCTTATGAAAGCATATACTGCCATAGCTTTTGGGATGCAAAGATCAAAGCTAGGCAATGTTTCTCAATAGGTGGTTAGTTCACCAGGAATCAAACAATGGGTAGTAGAGCACTCTCTCCTTCCCTTCATCATTAGGCCAACAAAGCACCGAGAGAGTCATCCAATGCAGCAGTGTAGAGGATGAGTGGCCCGCCCAGGATAGGGGCTGCTAGAATTGACAGCTTCACCAAATATTGCTTGATATCTTCAAAGGCATGCTGGCCCTTATCATCCCACTTGAACTTGCAATCCTTTTTGACAAATGCTGAGAATGGCTTGTATCTCCCCAATAGGTTGGAAATAAAGCGTCTTAGGTACGCCAACCTTCCTTAGAAAGATCTGAGTTGAGTTAAACTTTTAGGAGGTGGAATTTTAAGATAGCTTTGATCTTTTTTTTGGATCTATTCTATTCCGGTGTTGGACAAACCAAGGAATTTCCCAAGCTACTCGAATGCACACTTTGGGGTTTCATTTTGAGGTTATATTATCTTAACCTTTGAAAACTACTCTCAAGTCAAAGAGATGGTCTTCTTTTCTTTTCTTGACTACTAGATCATCAATGTAGCACTCAACGATGATGGATGAGTTCATTGAAGATCAGTCATGATTGGTATGTAGCAGCATTTTAAGGCGAAAGGCATGACCCTATAACAATATATTTATTGGGGTTTGAAAAGTAGTGTTTCTTTCATCCTCAAGCCATCTTGATATGGTTATAGCCAGATGACCCATGAAAGAGAAAACTACATGAGATGAGGCGATGTCCACCATTAATTCTAGTATAGGAAGAGGAAACTCATCCTTAGGACATGCCTTTTAAGTCCCTCACATATGCAAATTTGGCCATTCTTCTTCTTGGTATGACACAGCTAACCGGTAGGGTATTTTTTCTTCCCTAATGAAACCAACATTGATCAGTTTCTTGACTTTAGAAATGATCTGTTGTTCAATTTCTAATTGCATGCGTCTAGAAGCTTGCTTGATAGGGTTAGCGCTAGGATCTATTTACTAGTTTATGGACTACATTGGAGATAATCGAGCATTTCTTTATAACTCCATGCAAAGTCTTTAAACTCAATCAATAGCTAACTAAGTCATTGGTTTTTTTCATTCAATGAATGAACGATGTATGTGGCATGGATTTTCTTCTCGAGGTTGATTTCTTTAAGCTTGTGATTGTTGAATGGATCTCCTCTTCAAATTCTAGGTGATGCATGTTTGATTTGGAGATCATCTAGATCATTAAGTTTCTAAACACACATCCTCATAAGGTTTGGTGTTGTGTGAAAAGAACTATCTCCAAATGATTGGTGACAACTAAATAGTAATGTCATCGAGGACCACTATCGAATCATAGTCTTGATCTTGATTGTGCATCCCCGCTTTGTTGTTCCAACTTTTGAAGTACTCGACTGCTTAGACCATGTATAAGGAATCAAACCCTTTTTGCAAGATTAAGAACACAAGGTAGTACCAATCAAAATGCAATTCCATTAATTCTTTGTTTAAAATATCCTCAAATCCTACATCAATTTTGGACTTGAGGATAATGATAAAAAGAATCTCTTGACTTGACATCTCGGAAGGGAGCTTCCTTAACTTAAACCTTCAACTTTTTGAGATGAAAGTGAGGTTAGAGCTAAGGTCCTAACTACCGTGTGATAGTTTCACATATATTTGATTCAAATACATTCATGCTTTGTCTGGAGGCCTAGTCTTCGTCATTATTTGGCTCATGTGTCACCTCTAATGAAACCCGCTGAGAGGGGTTGGTTGGTATACTAATCACATTAGACTCATCCTCTGAGCTGGATTCCAAGTCTATGTTAATAGTAAGGGTACTCCTATGAACTAGAACATAACCCCTGTTGGCTGATGGCCAACTAGAGGGTCTTCCACCTCTAGAACTGCCTCTGCCTCTTCCTTTACCTCACGAAGGTTGAGTCATCCTACCCACATGTCTATATGATGGAATGAGCGTGTGAAATGTGATATGCTACTTCTTCAATTTCCTTTCTTGTTCACTTGGATTTTCATTTTCTTTTCTTTTCTTTTCTTTTTTCTTTTCTTTTCTTCTTTTTCTTTTTGTATTTGAATTTTGTCCAAGTTCATGAGAAAGGGTGTTTTGAGAAAGATAGTAGGTAGCATCCTCATATATCTCAACCTCTCTGAAAATGGCTTTTCATCTTTTGACATACTCAATCCCATCCTTCACGAACTTGATGCACTATTGGAGGAGAATTAAATCATCTTGTTCTGATGTATCCAAAACCTACCGACCAAAGCGCTGAATGAAGTATTCAAATCAGTGATATAAAACTTGGTTTTAGTCTTCTATCTATCTTCAAAGGTAACACTATGGAACCTAAAGCACTCTGGCCTTGTTCATTGAATCCTCTCAACATCATTCGATCTCCTCAGAGTGTGGAGATGTCGATCCTCAAATAGGAAAGGGTCTTTAGACTCATAATGTTCACCGATGCTCTTGGATCGATGAGAACTCTGGTAAGTCTGAATCTGCCCATGTCCATTGTAATGTAGAGGGGACGGTTGTGCTCCATGTCCCCCAGAAGTAGGTCTTTATCTATGAAAGTGATTCCCTGAGCTTCTATGGAATAATGTGCCTCCTCTCCAATAGCGATAAGCTGAGCTAAGAATATCTCTAGATTAAGTAGAGCCTTGATTAATGATTACCTCTTCTCTTTGGATAAGATAAGGGCATTATATATGCTTAGCTTAGATAGAAACTTTCTTAGGTGAGAGAGGGCATTATAGTCCACCTTGGGCTGATCCTCCATAAGCATATCTAGGAGTGGAGCATCCTATGGAGGGGCTTCTCGATCCTCAAACTAATGACTTGTTTCCCTTATGGAGGTGCTTCCCAGGAGGTAGAACCTTGCCACTGAGGTTGACTTCGGTGATCTCTTGTGGCAGGGTAATGGAAGATTCTACGTGCACGTTAGGCTCACCTACAGCTTCTCCTATGGGACCCTCAAAATCGGATGATTCCAAGTCTATCTCAAGAGGTGAACCCATAGTATTTAGAGTAGGAAAGTCTAACTCTGAATCAGAAAGAGGAAGATCAGAGTTATTATAGTTGTTGTTTAGACTTGAAGATTTTTCATTAGGAGCAGATTTAGACAACCCATCAAAAGTGACACAAATATAATTCAAACTAGCTTTATTCTTCAATTTCTTGGATTTTGAACAATGTACATAGTAGAAATCAAGTAAAGTAAGAGGAGTGAGGGATTTGATGCCCTCATCCGTTGATACAAGATATCTACTAGAAGAAGAGCTAGCTAAAGTAGAGGTAGTCGCTGATGTAGTAGCTACAACTGTGGACTGGAGGCTAGACTCGATTGGTGGTTGCACTACTTGGCTATCTCAGGTACATTTTCTTGAGCTCCCCCTTTCCCTGAGTTGGCTCTTACAACTTGCAAACCTTCCTTAATGTTGGAGGTTTGAGCTATCTTAGGCACCTGTAAGGAAAGTTTCTTGATTTTGGAGATAATTTTCTTAGAGGTATGGGATAAGGAGATATCCCAACCTTCTTTGGTTTTGGAAGGATCACAAGTTTCCCAAGGATTACCTAATGGAACTAGATGGTTGTTCCACAGGTATTCCTTCGGGATAACTATAGCACCAATCTTAAGGCAATGCTCAAGCAAATCCATAAATGAAAACAATCTTCCAAAACATGACCTTGCATGCGGTGGTAGGGGCAAAAGTTGGGATCATTGCTTTTGACCACTTCCAAAATTAGGCTTCTTTATGAGATTCTTAAATGTCTTTATGATTACCTCCCTCTTAAATTAATAAGGCTTGTTAAGTTTATTCAAAAGAGTAGGTGGACCATAGACCTAGCTGGGTATGTGCTTGTTCGATGATGTGGCTAAGGAGGAGTGTAGGCCATGGAGGGCTGGTGGCTAGTAGGCTGCCTTGGTGGGTAGAGGAGGTGGATGTGATGGATGAGCAGGTCTCTCAACTTCTCTAGTCATTTGTTTCCCTTGTCTACTATCACGCCTGCTTCTTCTCAAAAAGCTTTTTGTGGCTTCTACTTTGTTGATTGGTCTGGAAAAAGTGACTATTTGGCTTCTCCTTGTAAGCTAGCCACTTGTTAATTAGCTTCTTCAAATGTTTTGATGGTGAAACCTTTGAGCATGATGGAAATCGGGCCATGGATATTCTTAAGCAGAATCTCGATGGCATGATGTTCGATAGTATGGTTGATATTTCATACTCAAATTATGCCATCTAGAATGTAATCAATGAGGGACTCATTGGGGTTTTGTTGAGCCACAATGAGATCACCTACAGTCACCCTTTACTGAGCTCCAGCAAACCTCTTGATGAAGAGTTGCTCTAACTCAGCAAAAGTCTTCACTGAACTATTGGGAAGTTCAGCATACCAATCAAAGGCAATGCTTGCTAAGCTACGGACAAAGATATGGAAGAGTAAAGCGTCACTACCATTCATTATAATAGCGCTGAAATGCATAATATGCTACTTGGGTTCCCTTGCCATTGAAGCTTTTGAAAGAAGGTGGCACGAAACCCTTAGGATATTGGATGGCATCAAATTCTTGGTAGGTCTACCCTTTGGGCTGATGATCCTCACTTGAGCCAATGCTTCCTACTCAACCATGGTTTTGATATCTTTTCTTGTATGGAGGTACTATCCACTACCTATCCTAGTGCTACCTACTCTACTAGAGGTAAAGTCTTGGTGATCTAAGACATGCACCAACTATGGCTGACTAGTCTCACTATAGTAGGATGAACTATCGATGCTTATTTTTGAAGTGCTAAGACTGCTGCTAACAAGTCCTCGAGTGCTTCCCATCCTATCTATTTGTTCATCTTTCTTTTAATTATGATGAGGTGTTGTTGGGTCAGTAGGTGTGTCTTCTCTCGGCCTCTTCTCCATAGTCTTGCTCATGGAGGAGAGAACCACGTATCTACCATGTGTACCCCCACTGAATCCTCTAACAAGTCATCTTCATTCGATCAAAGCTAACCTTTTCATCTCTAAAATTAGGCATATCCTAAGATTTCCTTCTTCTCCACTAGAATCTACTATGTCATCTAGGATTGGTCCAACTACATAGGCATGAAAGATGTCCGACTGTAATGGGATCACTAAACAAATAATAACTAACCTCGACCTTGAGCTGATCTTGTGAGGACTATGCTCACTTGAGGAAAGATACTCACGACTTTGGATCAAGTGGGTGGCACTCCTAGGAGGATCTATGGCCATAAGGGTCTGAACTATCTCTCCTCCCTCATTGCTGACCATCTCCATAGCCTACTATGGTGGTGGAGGTGAAGGGGCGACTATTATACTTCGAGGTCGCCATTCCTTCTACACCATGACTGGTAAGGTAAGCAGAGAGCTCGACCTCACCATCGATGTGTAGATGGGGGATCTCTATAAGAATCACCAATGGGGTCTCTTCTCCTTGATGCCTTCATGGCCTTAGAATAGTAGATCTTTGGGACATGCAGATGGCGGGCACAAGAAGAGCGGTGTGATGGAGGCACCACCAACTCTCTAGAGCTCCTCTCTTATGATGTGTAGTCCATCAATAAGATACTATCGATATATGGTAGCATCATGCCGTCGGAAAGTCCATAAGTGCAGAGGTCATTGACTATCTATACCTCGGCTCTAGTGACATGAAGTGATCTATGGGCCTCTCTTGCTATCGCATACCTAAGCTACCTGCCCACACTATGGGGAATAACTAATCTCAAATCAAATTGAGCCCTGGACTCAGATCATCCATAGGCTCCTACTTGGCATAAAATGATTGGTGGCATGACCTCCTCCTCTCACTAATGTGCCAAAATTAAACACTAGTGGAGGTGAAGCAAAATCCTTCTAGCATCCTCTCCTAGACCAAGAGAGGTGGAACTTCTAAGTGAAACCAACCTAGGTAACTCTCTAGATTGAGTGGTGCCTCCAACTCCTAGAATTATGAGTGTGATCACTTGATCATGCAATTCTTGTTTCTTTGTGGGTCCTAGTGAGCATAGTAGAACTACCCAACCTCAAAAGCGAGACAATCCACAATCGGGAGCCTTCCCCTTTGAGGGAGCAGTGGGTACTAGCCTAGGGGCGCATGGGGAATAACAAGGCACACACACGATATCTTGCTTTGTGAACATGTATAGCCTTCCTCTTTAGTGAGAGAATCTTTGAGTTAGATGGAATGTCGACTGGATGAGGCTTGGTCACCATGCTCTACTTGTCATGAGGTTCCTCACATGTAATCTGGCCCCTCAAGCCAAAAGTGGATGAGGTGGGCATAGTCATCATGGAAGGTTGGCGATCCAAGGCAATCCATCCCATGAGAAACATGAACACATATTTCTGCCTTACAATCAAAATTGAAATGATTGAAAGTCACAATGTTGAAAACAACTTGAATGATCTATTTGTTGATTTTGAATTTAGATTTAGAATTTGAACCCACACTCAACAACTTGAAAGTGTTAAATGGGGCTCAAATGATTTATAAGAGATTTTGAGATTGATTAGAAAGAGGATTTTTGAATGTAGATTCCACTTTCAACAAATTTGGGTATGTTGAAAATGGGTTCAAGTATTTATTGAAGAGATACATCCATTAGGTTCATGTTTGAATTTTGATTTTTGATTTTGAGGAACCTTTATTTAACAAATTTGAATATGTTAAAGTAAAGGGTCAATTGATTTTATTTTTTGATTTGAGAATTTTGGAATTTACTCACCAAATTTGGGTATGCTAGGTGAGGTGTTTGAAAATAATTTCTTCTTTTCTTTGTTTTATTTTGTGAATCATTTGTGGTTTTGAAAATGGAATCCTCATTTAGCAAATTTGGGTATGCTAAATAAAGAATCCAAATGTGTTTTTTTTTTTTTTGAAATTTTTTGAAAATAGGATTCTTAGCAAATTTGGGATGCTAAGGAAATCCTAGTGTTTCTTTTGTTTTTTTGATTTTGAAAATAGATTCTTAGCAAATTTAGGTATGCTAAGGAAATCTAATGTGTATTTTTTTTTTTTGTTGAATTTTGAAAATAGGATTCTTAGAAAATTTAGGTATGCTAATGAAATCTTAATGTGTTTCTTTTGTTTTGGATTTTGTTTTGAAAATGACTTCACTTTAGCAAATGTGGTATGCTAAAAATGATGATGTGTTTTGAATTTTGTGGAATGGAGATTTCACTTAGCAAATTTGAGTATGCTAAATGAAATTCAAAAAATGTTTCAAATTTTTTTTTGAAAATGGAGACTTCACTTTTAGCAAATGTGGTATGCTAAAATGAAGTTCAATGTGTTTTGAATTTTGTGAAATGGAGATTTCACTTAGCAAATTTGAGAAATGAAATTCCAAAATGTGTTTCAAATTTTATTTTAAAATGGAGACTTCACTTTATCAAATGTGGTATGCTAAAATAAAGTTCCAAAAATGTGTTTCAAATTTTGTTTTGAAATGGAGACTTCACTTTAGCAAATGTGGTATGCTAAAGTGAAGTTCCAAATGATGTTTGAATTTTGTTTTGAAAATGGAGACTTCACTTTAGCAAATGAAGTATGCTAAAATGTTCAAATGTGTTTAAAATTTTGTGTTTTGTTGATTTTGAAAAAGAGATTTCCATTTAACAAATTTGGGTATGTAATATGGAAATCATTTATGTTTCATTTTTCAAAGATGTAGTTTCTTCTATGAATTTTTGCTTCTTTTTAAAGAGGAAATTCCAACCTAATCATATATGGAATATGTTAAGTGGGATTTCAAAATAGTGTCATTTTATTTGGAAATGAAATCTTCATTCAATAAATTTGGGTATATTGAATGGAGATGTTCATATATTCTTTTTGAAAGTTTATTTTTTCTTGATTTTGATTGGAAATGAAATCTCCATTCAATAAATGTGGGGTATATTGAATGGAGAGGTTTCATATGTGCTTTTTAAAAATTGATTTTGATTTGAAATGAAACCTCCATTCAATTAATGTGGGTATATTGAATGGAGAGGTTTCATATGTGCTTTTTGAAAATTGATTTTGATTTTGATTGGAAATGAAACCACCATTCAATAAATGTGGGTATATTGAATGGAGAGGTTTCATATGTGCTTTTTGAAAAGGTGAAAATTCCAACTTAAAAGATGTGGAATGTGTTGAGTGGAATTTCAAAGTTGTGATTTTGCTTGAAGATGTAACATCCATCCAACACATTTGGATGTATTAAATGAAAAGGCCCATCATCAAATTTTATGCTTTTTGTTTTATGAAAACATGATTGTTGATTTTATTTTTGAAATGTTCCAAAATGTAACAATTATGAAAATTGTTTGATGTAGTGCAAATATTTTATTAAGTGTATTTTGAACAAGTGCTTTTGAAAAGCAAGACTTTTATGATGGATTTATTTTTTCTTTATTTTTGGAATGAACATTTCTTACCATAGAAATGGTAAGGAGGAAGTCTTTAATTATTTTCTTTTTTATTAAATTTTTGTTTTCACCCATTGGGAATCCAGCGGGGTTTTAAGACCAACATGGGGTGAGGTCTTAAAACCTAAAGATGTTGGCTAGCTTAACTTAAGGATGAAATAAGCTAAGTGCCAATGGAAAAGAAAGATAGTCTTGGATTTATACAAAAGTATAAACCCACTATCGATGCTTAAGATAATGATCATTTACCAAAGATGGAGAGGAACCATCCCCAAAGCCTAAAAAAATCAATGGTGAAAGAATATTCATATTCCTGCCTTCATCTATCCCCTTTTGGAAAGAGGATAAATGAAAAAAAAATATAACACCTTGTTGGGACACCATGTAGATCCACAGATGTTCTTATTAGGGTGATCGAGCACAACATTGAGGAAAGGTGCACTATCTCGAAAGATAGAAGTCACCACCCTACAATGGACCTAATCACCTTAATAAGAACTCTAGGGATGGGTTCAAATGTACCGAGATTCTTCCCCTACTTTACATGAAAAAGTAAAGCAATGTTTATTTTAAATCGGGTTCGTAAAGTTCCATACAGGGGCAAGCCCCCCATAGCTAATTACATCCTAAGGAATATGATTCCTTAGGAATACTCTCAATTAAGGTAAATGATCATTATCTCCAAATATTTTGAAGGTAGGACTATTAATCAATTGGTTTATTTTAGAAAGTCAAGTGGGATCTCAAGAGGAGGGAGTTCTTATCAAAGCCAAATGAAGATAAGTAGGGATGCTTAGGATACTAGGAAGCCTAGTAAGCATCCTAGACTATCTATGGTTGGGCTTTACATTTTTGAAATTGAATTGATTTATTTTAGTTGAATTTTTATTAGAAAGTTAGCTTATAATTCCATGATACAAGGTCATGGAAATGCTAAGAGGATTTATGCTTGTAGCCCACAAAGGGAAGTAGCAATCTCAACCTAAATCTAGGGAGCTTTAGTGACCAAAAGCATGACCTAAATCTAAGGAAAATGGGTATTTGGTTTACCTCCATAGAGGATAAACCACCAATGTTGGACTTACAATAGCACAGGGTGGCCACCAACTAACTCCTACAATTTTAAAAATGTAGGCAAGTCAAATGCTTTTGCAAGATAGCTAAGATTGTTATTTTTTAGAAAGAGACTAAGTTTTAAACACTCCCTAAGAGACTAGATCATGTAGAGCATGATTTAATGACTTAAATCTAATACAAATTTTGTTACATTTTATTTTCATTTTGGACAATCAATTTGACACAGGCTTTAGGATTCATATGCCTAATGCATGAGAAATTAGATTATGGGCCAAAATTAGCAAAACAAAGAGGTGTGTTTCCACTGTGGTTCTCAAAGGTCAAGCCAAGTTATCTGGCAAAGGTGGAAGCCCTCAATCAAGAGTGAAATAATATGCTTTTTTTATGCATGATGTGAGAAAGAAAATACAACATCCATAAGGGTTGTTAATTCTTTTATCTTGTTTATAACTTAGACTTTAGGTGAGGTTATGAGTTATTTTATTTTTAGTTTGAATTGATAGTTGGATAGAAAATTTATTTTTCCTAAGAGCCTAATCATCATCCGGGCCATACATCAAAGCAAGGAATAAACTAGAAAAAGATGTAATCTTAATGCACAAGCTAAACAAAAATCAATCAATTTAAGAGCTTAGCATAAAAGAATAAGAGGCTATTTATGGTTTTACCACACACAAACCCAAAAACAAATTGGGTAGGCGAGCTCTACCCTTATACAACCTAGATTACAAATGAATTAAATACAATCAAGAAAGAATTCATTGTTATCGGGGTCTTCATTCTTCATTTCTTCATTTCTTCTTTCTTCTTTCTTCTTTCTTCTTTTGGTTAGTTGAAATGTGGTTGATCCAAAGGCTTCACATGGTACATAAGGTGTAGCCTTATAACCAATGTTCATCCTAATACCCATAAAATCATTCCAAAATCCTAATTACAAAATTACATGAAAATGGGAAAAAGAAATCTAACTAAAACTTAAAATAGAGATTAGCTAAGCACACCAAACAATCCCAAGCATGTATATGTATAAGTTGGACTTAGCACCACACATGGGTAACTAAGTCCACTTGGCCTATTTTGGATTATGCTTAGAGGTATAAGCACCTGACAAAAGCAGTTATATTTCTATTATAGCGCCTCTTAAGCACAATCCTATAGAAGATAATGGTTAGACTAAGATTGCCCTACCATTTCACACATACACCCTAACATCTTGACTAAAATAATACATCACAAAACTAAAGCAAATATTAAACCATGCACCATCCTAACCTAAAGCTAGAAGTGGTGACTTAGCGTAAAGTGTGTGCTATTTAAGGTTTGTGTGGTATGCTTAGCTAGGCTTTAAGGTTGAAGTTTTCTAAGTGTGAAAATGTTCAACTTAGAGGTTTCATTTAAATGATTTAGTTAATTTGGTTGATTTTTATTTTGTGATTTGATTAGGTTTGAATGAACCTACAATTAATTACTAAGTTGTAGAGAAAAAGAGATAACTTCTCTTTCCTCCCTACCTTAAGTAATTTCTAAGGTAGGTTCATATTTGATATTTGTTTACTGAATGTTTTATTATATGTTTTAATTAATCCTAAGTTTAGATTTTCTCTAAACAAACCTATTTAAAAATAAAGGCATTTTAATATTAAGTAAAGTGAAATACTATCACAAACACAACACTTCATTTCTTTCCCAACATGTGTAGCATGCATATGGATGAACCCTAAGCATATTTATACATGTAAATGGAAGTGTTTAGCACACCTTAATGATGAATGCTAAGGGATGTTACTTAAGAAAATTTAGATGCTTCATGATGCATGATTTTGTTAAATAGAAAAGGGTGATTCTTTTATCCATTTTTCATATGCACATTTACAAGTATAAAAGACATAAGTGAGTATGATGCCATTGTTAGCATCAGAGGTGTAAGGTACAAGGCCTACTTGGGGCTACTTAAAGCCTTACAACCCTAGGGTTGTTTAGACTAATATACCACTTTTCTTAAATACATGTGCATGTATAAAAAGAAATGTATGGAAAGAGAATCATGCAAAAAGTTTATGTTTATTTGATTTTGGTTTGATTGTTTAGTTTATATATGTGATGTGGAATTGCTTCTTAAGTCATGACATAGGAGTGTATTGGAATAGATTTGAGCAAGTGTTATGTCCTTTTCAAATGGACTATACACTTTCCAAATCTTATACAATTCTATGTTAAGAAAGAGGGAGAATCACATAACACATTTTACTATTGATATGCAAACTCATAAATAATCATAAGTAGCATACCTTTCAGTTAGGATATTTGTTTATAAGTTTTGAAAATTAATTTTGGATTTAATAGTGATAATAGCCATTCATATTCTTACTTTAGCTAAAACATGCAATTGACATAAAGGAAACATTTCATTTTAATTTGATTTTTAAAAGGCATGAATGTATGATTTTCATATGACATACACATTTAGCATGCTAGAAAGAAATAAAGTGATGAATGCATGTAAATTCATTCACCCTAATTAATTCTAAAGACAATCCTATAGAATAAGATTATTTAAAGAGAAATCAAAATTATTTCAAAGAGATTTTGTTTTGTTTTGAGTTTGATTTGAATTTAAAAATGTGAAAAGGTTTGCTGTGTCCTAACCCATTTCCCACATGTGTATGATATTTTAGTTTATTTTAGAACCATTAGATGATTTTTATATTTTTGTTTAGGTTAAGGTGTGAATAAAGTGCATTAATTACTTACACCACTTTAACATATTTAATCAAATAATTATGAGCCAATGTATGACATAAAATCACAAGGAATTTAAATCAGATGCACCTAGAAAGAAAGGGCCCAATGCAATTGGCTCACAATTAATGATTAATTAAGCTAAAGGTTTAATTTAAGTACTTTCATAACCCTTTCCACACATGTGGGTTGGATTTTGATTTCCTTAAGTTACTTAGGTAATTGAACACCTAAGAACCTACCCAAGATTAATTGGTTAAGTTTTGGAATGTTTTTAAAATTTTATCAAGTTAATTAAGTAGGTTATTAGTGGATAAGCCCTTAATTAAGTTTAGATGAAGGAAGAAAGGGGGTTTAATGAATTATTTAAGGAAAATATCCCAAAATTATTCTATAAACCTCTTGTTCACATAAGTGAAGCTTCATTAACTTAATAAATGGATTAAACCACTATTCACATGTTTAATTAAGCTTAATTATATTAAGAGAGTGATTAATGATTCATTAATTGATTTCCCTAATTAACTCATCAATAAATCCCAAAGAAAATTAGGAGGTAGAGGTCATCCCACTAAATGCATCTAGAAATTTGAAATGAATTAATGAATTAATTAGGGAGTAATTAGAGTTATTAAGTTTTCACTAAACCCCTAATTAAGGAAATGCTATTCAAAATCCATTAGAAATAATTTTAGTGAATTTCTTCTTGAATTATCTTCATAATGCATTTTATTTTGTATTTTTTAATTTTTCTACATTTAGTTATGAATATTTGAAGATTTAGTGATTAAGAAATTAATTAAAACCCTAATTATATAACTAATCCCGTCGATTGACCGGCGTGACATGCAATTTCCATGTGTGATGGGATTCATCACTTAAGTTGTCACATCCTAATGCCAAGTATGCTACTATACTTTCTCTCTGATCATCCAATCAAAGATCAAAATTGAGATCAATCACTTTTTAAAGGGATTAATCATAGATCCTACATTGATCGATCATCCATCCAAAATGCGTGGATGGATGGTCCATGATCCATCACGAGCTCACGTGGAGAGGGCATCCATCCACTCTTTAGACATAAGATCAATTGAGCTCGGATTGAGCTCAATCTTTACCCACACCATCTAAGAGTAAGCACAAGTAGATCTAATCCAATTTTACTTTGGGTGAAAATTCTTCACAAAGGACTAGACACTCCCTATTATAGGCTTTTGAAGGCATACCTCACCGGGCGCTATCACCGACGCTCTCAATTATTGAGGTAGCTTCGTCTAATAGAGGTGAAGCCCTGTTGAAGGTTTGAGGGGTTTAGGTTGAGTGGATCTTCCTATGGACCATGCTCCTCTTCAAATGCTCACATCCTTGGTCTAGCTCCCACCTCCCTTACCTTTGAAGCTTGGAAGAAGCTTTCGATTAGTTTGATTAGGCCCTCTGAAGATGTTTGAAGGAGGGTTGGAAACTTAGCCTCCCTATTTTTAGCTTGAAGAATTAAGAGGAGAATGGGAAATGCTTGGGAATTGCTTGAGGAAGCTTGAGTGCTAGCTCTAGGTCTCAGCTCAATCAGAGTGTCTTGGATTCAAGTGAAATGAGGTGTCCCCCTGAAGGATCAAATGGTCAAAAGGCTTTGCCATTTTGATCAAATTCACCTCCTTCAATGGGTTATTTTGGCTATTAAGGGTTGCACATGGTTCATTTTTTGGGAGGGGAGTGGACAAGCCATGTGCTGATTTTGGGTGGAGGATTGCCACATGCTTGAAATGAAGGGAGTGGTCTATTTTGGCCTTGGGTTGGGTTTGGTTGACCCAAACCCATTTGGTTATGTGCACCATGATCACTAGTGTCCACTTGGTCCACTAAGAGGGTGCCAAGTGGCCATGAAGAGGATTTGACCAAATTCTAAGTGAATTTGGCCAAGAATTACCATTTGACCTAGGGTAAAATGGTCATTTGGCTTAGATTTCATTTGAATATGTTTGGTATGATTTAAAATGGGTTGGCCAAGTTTTAATGATTTTGGAGTTGATTTGATATGATTTGGCTCATGTTGACCCATTTAGATTAAAATGGATCAACTTGGGTCAAGTTGACCAATTGGTCAAATTGGGTCAAACCAAGGGTTGGGTCAAGTTCAAATGATCATATGAATTGATTTGGTATCTTTGTTTCCAATCAATTTGGTTTATATTTGGATTTGGTTCATTTGATTTCATTTAAGTCAAATGAATTTGGTTCATTGGATTTGGATTTGGTTTATTTGACACATTTTACATATTTGGGTTTGGTCATTGGTTGGCTTAGGTTTCATTCATCATTTGAAATGTATTGGTATCTTTATTTCCATTAAATTTTGATTTAATTTGATTTTGGCTCAATTTGACCTTTTAGGTCAAATTGGGTTCATGGTCAATGTAGCAATGTTGGGTCTAGTTGGCCAATTGAGGCTTTGATCAAGTTCAACAAGTGATTTGGAATGAACATGACCCATTGGTTTCAATCAATTTGGCTTATATCAAGTTTTGACCCATTTTGACTTTTTAGGTCAAGTTGGGTCAAATTTGGTCAAGTGGCCAATTAGGCTAGGTTAGGCTCAAATGATGATTTGGTCAAGTTCAAAAATTGATCATGAATGAGTTTTGATCAATGGTTTCAATCAATTTGGCCTATGGTTGTTTTGGCTAGTTTAGGTTTCATTTTGGCTAAGTGTTGACTTGGTCAACCCTTAGGTTTGACCCATTTTTGATTTGAGTGATTTATCATCTCATGATGATTGTTGCTCACAATGTGAGGCTTAGTGGGATAATTCAATCCAATTTGGGTAGGATTAGAATTTGGCTCAAAAGGGTACTTTGAGGTCACTTTTGGTCAAGTGAGCCTAAGTGGGTCAATTGACTTGATCAAGGCTTGAATCAAGTTTGGTTGAACTCACATATGGACTTATGATTGAAATATAAATCCATTTGCAAGTGATTTGGAGTCAAATGGGTTTTGATTCATTTGACAATTTCAAGTTCAAAGGGTGAACATGAGTTTGATTTGGGTTTGATTTTTGAATTTAGTTTTGGTTTGATGATTGAAGTTTGTGTTTCTATTTTGATTCATGATTGAAGGATTGATTGAATCATGAAGAAAAATCAAGGGTTTGGCTTGATTTGAATTTGATTTGGCTAAGTTCAAGAATTTGACTTGAAAGGCTTAGGTTGAATTTAGGTTGAATTTGGATTTGATTTGGATATTTGAATTTATATTTCATTTATATTTGTGAATATAAATGAGAATATAAATGGGTTATGAAAAAATTTCTTGAATTTGAATTGATTTGGATTTGATTTAGGCTAAGTCCATAAGATAGAATCAAAGTGACTTAGGAAAGATTTTGGAATTAGATTTCAATCATGTTTCAACCATTTGGAATTGATTTGAGTTTAAAGAAAATCAATTAAGTTGGAATTGATTTGAGTTTGACTTGGAAGGAGAAGTGAGGATTTGGTTCAAGCTATGGGGTAGCAAGTTTTCCTAACCTCTAAGGCATGACTATTCATATTAACTCTTAAGTCTCACAGGGCTAATGAAATCAGATGTGTCTTAAGACTAAGAAAACTCTTAGTGTCTAAGAGAAGTCCAATGTCTAGGATGGAGGGGTTGAGAGCTCATTCTAAAAAATGAGGTCAACAAAACTAAACAAAAATAAAATGAAAAAAATAAATAAAACCTAAACTAAACTAACACAGAAAAGAAAATAAAAATCTAAACTAAACTAAAAATAAAAAATCTAAATAAAATAAAAAAACTAAATAAAAACTAAACCCTAAAATAAATAAAAATAAATAAAAAAATAAAACCTAAATAAACTAAAAAAATAAACCTAAAATAAAAAAAATAAACCTAAACAAAAATAAGATAAATAAACAAAAATAAATAAAACCTAAACTAAACCAAAATAAAATAATAAAATAAACTAAAAATAAACCTAAACCTAAACTAAAAAATACCTAAAAATAAACTAAAATAAAACCTAAAACCTCAACTAAAAATAAAATAAAACCTAAAAAAAATATATATAAAACCTAAAAAATAAAATAAAATAAACTAAACTAAAATAAATAAACCTAAACCTAATATCTAAAATAAATAAACCTATATAAAATAAACTAAACTAAATAAAAATAAAAAAATAAAATAAAAATAAACTAAAATAAATAAAATAAACTAAATAAACCTAAACTGGTTTACTTAATTTAAAAATTAAAAGAAAAAAAAAAATAAACCCTAAACCAACCCTAAACCTGACCCTACCCTAAAACCCTAACCCAAACCCAACCCCAAAACCTCTAAAACCCAAAAAACCCTAAAACCTATAACCCAAACTCTACCTAAACCCTAAAAAAAAACTAAACCTAAACTAAAATAAACATAAAAATAAAATAAAAAAATAAACCTAAATAAAATAAAATAAAAAATGTAAACTAAACCTAAACCTAAATGTAATAAAAAAAAACAAAACTAAAATTAAAATAAACCTAAAAATAAAACCTAAATATAATAAAATAAATGTAAAATAAAATAAAATAAACCTAAAATAAAATAAAATAAAAAACTAAATAAAAATATAAATCAAAAAAAACAAAAATAAATTAAAAAAAAAATTAAAAAAAATCTAAACTAAATAAAAAAAAATAAAATAAAAACCAAACTAAAAATATAAAATAAAATATATAAAACCTAAACCTAAACCTAAAATAAACTAAACCAAAACCTAAAACTAAAATAAAATAAAATAAACAAAACCTAAACCTATTAATATAAAACCTAAAATAAAATAAACCTAAACTAAATAAAAACTACCTAAAATAAAACCTAAAAATAAATAAACTCTAAACTAAACCTAAATAAACTAAAAAATAAAATAAAATTAATAAAATAATAGATAACTAAATAAACTACCTGCTTTCTTTTTTTCTTAAAATCCTAAACTAAATACCCTAAACCTAAATCCTCCTCCTACCTACCCCAAACCTACCCTAACCCTTAACCTACTCCTAAACCCACCTCTAAAATTAACTAACCCTAAACCCTAAACCCTACCCTAACCTAAACCCTCTATTCCACCACCCTAAACCACATATAATAAAATCTAAACTAAATAAAACCTAAAAATAAAATAAATAAATAAACCTAAACATAA
Source organism: Cymbidium sinense (assembly GCA_021442155.1). Lineage (NCBI taxonomy): Eukaryota > Viridiplantae > Streptophyta > Magnoliopsida > Asparagales > Orchidaceae > Cymbidium > Cymbidium sinense. The sequence continues at coordinate 363,394,010 of CM038214.1, read as the reverse complement.
ATAAAGAAAATAAAATAAAATAAAAACCTAAACCTAAAAAAAGAATAAAATAAATAATAAAAATAAACTAAAATAAATTAAAGAAAAATCTAAACTAAAATAAAAATAAAATAAACCTAAGAATAAAAAACCTTAATAAAATACAAACTAAACATAAAAATTAAAATAAACCTAAAATAAAATAAAATAAGAACAAAATAAAAAAAACTAAAAATAAAACTAAAAATAAAACCCAAACCCTAAAAAAAAAACCTAAACTTAAAATAAAATAAAATAAAAAAAAAATAAAAATAAACTAAACTAAAATAAACTAAACTAAAATAAATAAAACATAAACCCTAAACCTAAACCTAAACCAAAAGTAACTAAATAATTAAAAATAAACCTAAACCTAAATCTAAACCTAAAGAACCTTGATGGCGAACATCACCGCTACCACAAGATCTGAGTGGAGGCGAAGGCTATCAGCAGGTTGTGGATCGGAGGTGTTTGGATATGGTGGTGGTAGTAGTGGTGGTTATGGAGGAGGGAGGAGAGCAGGTTACGGCCGTGGTAGTGAGGAGATCGGATATGATGGGGATCCTACTCGAGAGGTGGTTTTGATTGGGAACCAGAAACAAGAATCGATATCGCTTATGGAATGTGTCTTTATAGTAGAGATGATTCTAGTTATCTAGATTTTTTTTATTACTCTATGTGTGCTCATTTTTATATATGTCATCACTTATGTCTTAGAAAACTTGGTGTGTTACTTGGTTGATGAAATTGAAAAAGAATAAATGTTGAATCACAATTTGTTCTCTATTAAAAAATCTTAAACCTAAACCTAAAATTAAACATAAACCCTAAACTTAAAACTAAATCCCAAACCTAAACCCTAAACCTAATCCCAAAACCTAAACCTAAATAATAAACCAAACTAACCCAAACCCTCTAAACTAACCATAAACCCTAAATGTAAACCCATAAACCTCCCTATAACCTTAAAACCTACCCAAACCCTACCTAAACCCTACCTTCTACTAACCACAACACTACTACCATATTAACTTACCTGGCCCTCCTCCCCACCACCCCACCCAAACCCTAAACCCTACCCAACCCTAAACTCTAAAACCCTACTCTCATAACCTCTAACCATAAACTAAAAACCTACTAAACTAAAATAAAACCTAAATAAATAAAATAAATATAAAAATAAAATAAAAAAAAATAAAATATAAACCTACTTAAACTAAACCTAAAATAAAAATAATAAAATAAAAAAAAACTAAAATAAATAAGAAAACCTAAAAAAAAAAATAAAAAAAACCTAAATAAAATAAAACTAAACCTAAAATAAAATAAAATAAACCTAAAATAAAATAAATTAAAACTAAATAAATAAATAAAAATAAAATAAAATTAAACTAAAATAAAAAAAAACTAAAAAAAAAAATAAAATAAACCTAAAACTAAAATAAATTAAACTAAAATAAATAAAACTAAAACCAAAACCTAAAATAAACTAAATAAACTAAACCTAAACCAAAATAAAATAAAATAAAATAAAAAATAAACCTAAAAACAAAAATAATAAAACCTAAAAATAAACCTAAAATCCAAAACCTAAACCAAAATTAAATAAAATAAAACCTAAACCTAAACCTAAAAAAATAAACTAAAAAAGAAAAATATAAAACTAAATTAAAAAAAATAAACTAATCTAAACTTAAACCTAAATAATAAACTAAAAATAAAAAATATAAAATAAAAAAACCTAAAATAAAAAAATAAAAAATAAAATAAAAAATAAAATAAATAAAATAAAAAAAAAAAACTAAAATAAATAAAAAATAAACTAAAATAATAAAAAATAAATTAAATGAACTAAACTTAACTTAATATTTAAAAAAAATAACAAAATTTTAAAAAAAAATTTAAAAAAAAACCCTAACCCACAAACCCCAAATAAAACTTTACAACCTACCCAAACCTAGGCCCAAACCTAAAACCATAAACCCTAAACTCTACCCAAAACCTAACTAAACCCTAAATCCTAAAACCCATCCTAACAAAATGTACAACTCTAATCCCTAAACCAAACCCCAAATCCTAAAACCAAACCTAAAACCAAACCACAAAAACCTAAACTAAACTAAATAAATAAATAAATAAAAATAAATAAACTAAACCTAAATAAATTAAAAAATAAAATAAAATAAAACCTAAACTAAAACTAAACCTAAACCTAAACTAAAATGTAAAATAAAATAAAATAAAGAAAAACCTAAACTAAAATAAAATAAAATAAAATAAAAAAAAAAAAATAAAATAAAATAAAATCAAATAAAATAAAAAACCAAAAAAAAAAAAAAAAATAAAAATAAAAACCTAAAAAAATAAAACCTAAAATTAAATAAAAAATAAAACCTAAACCCAAAGTAAAAAAAAACTTGAAAAAATAAAAAAATAAAATATACAAACCTAAACAATTAAAATAAACTAAAATAATAAATAAAACCTAAACCTAAACCTAAACCTAAAATAAATAATAAAATAAACTAAAATGAAACCTAAACCTAAAATAAAAAATAAAACCTAAAATAATAAAAACCTAAAACCTAAACCTAAAAAATAAAATAAAAACCTAAACCTAAAATAAAATAAAAATAAACCTAAACAAAAAAATAAAATAAAATAAACTAAACTAAAATAAGCATAAACCTAAACCTAAACCTAAAAATAAACTAAAATAAAACCTAAAAATAAATAAACTAAAATAAATTAACTAAAAAAATAAAATAATAAACCTAAATAAAATAAAAAATAAAATAATAAAATAAATAAAAAATAAACTAAATAAACTAAATAAACTAAACTCTTGGTTTCTTAATTAAAACTAAAACCCTAAACCCAAAATCATAAAATCCTAAACCCCAAACCTTAAACCACAAATAAAATAAACCTACCTAAAAAAACCTAAAACCCTAAACTTAAACCTAAATCCCTATCTAAACCTAAAACTAAGCCTAAATAAAACCTAAACCTAAACCTAAAACCCAAACCTAAAACCTAAACCTAACCACAACTAAACCTAAAAAAAACATAAAAAACCTAAAACCCTAAACCTAAACCTAAAATAAATAACCTAACCCTAAACCCCAAACCTAAACCTAAAAACTAAATAAATAAAATAAACTAAATTATAAACCTAAAAAAACCTAAACCCAGAATGGGAATAAATGAAAGGAACAAATCATCAAAAAAAATCAAGATCCTGGAGGTGATAATTATCATAAGTGGTGGTGGATCTTGAAAATATGAAGGTGGTGGTGAAAGGTTATGGAAATACATCCTAAAAAATCAAATGATGGCGAATAAAAGAGGTCATTAAAAACTAGAAATTGAAGAATAAAATAAACTACTACTTATGGAATGTGTCTTATAAAAGTTATCTAATATATGCCTCATTTTTTATCTCATTTCTAGTGTCTTAAAAACAACTTATGATGAAATCAAATAAAGAAATGTTAATTTGAACTAAAAAAAAACAAAAGCCTAAACCAAAACTAATAAACTATAAAAAACCTAAACCCAAAACCCAAAATAAACCTAAATAAACCTAAAACTAAATAAAACCTAAACATCCTAAAATCTAAAAAATAAAAAACCTAAACTAAAATAAAACCCTAAACTAAAAAATAATAAACCTAAAATAAACTCTAAAAAACCTAAACTAAAATAAAACCTAAAAATAAAAAATTATAAACTAAAAATAAAATAAATAAATAATATAAATAAATAAACTAATAAACCTAAACTAAACTTAAAAAAATTAATAAAACCTAAATTAAAATAAAATAAAACCTAAATAAAATAAAACTAAATAAAATAAAAATAAAAATAAATAAAAAAAAACTAAAATAAACTAAAATAAACCTAAATAAACTTAAAATAAATTAAAATAAAACCTAAACCTAAATAAAAAAAACCAAAAATAAAAAACTTAAACCTAAAATAAATAAACTAAACTAAAATAAAACCCAAACCTAAACCTATAAACTAAACTAAAAAATAAACCTAAAATAAAAACCAACATAAAATAAATAAAACCAAACCTAACAAAATAAAAATAAAACCAAAAAAATAAATAAATTAAAACTAAACTAAAAATAAAAACCTAAAAAAAATAAACTAAAAAAAAACCTAAACTAAAATAAATAGACTACATAAAAATAAAAGTAAAATAAACCTAAATTAAATAAACTAAAATAATAAAATAAACTAAATAAATAAAAACATTTAAAAATAAAATAAAAATAAAAAATAAAAAACTAAATCATAAAAGTAAAACTAAACTCTAAACAAAACCAACCCTAACTCTGACCCTAAACAAATAAAAACCTAGCCTAAACTAAAACCACACATGAACTAAAACCCAAAACCCTGACCTATCTAAAATCCTAAATGCTCAAACCCTAAACCCTAAATAAAACCTAAAACACTATAAAACTAAATAAAAAAAAATAAAAAATAAAATAATAAACTTAAATAAAATAAAATAAAATTTAAACTAAACTAAACCTAAACCCCAAAACCTAAACTAAACTAAAATAAAATATAAAAAAATAAAAACTAAAATAAAATAAAATAAATAAAATCTAAACTAAAATAAAAATAAATAAACTAAAAAATAAAAATAAAAAATAAAAATAAATAAAATAAAATAAACTAAAATAAAATAAAATAAAAAACTAAATAAAATAAAATAAAAAATAAACATAAAATAAAACAATAAATAAAAATAAAAAACCTAAACTTAATTAAAATAAAACCTAAACCTAAATTAAACCTAAATAAAAAAAATAAACTAAACAAAATAAATAAAACCTAAATCAAATAAAATAAATTAAACCTAAACTATAAACTAAATAAAATAAATTAAATTAAAAATAAAGCTAAACCTAAACTAAAAAAATAAACCTAAAGTTAAACCTAAAATTAAAATATAAAACCTAAAATAAAAAAAAAAAAACCTAAACCTAAACCTAAAATTAAGAAATAAAACCTAAACCTAAAAAATAAAATAAAAATAAAACTAAATGAGAAAATAAGCATAATCCTAAACCTAAACCTAAATAATAAACTAAAAATAAAAAACCTAAACTAAAATAAATAAACCTAAAATAAATAAAACTAAATGAAATAAAAAAATAAACCAAAAAAAAAAGAAAATTAAATAAAATATAAATAATAAACTAAATAAAACCAAAACCTTATAAATCCTAAATCCTAAACCCAACCTAAAACCATAAATCTCTAAACCAACCCTAAACCCTACACCCTAAACCTAAACCCTAAACCCTAAACCCTAAACCCTAAATAAACCCCAAATCTAAACCACAAACCTAAATAAACCATAAACCCTAAACCTAAACCCTAAACTAACCCTACATACCTAAACCTAAACTAAACCTAATCCTAAAAGAATGGAGGAAACTGAACATAATCAAAAATAGATCTTATAAAAAGGCGGTGGAGGTATACTGGAGGTGCCAAGGTATGATGATGAATATAAATACTAGAGGCTAAGTGGTTCATGATAGAGAAACTAAAAAAAATCGATCTCTACTATTGAGCGTATCTTTATAGGGTTTTGATTAATATAAAATCATTTTTTATCTATGTCATAATCTTAAAAAACTTGGTGCTACTTGGTTGATAAAATAAAAAGAAATGTTGAATCTTAATTTATTCTCTTAAAAAAAAAAACCTTAAACCTAAACCCTAATCTAAAACTTAAACCATAATCCTAAACCAAACCCAAAACCCAAAACCAAATCCCAAATAAACCCTAAACCTAAACCTAAAACTTAAACCCTAAAACCCAAAATCTAAACCCTAAAACACTAAAACCATAAACCTAAACCTAAACCACCTAAACTCTAAACCATAAACTAAAACCTAAACCCTAAAAAAACCTAAAATCCTAAACCCTAAACCTTGAATAAAGATGTTATTAGAGTAGATCTAAATGACCTAATCTAACATAATAAAAGAAAATGTCTTCAAACTTTCCTTTAACTATTAGAGATTTGAATACCTAAACCCCTAAATCATATTATAAAACTATATATTATAGTATAATGTAGCATCATATATTTGATCATGTAGTAATGAGTTTTTGGATGTTATAAGATGTTTTCAAATGTTTTAGTATATTATGGTATTGTGCCCTATATTATATATTTATATAAGTCATAAAAATATTGATTTAATAAATGAGATGATGAAATTTGTTAGACTAGAAGTGGGAAATAGGTTGTAGTACCAAATGCTATGACACTTGTAGTAAAAAGTAAAATTTTATGTTCAAAATAAATATTATATGTTGTAGCATAGTATAACATCATATATATTAATATATTATTCTACCCATTTTAGTATCTTATAGTATTTTACAATCATGCAATCGAGCCTACACTTGAATTATTTATAAAAACGTTGATTTAGACTTTAAAATGGTTGAATTTGGCCAAATTCATAATAGTAGAGCATTCATAATATATTATTTTAATTTAAAATATGTAATATGACTAAAATATAAAATTTTATTATTTAGACTAATATTATGATTTTTTATCTTAAGCAATCCCTTATGATGTGATATGCAAATAATATAATATATTATATTTATAGTGTATTATAATATAGGATGTCATAACATAGTGTATCATTATGAATTATAGAATACTATTGTGTATTACCACTTGTTGTTTAGCATATTTTAGTTTGTTATAGTATGATGTTGTAGAATTTGTACTGGTATAACTCATAAAAATACTAATTTATAGGCTGAGATGCTAGGATTTGGCAAAATATAATGTAAGCTTTAGAAAACATCACCGGGGGTGTACTATGGTGTGTCATTTAATCAAAAGAATGGAATTTTGCATCAAAAATAAATGTTCCTATTTCAAGTCAATTTTATAAACTTTTTACTTAAAGTGATTCATTTTAAGGTCTAAATGTAAGATAATTTAAAGGTTGAGATGGAAGAATTTGGCCAAATTCATGGCACACACCAAGAAGCAACACCAAAATTATGTTATTTTGTACCATTTCTAATAGAAAAATAACAATTTTACATCCAAAATGAACATTATTCATATTTTGAGAAAATTTTGTTATTTGTTCCTTTTAAGTGATTCTAATGAGATGTAATGTTAGACAATATATTATATTATAACATATTATAATATAACATCATATATTATAATATAATATAGTGTGTTAATTCACACTATAATATGCTTGATATTGTATAGTTAGTTTGATCTTGCACCATCAAATCATAAAATGTTGATTACAATGTTAAGATGATGTAATTTGAATGAATACATTATTATGCTTGGAAGTATTAAAGGTGTGCATAAGAAGAAATAAGATTTGATGAGAATTCCATGTCAAGGACATGGAGGGAGATCTGAGGGATCACATATTGGACATAAAATTTGAGGGGTCCATGTCAGGCATAGAAGAAGAAAATTTTATAAGGTTTGAATTTGATTTGATTTTATGGGAAAGAAGATCTCGGGATAAGAATCTATAATTCACCAGGGATTAAGATTGAATCGACTTTAATATATTTTGTTTTAATTGATGTGGAGGCATATTTACCAGAGTTACGTGCTCGAGTCCATTGGGGATCTGGTATATGAACATTCCACTAGAGAAGCAGGTTCGGGCTATCCATAGGGGATTGGGATTTGAGTTTGATTTCATAGATTTATTTGGAGATGTATCCATTGGGGAAAAGAGTTTGGTTGGATTTCTTTGATTTAGACTCTACTAGGGGAGTTGGTTCAATTTGGATCCACTTGAGAAGTTGGTTTTGAATTTGATTTATTTGTGACTTATTTATATATGATTTGGGGCTCCACTGGAAAAGGGTGATTTAACTCCCTGGGAAAATTAGAATGGGTTTAATTTAATCAGTTAATGTATAACCTTGTAGGTGTGCGATGGACCCAATGAAGGGAATATCTGACCAAAGGTTTACAAATAAATGGAGATGTACCAATTGTGGGGTAAAGCTAGCCAATCTAAGGGGTTGCCTGCACATTGTGTAAAGAAGGCATAGCGACTTACATCTTCTAAAGTAGGGAACAACCAGGGGTGACCTTGGTAGCACATAAATCAAACTAATTAGGGGCCACCCTGTGAATTTTTTGGGGACTTATATCAACTCTAGGTAGTTTGATTCCTATAGGAAGTTTTGCTATCATTATCCTAAAGATAGGATACCTGCTTGGGATAAGGTATCATTAGGGGTCTCCTCCTAATCCATAAGTGAATATATATTTTGTTTATATGATTTTGTGGACCTTGTTGGTGTGCGAGGGACCACACTGAGAAGGGCCTATGTTAGTTTTGACGTATCTCAAATTTATTGGACCAAGGAGAATTTGCACATCCACAGGATGGATTCTCCAACCACAGGGTTGGTTACTAGGAAAGCAGAATTGTCCAATTCAATAGTAACCTATTTATTCTGTAAATGGGTTGCAAAGCATGTGATCCAAATATAGTGCCATAGGAGAGGTGCTACTAGGGGCATTATCCTGAGCCTTGGAAAAGAAATCTTATAGGTGTACATTGGCCAACTCCAGGAGAAAGCATAGTAAGATTAAATCTGCTATTAGTGGTGTATCCTAAGATGTGAGAACCAACCAACCTAAGGTGTATCCATCAGCATGAGTGGTGTATCCGTCAACATAGTGAGAACCAACAATCCTAAGGTACCGATCGGTGTGCAATGATCAACCGAAATAAAGCATGTAGGCTTACAAATTTCAAGAAAGCGATCATCGGGATATGTCATCGATGGGACATATTATCGACCTAGAGTGACTACTAGTGGGGAGCCCAAGGAGACTTTATGCAGTCAAGAGGAAAGGAGCATCTAGGGGACTTATCCTAAACCTCAAATATACTCGACCTAGTTAGTGCATGAAGGCTAATCCAAGAAGAAAGCATAGTAGACTCACATCCTCTTAAAATAAGCTAACATGAGGTAGCTTACGACCATGAGTAATACCAAACTAACAAGGCTCATCTGTTGGGTGGCTAAGAAAGGAAGGAAAGAAGCATAGACTTATATCCTCCAAAGTAAAGACTAGGGTGACACACTAGCAAGGTAGCATGTCAGACCTAGAGCATCTTGAGTGAGTGCCGGGGCATTATCTTAACTTAGAGTATCGAGATAAAGATATGTGTTTGTTTTATATGTTTTGATTGTATTTTGTGTTTGTGTTGTGTCAATGAAGGATAAATGCCACTGGGGTTCTTTACACCTACCTTAAACACATCATGCGATTCAAAATAAGAATACTTTAACATGGAAGAAATTGAATTCAAAATGGAATTTTCATTGATGATAATTATTTTCAAACATGATTTATAATATTTATTTAAGTAGAGCCTATTGATTGGAAGCATTGAGCACTCTCCCTTATGATTAATAAGCTGATAAATTCCTCCTTGGTAGGCCTTCTCTATGGCAAAAGGGCCTTCCTAAGTGGTTCAAATGCCTCCCATCATTGATGGGCAACTGTTGGTCTCCTTAGAACTAAAATAAATCTCCTTCTTGAAAAGCTCTAGGATGGACCAACTTGTTTTGAGCTTGAATCATTTTAGCTTTGTACAACTTGAGGTTTTAGCATGCTCGCAGTGTCTCCTCAAACCTTGAGCTCTTCTTGTAACTTGGCATTCTGTTATGATTTTTTACCCACTATCTTAGTGATGGGAGTTGGACTTTTAATGGTAGAATAACTTCAGACCCATACACTAAGGAGAAAGGAATAGAATGAGTTGGAGTTCTATATGCGGTGCGGTTAGCACACAAGGTTTCAACAAACTACTCATGTCACCATCACTTATTAATATCGAGTGTATTCTTTAGTATTTGGATTATAGTTTTGCTGAAGACTTCCACTAAGCTGTTTTCCCTCAGGTAGTTGATGGAAGAATATATCCAATCTATGTTGTATCTCTGAGGAAAGTTGTTTGTCTCAGTTTTCTTGAATGCAGTACCAATATCAGATATAATTCATCGAGGCACTCAGAACCTATATACTATATGGTTCCTTAAAAATTGGAGCACATGCTGAGTTGTGCCCTCTTTAAGTGGAATCACCGTCGCTAAGTTGGAAAAGTAGTTAGTAGTAGCTAAGATGAACCTTATTGAAGAAGGAGGATCAATCACCCACTATGTTAGTACCCCAATCGAATGGAGATGAAGCCAATTTAAGATGTAGAATGTTGGGTGGTTGGTGTAGGACCACACCGTGTATTTGACATTGGTGGCCTCGTGCCATATCAATATTTGATCATCAGCGGTGTGTATCCTAGTCTCTTGAACTTGGCTTTCATCTTCAGACTGGATTGGTTGGATCCACATAATCTTGAGTGTACTTAGATAATGATATTATGGAATACATGATTGTCTAAACAACATAACCACATATGATCGAAAGAACAGTGATATAAGACACCATCCATAAGAGCATAGAAAAGTGATCTATGCTTCATCTGATGGGCTTGGGACTTCTCTTGAGGTAGTTTTTCTTTATTTAAGTAATCCATGAATGATTGACTCCAACCTAACTCCTCATCCTTTTTGGCAATGGCAACCTCCCTTAAAGAGTACTTTTGATGAGTTCAATATCAATAAGGAATAAGACTTACCTATTTTGGACCTTTATTGATAAGGACTCATCCTCCAAACATGACAACTCCATGGCTAGCTTGGCTAAAGCTTATGTTACGATGTTCTCTCCTTGCGAAATCTTATAAATGGTAACCTCTGGATTTGGGCCAATAACTCCATGGTATACTTGTGGTAGTGATGGAGCTTGGGCTTTATAACCTTATAGGACCCAACGATTTGGTTGATAATTAGCTAAGAATCCCCAAAGATATTGATGTTCTGGTTGCTTAGAGTAACGGATAACTCCAGACTTGTATCAGAGCTCATATTTGGCTTCATTGTTGGTGCAAGGATTGGACAGATGATATGAAAATCTTATCACATCACAATCCGAAGTTAAGAGAACAATTCGTACCCCTGCCTTTCTTGGAATAGTAGATTATGGTTTTTCTCCTCTTTGAGAGAAAGCTGTGCCATCAAAGTACAACTCCCAGTGGTGAATGCTAGTATCCCCTAAGTTCATGATTTGTTCATCAGGGAGATCATCTCTAAGTGAAGAGCCAACAGTAAGTGGGTGTGTTGCTAAGAAATTTGCTAGTTTTTGTCCTTTCACCGCATGGAGGGTTACGAAGGTAATGTCAAACTGTGAGAAGATCATGGACCGTCGTGCCAACTATTAGGATAGCGTTGGCCGTGTCATGAGAGATATGTAGTGTATTGATCTAGAATTAAGTTCACCTTATGAGGAAGCATGTAGTCTTTGTAGCTTTTGGGATGCAAAGATTAAAAGCTAGACAATACTTCTCAATGGTTGGATAATTAGTAGGGATTAGCGATGGGCGAGGTAGTAGAGTGTGTTTTCCTTCCCTTCATCGTTGGCTTGAGCCAACAAAGAACCAAGTGAGTCATCTAACATAGCGGTGTAAAGTATGAGTGGCTTGATCGATTTTGATTCCCTAGTGGTGGACAACAAACCCCAGGAATTTCTCTGAAGCCACTCTTAATGCACACTTATGGGGTTTCATTTTGAGGTTAAATTGTTTTAACTATTCAAAAACTACTCTCAAGTCAAGAGATGGTCTTCCTTTTCTATACTTTTGACTACGAGATCATCGACATAATATTGGACTTGATGAATGAATTCGTCAAAGATTCAAGTCAAAATTTAAAAGAAAACCTAAACTTAAACCTAAACCTAAACCTAAAATTAAAATAATATAAACTAATAAAAATAAACTAAAATTAAATAAATAAAAACCAAAACTAAATTAAAAAGTAAAATAAACCTCAGAATAAAAAACCTAAATAAAATAAAAATTAACGTAAAATAAAAATAAAATAAACCTAAAATAAAAGTAAAATAAAAACTTAAACCTAAAAATAAATCTAAAATAATAAATAAAATAAATAAAAGATAAACCTAAACCCTAAACAAAAAAAAAACCAAAACCTAAAATAAAAAAAAAATAAAATAAACCTAAACCTAAACTAAAATAAACTAAACTAAAATAAATAAAATCTAACCTAAATAAACTAAATAATATAAAATAAACTAAAATAAACTTAAACATAAACTAAAAAAAAAATAAAACCTAAAATAAACCTAAAATAAATAAACCTAGAACCTAAAAAATAAATTAAAACCTAAACTAAATCTAAAATAAAAATAAAAGAAAAACCTAAAAGAAAATAAAAAATAAACTCAACAAAAAATTAAACCTAAACCTAAACCTAAACCTAAAAAAAAATTAACTAAATGAAAACCTAAACCATAATAAATGAACCTAAAATCAATAAACTAAACAAAATAAAATAAAAATAAACCTAAATAAAAATAAAAGATAAAATAAACTAAAATAAATAAAAGTAAGCTACATAAACTAAATAAAACTAAACTTATCGGTTTACTTAATTTTTTTAAAAAAACCCTAAACCCTAAAATCCAACACTAAACCCTAAACCTAAAACCTCAGACCATAAAACCCTAAACTAAAAAATTAAATAAACTAAACCTAATTGCTTAATTAAAAAAAACACTAAACTCTAAATCATAAATCATAAACCCTAAACCATAAAACTAACTATAAACCCTAAACCTAAATTCTAAACATTAAAAACCCTAAACCCTAAACCGTAAACCCTAAACCATAAACCCTAAACCCCAAAAACCTTAAACTTAATCCTAAATTAACTAAATAAATTAAAAAAATAAACTTAAACCCTAAAACCTAACAAACCTAAACCTAAACCTAATCCCTAAGAGTGGGCAGAACCTTGATGGTAGGAACATCATCATCAACTAGGCTCAGTCTAGATCTGGTGGTGGAGGGAAAGGTGAAGGCAGCAATTATATTAGTGGTGGTGGGGTTCTAGGTCTTTGGTGGATATGGAGTCGGTGGTGAGCAATGATGGTTATGGGCGGGGAGAAGCACGGAGGTTACATGGTGGTGGCGGTATCAGGATATGATTTTGATCCCACTACTTGAGAGGCTGGGTAGCTCGATGGGAGCTGGAGAAACTAAGAAGCGATCTACGTCTACTTATGGCTGTGTCTTTACAGTAGAGACAATTCTATTTATCTAGGGATATTGATTAGCTCTATGCGTGCTCATTTTTTATCTATGTCATCGATTGTATCTTAGAAAACTTGGTGTGTTACTTGGTTGATGAAATTGAAAATAAGACATGTTGAATCTGAATTTGTTCTTTGTTAAAAGAAATAACCAAAAACCTGAACCCTAGACATAAAACCTAAACCCTAAAAACACTAAACCCTAAACTCTAAACCCTAAAACCTTAAACCCTAAACCCTAAACCCTAAAATCTAAACCCTAAAATGTAATCCATAAACCATAAACCCTAAACCCTAAACCCTAAACCCTAAACTCCAAACCCTAAACCCTAAACCCTAAACACAAAAGCTAAAGCTAAACTTAAACTAAATAAATAAAATAAAATAAAATAAAACTTAAACCAAAATAAAATAAATATAATTAAAATAAAACCTAAATTAAAACTTAAACCCAAACCTAAGCCTAAACTAAAACTTAAAAAGAAAATAAAATAATAAATAAAAAATAAACTAAAAAAAAATAAAAAAAATTGAAGTAAATAAAAAACCTAAATAAAATAAACCTAAATATAATAAAATAAAAACTAAATAAAAAATTAAACCTAAAAAATAAACATAAAATAAAATATAAAATAAATAAAAATAAAACTTAAACCCTAACTAAAAAAAAACCTAAACCTAAAATAAAAATAAAATAAGCATAAACCTAAACTAAAATAAACTAAACTAAAATAAATAAAAGTTAAACCTAAACCAAAAATAATCTAAACCTGAACCTAAACCTAAACCCTAAATAAAATAAAATAAATTAAAAATAAACCTAAACCTAAACTAAAAATAATACCTAAAAATAAACCTAAAATAAAACCTAAAACCAATTCTAAAAATAAAGTAAAACCTAAATTTAAACCTAAAATTAAAATAAACTAAACTAAAATAAACCTAAAATAAAAATAAACTAAAATAAATAAACTAAACTAAAAATTAAAATAAACTAAATAAATAAAAATAAACTAAAATAAACTACATGGGGTTTAGTTTTTTTTTAAAAAAATAAATAAATTAAAACCTGGCCCTAAACCACAGGCTAAACTACCTGACCTGAACCCTACCAAACTCTGTGCCCTAAACCCTGACTAAATACAAACTAGTCTAAAGCTTTAAACACCAGGCACTAAATCCTTAAACCTAACATGCAACCTGACCACTCCTAACTGACCCTAAACTCACACTCTAAAGGCCTCAGGCCCCATCCTTACCAGGCCCTAATCCCTGAGCCACAACCTAAAACCTAAAACCTAAACCTAAACTAAATAAAAACATAATAAAAATAAAACTTAAACCTACAAAGATAAAATAAAACCTAAACTAAAACTTAAACCTTAACTAACCTAAACCTAAACCTAAAATAAAATAAAAATAAAATAAAAATAAATAAATGAAACCTAAATTAAACTAAGATAAAATAAACCTAAAAAAAACCCAAATAAAATGAAATAAAATTTAAAATAAAATAAAATAAACCTAAAATAAAATAAAATAAGAACTAAATAAAATCTACATCTAAAAATAAACCAAAATAAATAAAATAAATAAAACCTAAACCCTAAACTAAAACAAAACCTAGCCTAAAATAAACAAAATAAAATAAACCTAAACATAAAAGAAATAAACTAAAATAAATAAAACCTAAACCTAAAATAAACTTAACATAAACCCTAAACTAAATAAAATAAAATATATAAAAAATAAACAAAAACCTAAAATAAAAAATAAAACTTAAAAATAAACCTAAGATAAAAACCAAAAACTTAAAACTAAAAGATAAAATAAAAACCTAAACCTAAAAATTAAATTAAAATAAAACTAAACTAAAAAATAAACATAAAACTAAAGCTAAACATAAAAAATAAACTAAAATAAAAAACCTAAAATAAATAAACCAAACTAAATAAAATTAAAAAATAAACCTAAATAAAAATAAAAAATAAAATAAACTAAAATAAATAAAAATTAAGAATCTAAATAAATCTAAATAAAAAATAACCTAAACCTAAACTAAAATAAACTAAACTAAAATAAATAAAACTTAAACCTGAACAAAAAATAAACTTCACATAAACCTCAACCAAAACTAAATAAAATAAAATAAATTAAAATTAACTAAACCTAAAAAAATAAAACCTAAAGATAAACTAATATAAAAACCAAAAACCTAAACTAAAAAATAAATAAACTAAAATAAATAAAAAACAAATAAAATAAACCTTAACCCACGAGTTTACTTATTTTTTTTTTTAAAATGTATAATAAATAAAAAAACCCTAAACCTAAAAATCTAAACCCTAAACCCTAAACCTTAACCTCCCTAAACCCTAAACCTAAACCACAAACCATAAAATAAAACCCTACCACCCTAAACCCTAAACCTCCCTAAAACCTACAACCCTAAACCCTAAACCCTAAACCCTAAATAATAAACCCTAAACCTCAAAAACCTATACCTAAACTAAATAAAACTTTAAAAAAATGTAAACCAAAAAAGAAGAAATAAAATAAAATATAATAAAAACCTAAACCTAAACATAAATTAAAAATAAAATTAAATAAAAAATAAAATTAAACTAAATTAAAATAAATAAAACCTAAACTAAACTAAAAAAATAAAATAAACCTAAAAATAAAAAATTGAAAAAAAATAAAAATAAAATAAACTTGAAATAAAATAAAAACTAAATAAAAACCTAATTCAAAAAAATAAACCTGAAAATAAATAATAAATAAAATCTATACCATAAACTAAAAAAAAATCCAAAAATAAACAAAACAAAATAAACCTATACCAAAACTAAAATAATTAAAACATAAACCTAAATCTAAAATAAACTAAACCTAAACCCTAAACTAAATAAAATAAAATAAACTAAAAATAAATCAGAGGTTATAGCTGTGGTGGTGGTGGAGTGAGAGAAAGAGGATATGATGGTGGATCTAGCTACATGAGAAGCCAGGGTGGTTCTGATGGGACTGGAGAAACTAAAGAATGACCAATCCAAATTGGTGTGTTACTTATAGTAGAGATAATTTTTGTTATCTAGGGTTTTTTATTTCTCTATGTGTGCTCAACTTTTATCTATGTCATCACTTATGTCTTAGAAAACTTGGTGTGTTACTTGGTTGATGAAATGGAAGAAAAGAAATTCTGAATCTAAATTTGTTTTTTATTAAAAAAACCAAAACCCCTAATCCCTAAACTAAAACATGAACCTTAGACACAAACCTAAACCCACTAACCTTAAACCACAAAACCTAAACCCTAAACTTAACATAAAAACCTAAAACCTAAATAAAAAAAACTAAAATAAAAAACTAAAGCTAAACCTAAAAAATAAATAATAAAATCTAAACTTAAAAAATAAAATAAAAAAAAACTAAACTAAAAAACACCATAAACCTAAACATAAACCTTAAAAAAAACTAAAATAAAAAACCTAAACTAAATAAACTAAACTAAAATAATAAAAAATAAACCTAGATAAAAAATATAAATAATATAAACTAAAATAAACTAAATAAACTCGGGTTTGCTTATTTAAAAAAAACCTAAACTGAGCTCTAAATCCCTAAAACCTAAACCTAAAACTGGCATACCCTACCCTAAACTCCTAAATTTGCACTAACTGACTAAAACTGAGCACTAATCTGACTCTGAGCTAAACTAAACTCTGGGCCTTGACCTTAAACCTGAAAATAAATATCCTCAAAATATAAATGACCCTACCTCAAACCCTAAATCCTAAAGGCATAAAATTAAACCCTAAACTATGCTCCTAAATCTTAAACTACTAAACCCTAAATCATAAAATACTAAACCCTAAAAACCTAAAAATCAAAACTTAAACTAAATAAAACCTAATAATAAAATAAATAAATAAACCTAAACTAAAATAAAATAAATTAAATTAAAAACTTAAACATAAACCTAAAAATAAAATAGAATAAAAAATATAAATAAAAACCTAAATTAAATTAAAAAATAAAATAAACTAAAGAATAAAAAAAAATAAAAAATTCAAATAAAATAAAAATAAAATAATCAGAAAATAAATTAAAACATAAACCTAAAAAGAAACCTAAAGACACAAAATGGAAAATAAAAAACCTAAAACCCTAAACTAAAAACTAAAACCTAAAATAAGAAATAAAATAAACAAAATAAAATTAACCTAAACTTATATAAAACTAAACTAAAATAAAATAAATAAAACATAGACCTAATCTACCAAAATACTAAACTAAATAAAATAAAATAAACTTAAAATAAACCTAAACCTAAACTAAAAAAAAAAAACTTAAAGAGTAAATAAAACCTAAAACTAAATAAAAATAAAATAAAACCTAAACATAAAACTTAAAATAAAATAAAATCTAAAGTTAAAAATAAAATAAAATAAAAGAAACTAAACTAAAAAAAAGCATAAAATAAACATAAAAAACTAAATAAAAACCAAACTAAAAATAAAATGACTAAAATAAATAAATAAAAATAAAATAAAAATAATAAAAAAATAAAATATAAAATAAAATAAATAAATATAAACCTATGGGTTTGCTTAATTTAAAAAACCCTGAGCCTAAACTGAGCCCTAAACCTAATCTGATCAAACTACCCTAATCCTGATAAAACTCTTAACCCTAGGCCCTAATGCTGACCCTTAACTAGGCCCTAACCTAACCACTGACTCCTACCTACTGAGCCAAACCTAAACTAAAAGGCCCTGGACCACTGAGCCCTAGGCCTTAGGCCTGAGCCCTGAGCTAAAATGCCACAAGCCTCGACCCTAATAATAAAATGACTAGGCCCTCAACCACAAATTAAAGCTGAGCACAAACCTAAACTGACCCCAGGCCTGTAATACCAAAACCTAGCCCTAAATCCACAAACCCTAAACTACCAACTAAACTAAAATAAAATCTAAAACATAAACTAAATAAAACCTAAATAAATAAAATAAATAAACTATAATAAATAAAACTAACATAAACCTAAAATAAAATAATAAAAATAAAATATATAATAATAAATAAACCTAAATAAATTAAAAATAAAATACCTAAAGAATAAAACCTAAATAAAATTAAAACTAAATGTAAAATAAAATAAAATATCTAAAACTAAATAAAACCTAAACCTAAAATAAAAAAAAATAAACCTAAAGAAAAAATAAAACTTTACTACTAAAAATAAACCTAAATAAAAATAAAATAAAACAAAATAAAATTAACTAAAAAAAAACTAAACTAAAATAAAATAAATAAAACCTCAAATAAACCAAAACCTAAAAGATAAAATAAAATTAACTAAAATAAACCTAAACCTAAAAATAAACCTAAATATAAATAAAACCTAACATACCTAAAAATAAAAATAAACTAAACTAAAAAAATAAATAAAAATAAATAAAATAAAACTCTAAATAAATCCTAATAAACTAAATAAAACCTAAACTAAATAAATAAATAAATAAAAAATAAACTTATAAATTAAATAAAAATAAATAAATAAAATATTATAAAAATAAATCTAAACCTGCTTTGCTTATTTAAAATGACCTACCCAGGCCACAACCACCTCACACCATCACTAAACCTACAGCCTAACTGACCCAGGCCCTGGCCCTCCTGAGACATCAACCTACCCTCTACACCCTCCCTAAACCCTACACTTACCCTACCTAACTCACCAACCACCCTAAACCTCCAAAACTCCCACAGACCACAAACCTAAACCCTACCTAAACCTAAACCTAAGAACCTAAACCTAAATAGACAACCTAAACCATAAACTAACCTAAATAAGAATAGAACTTGAAGGCAAGAACATCAACCCATCACATGAAGGCTTAAATGGTGGTATCAATACATGGAGGTTATGGTGTAATAATGGTGGTTATGGAGGCAATACAGTGATATAGCCATGGTGGTGGAAAGAGATCAAATATGATATCCACTACCCTGGTTAATCTAGAGAAACTAGAATGATCCGATCTATAATGGAACTAAAGATGGTTCTACCTAAATCAATGGGTGCTCATTTTTATCTATATCATCTTTTATGTCTTAGAAAACTTGGGCTACTTGGTTAATAAAGAAGAAATATTTGTTCTATTAAAAAAAAACCTTAAACTAAACCTAAAATAAAACCCTAAATCCTAAACCTCAAAATAAAACCCCAAACCATAAACCAAACATTAAAAGCTAAAAACATAACCCTATACTAAATAAAACCAAAAAATAAAATAAATAAATAAATCTTAACCAAAATAAAATAAAAAAATAAAATAAATACATAAACTTAAACCTAAACATAAAAAGGAAACAAAATAAAAAATAAAAACTAAACTAAAATAAAATAATAAAAAACAAATTAAAAAATGAAAAACCTAAATAAAATAGAAAATAAAACTAAAATAATAATAAATAATCCTAAAATAAAATAAACTAAAAACTAAATAAAAACTTAAACTTAAATAGCAAATCTTAAAAAAGATAAAAAAAATAAAACCTAAAAGCTAAACTAAAAAAAAAAACAAAACCTAAAATAAATATAAAATAAATTAAACCTAAACCTAAAGTAAAATAAATTAAACTAAAATAAATCAAACATTAACCTAAATATAAAATAAACTAGATAAAATAAAATAAATTAAAAATAAACGTAAACTTAAACTAAGATAAAAAACCTAAAAAATAAACCAAATATAAAACCTAAAATAAACCTAAAATAAAATAAAACTAAACAAACCTAAAATTAAAAATAACATAAACCTAAAAAAATAAATAAATTAAAATTAAAACTAAAGCTAAAAATAATAAAATAAATAAAACTAAAATAAATAAAACTAAAATAAATATAAAATAAAAGAAAATAGAAATAAACCTAATAAAAATAAACTATAAAATAAAATAAACTCAAATAAACTAAAATAATTAAATAAATAAACTAAATAAAATAAACTTTTGCTTTTTAAAATGAAAACCTAAACCTAAATCCTAAACCTAAACCCACAAAATTAACCCTAAACCCACCAACTACAACCCTAAAACTACAGCCTAAACCTTCAACCTAAACCTAAAACACTAAACCCTAACTAAAACCTAAACCTTACCTAAACCTAAAATCCAAACCCAAAAACCCTAAACCCTAACTAAAACCTGCAACCCTAAACCTTAAACACCAAACCCTAAACCCCCAAACCTAAAACTAACCTAAACCCAAAGAATGGAGAACTTGATGGCAGAACATCACCATCAACTAGGCTCAGTCTAGATCTGCGGTGGAGGTGAAGGTGGAGGCATGGTTATTATAGTGGTGGTGGGGATTTGGAGTGAGATATGGAGGTGGTGGTTGGCGTGAGTGGTTATGGAGGCGGGGAGGAGCAATGGAGGTTACAACCATGGTGGTGGGGAGAGGAGATCAGGGATATGATGGATCCCTACTACTTATGGAAATGCGAGAAATTGAATAGCTGATCCGATCTACTTTGCTTATGGAATTCTTTATAATAAAGATGGTTTTACTTATCTAGGATGCTGAATTTTTTATCTATGTCATCTTGTGTCTTAGAAAACTTGGGTGCTACTTGGTTGATGAAATCAAAGAAGAAATGTTGAATCTGAATTTGTTCTATTTAAAAACCCTAAACTAAAACTAAACTTAAACCCTAAACTAAAACCAAATCTAAACCCTCACTAAACCTAAACCTAAACCTAAAACCCACAAACCCTATCTAAACCTAAAACCTAAATAAAATAAAAAATAAATAAAAAACCATAAAAATAAAATAAACTAATAAATAAATAAACCTTAAACTAAACCCTAAACCATAAATAAAGATGTCATTAAATATCAAAAATGACCTAATCTAACATAGTTATGGTAGCTAAGAAAATGTCTTCAAGAGACTTTCCTTGACTATTAAATAAATACCTAAACCCTAACCTAAATCATATTATAACCATATATTATAGTATAATGAAGAATCATATATTTGAGCATGTAATGTGTGTGTTTTGGATTTTATAAGATATTTTAAAATGTTTTAGTATATTATTGTATTTTCATAATATATTAATATAAATCATAAAAAATATTAATTTAATAAATGAATGATGAAATTTGATAAATTAAATTGGAATTAGGTTGTAGTATAAAAGGTGTGCTACACTACTTGTATTCTAAAAAGTAAGATTTATGTTCAAAATAAATATTATATGTTGTAGCATAGCATAACATAATATATCATAATATATTGTTCTATGCATTTTAAATTATTTAATATTTTACAATCATGTAGAGCTACACTAGCATTATTTATAAAAATGTTGATTTAGACTTTAAAAATGGTATTTGGCCAAATTCATAATAGGTATACCATGGCATCATAATATATTATTTCAATTTAAAATATGTAAAGTGATAAATATATATATATATATAATATATATATATATATATATATATATATATATATATATATATATATATATATATATATATATATATATATATATATAGACAAATATAAATCTTAACTAATCTCTTATGATGTGATATATATATAATAATATAATATGTTATAATGTATTATAACATAGGATGCCATAATGTAGCATGCATCATAGCACCTTGTGTTTTACTACTTATTGTTTAGCATATTTTAGTTTGTTATAATATGATGTAGTAGAGTTTGTACTGGTAGAATTCATAAAAATATTGATTTATAGGCTAAGATGATGAGATTTGGTAAAATTTAAGGTAAGATTTGGTGAACATCATTGGGGGTGTGCTATGGTGTGTCATTTAATCCAAAGAATGGAATTTTGCATCCAAAATTAAAGTTCATTTTTCAACCAAAATTTATAATTTTTTTGCATAAAGTGATTCATGTTAAGGTGTAGTGTAAGATAATATATTATATGAAGGAATATTAAAATATAATGTACATAAAATATAACACATATATATGAATGTGGTGTTGTTATTAAATGTTATTGTACATTTTAGTATGTTTTACTTTTGTTATAATAGATTGGGTCAAAACTCACAAAATGTTAATTTGAAGGTTGAGATGCAAGAATTTGGCCAAATTCATGGCACACAAAGCAACACCCAATTATTTTTTACCATTTCTAATAGAAAAATAACAATTTTCCATCCAAAATGAACATTATTCATATTTTGAGAAAAATTTTTTTATTTGTTCTTTTAAGTGATTTTTAATGAGGTGTAATGTTAGACAATATATTATATTAAATTATAATATACATCATATATTATAATATAATATATGTGTTAATTCATAGTATAATTTGTTTAGCATGATATTATATAGTTAGTTTGAGCTTGCACCATCATAAATCATAAAATGTTGATTATAATGTTAAGATGATGTAGTTTGAATGAATACATTGTAAGGCTTTTAGTTGAAGTATTAAAGGTGTGCATAAGAGAAAAAATAAGATTTGATGAGAATTCAATGTCAAGGACTTGGAGGGAGATCTGCTAGGGTATCAAACATGAATTAGGCATGACATGTGAGAGATCTATGTTGATGGCATTGAAGAAAAAATTTGCTAGGGATAAGGTTAGAATTTTATTTGATTATGTGATTTGTGGTAAGAAGATTCATTGGGGATAAGAATTATAATCCATCAATTAAGAACTAACTAACTTTAATTTATTTTGTTTTTGATGTGGAGGCATATCTACTAGATATGGGCTAGTCATTAGGATGTATATGAACCTTCTAGGAGTTTAGTATCCATATGATTAATTGAGTTTAATTTCATATTTGTTTGGGATGTAATGAAGATAAGAGTTTGGTTGGATATCTTTGATTTAGACTCTTGGGAATATAATTATATCCACTAGGAGATGAGGTTATGAAATTGATTTTTGCTTGACTTGTTTATATGGTTTAGGGTTACAATGGACAAGTGTGATTTAACTCCACTAAAATTGTGTTTAATCTAATCTAGTTTTTTGTATGGATGCTATGGGTGATGGAAAAGAAGGGCTATATCATCCTTAACCTACCTCAGTTTACAAATCCAAGGGGTAGTCTTTGTGGAGCTAGCCAATAAGGTTGCCTTTTATGTGCAACATTTGCTAGAAGAAGGTGTAACATATATTTTTTTGAAGCAACAATCACTAGGGTGACTATTGGATGCACAACATCAAAGATATACTAGTATATGGGGACTTATGTCAACTCAAAAGTATTTTTATCTTAATTTCATGTGATTTGATATTGTTTGTTTGGTTTTTTGATTTCAAATAAGGCATATAGGGATGTGAGCTTGGTCAAATTTGATAGATTTAATTTATCAACCATATGTATGGACCTGAGAAGGGGTTATGTCAGACTTATCATCTGATTTGCAAATCCAAGGGATAGTCTACTAGTTGTGGTGATCTAGCCAACTAATTTCTTTGGTGTCCAGCATTATGCTAGGAAGAAGGCATAGACTTACATCTTCTAAATTAACCAAAGGGTGATTTTGTAGCACAAAATTCAGACTTAGGGTGACTCTTGGTGAAAGGGTCTTATATCAACTCAAAGTTATCGAAAATATTATAAGTTTTTTTGACTACCCTAAGATATACACTTGGGATAAAAGTACCACTAGGGTGTCCTCTAATCCACAAGTGAGTATAATTTTATTTATGTTTATTATTGGACCTGTATGTGCAAGGGAACACAATGAGAAGCTATGTGTTGACATCTCATTCTTGGACCAAGGAGAATCTACACATCCAGATGGATTAACTATTGGTTACTTGAAAGGGCAACTGTCAATGATAGAGTAGTGTCTAAATGGGGTTGCAAGGATGATCAAATATAATTTCCATAGGGGAGGTGCTACTAGGGGCATTATCAGAGCCAGGAAAGAAAGCTATAGGTGTAGGTGGCCAACTTTAAATCATAGACTTACATCTTCCATGAGTGGTGTATCCTAAGGTGCTAGAACCAACCAACCTAAGGTGTATCCATCAACACAAGTAGTGTATCCATCATCATAGTGAGAACCAACCAATAAGGGAATGCTGATCATTTGAAAGAAAGTGTAGGCTTACAACTTTCAAAACTAATCATAGGGATAGTTATTCAAGACATATGTTATCACGATAGGCGACTACTAGGAGAGCCTCAAGGAAGGATTGGGTAGACTTGAAGTTAAGGAGGGAAGGAGCGGAGGAGACTTATCCTAAACCTCAAATATACTTGACCCAATTAATGTATGAAGGCTAATCAAGAAAGCATGTAGACTCACATCCTCTTAAAACAAAGCCAACATGAGGTAGTGACAACCAAGTAGAAAGGCTTAAAATAATAAATCATTGTGTAGTGTATGTAAGGAAGAAAGCATAGAAGACTTATGTCCTCCAAAGAAGACCATAGGTGACATTAGCTAGCATGGCGACCAAGAGAAGTGAGTGATGGGGACATTATCTTAACTCATAGTAGATAAAGATATGTGTTTATTTTATATGTTTTGTTAGTTTGTGTTTGTGTTGTGTAGATGAAGGATAGGATGCCACTCAGGTTCCTTACACCTACCCAAAATAGATCATGGAAGATTCATAGATAATAATACTTTCAACATGGAAAAGATTGAATTTGAAATAGAATTTTCATTGATGATAATTATTTTCGAACATGATTTATAATATTTCCTTATGTAAAGCCCATTGATTAGAAGAATTGGGCACTCTCATTTATGATTAATAAGTTGATAAGATCCTCTTGGTAGGCCATCTCTATGGCAAAAGGGCCTTCCCAAGTGGGTTCAAACTTGCCTCCCATCTTACAAAGGCAATAATCAGTCTCTTTGGAACTAAAATAAGCTCTCATACTTGAAAAGCTCTAGGATGGACCAACTTGTTGTGAGCTTGAATCATTTTAGCTATACAACTTGAGTTTTGGCATATGGGCATCTCTCCTACAAACCTTCAAGCTCTTCTAATCATAACTTGGCATTATGCTCTATTGTGATCTTGCTACCCACAGCTATCTTTAGTGATGAGTTGGACTTAATGGTAGAATGGCTTTACCCATACACTAATGAGAAAGTAGCTAAGTTGGAGTTCTATATGGTGCGATAGGCCCATAAGGCTTCTTCTTGCTCGCCACTATGCTTATTATTGTCAGTGTCTTCTTTAGTATTTAGATGAGAGTTTTATTGAAGGCTTCATCTAAGTTTTCCCTTGGGTAGTTGATGGTAGAATATCTCTATTTATGCTATGTCTGAAAATTTGATCTCGATATCTTGAATGTAGTACCATTATCGGATATAATTTGTCATGCAATCCAACCTATATATAATATGGTTCCTAAAAACTGAAGTACATGCTAACTTGTGACCTCTCACGAGCAAAAACACCTCACCCATTTTGAAAAGTAGTCGATGGTAGCTAAGATGAACCAATGATCGAAGAAGGAGGATGTAGAATGTTGGGTGGTTGGTGTAGGACCACACTGTGTATTTGAAATTGGTGACATAGCCTAGTCGTATCCATGTAATCTTTGATCATCGATGGCTGTAGTATCTTAGTGTCTTGATCTTGGCTTTCATCTTTGGACGATTGGTTGGCTCCACATAATCATGAGTGTACCTCGGTGATCTTACTTGACTTGTGCTTGTCTAAACAATGTAACCACATATGATTGAAAGATCGTGGTACAAGACACCATCCACAGTGTAGGAAAGTGCTCTGCTTCATCGATGGGCTTGGGACTTCTCTTGAGGTAGTTTACCTTTATTTAGGTAATCCATGAATGGTTGCCTCCTAACTCCTCATCCTTCTTTAAAATTACAACCTCCCTTCAAGAGAGTACTTTTGATGAGTTCAATATCATGAACAAAGATAAGACTTCTCTATTTTAGACCTTTATTATATATACTCATCCTCTGGACATGTCAATTCCTTGGCAAGCTTGGCTAAAGCATATGCTATAGAATTCTCTCCATAAGGAATCTTATAAATGGTAACCTCTAGGATTTGGGCCAACAACTCCATGGTGTACCTATGGTAGTGATGGAGCTTGGGCTTTATAAATAGGACCTAGTGATTTGGTTGATAATTGGAGAATCAAAATGTTGATGTTTGGATGCTTAAAGTAATGGATAACTCTTGCAATCGAGCCTCATATTCTTCATTGTTAATGCAAATTGGATAGATGATATGAGAATCTCATCACATCATGGTCGGGTTAAGAGAACTATTCTTACCTACCTTTCTTAGAATAGTAGATTATGGTTCTTCTCCTCTTTGGGAGGAAGCGCACCATCAAAGTACATCTCCAATGGTGAATGTTAGTATCCCTAAGTTCATGATTTGTTCATTGGGAGATCATCACTAAGCAATTGGCAAGAAGTGGGTGCTTAAGAAAACTTCTAGCGCTTGTCCTTTCACAGCACGGTGGGGTACAAAGGTAATGTCAAACTGTGAGAGGATCATGGACCATCATGCCAACCATCTAGATAGCGTCGGCCGTGTCATGAGATACTATAGTGGATTCATCCTAAAAATTGAGTTCACCTTATGAGGAAGCATGTATTGCTATAGCTTTTGGGATGCAAAGATTAAAGCTAGGCAATGCTTCTCAATGGGTGGATAATTAGACTCAACAGGGATTAGATGACGACTGAGGTAGTACATTGCATTTTCCTTCCCTTTTTCATTTATGTGGGCCAAAAAAAGCACCAATGAAGTCATCTAATGCAGCAGTGTAAAGTATGACGGGCTTTCTCAGGATAGGGGCTTCTAGAATTGATGGTGTCATGCTTGATGTCTTGAAGGTACTTACACTTGTCATCCCACTTGAACTTGACATCCTTTTGACAAGTGTTGAGAATCATCTTCTTCAATAGTTGGATATAAAGCATCTTTGATATGCTAACCACCCTTGGAAGGATCTGAGTTGAGTTAAACATTTAGGGCGTGGCATTTCGAATATCTCCTCGATCTTCTCCAGATCGATTTCAATTCCCTAGTGTCGGACAACAAACCCAAGGAATTTCCTTAAAGTTACTTTGAATGCACACTTCAGGGGGTTCATTTTGATGTTAAATTATTTTAACTGTTCGAAAACTACTCTCAAGTCAAAGAGATGGTCTTCCTTTTCTCTACTTTCGACCACGAGATCATCAACATAGCACTCGACTTGATGATGAATGAGTTTGTCAAAGATTCGAGTCTAAAATAAAATAAAAACCTAAAGTAAAACCTAAACTTGAGCTTAAAAATAAAAAAAACTAATTAAAGTAAACTAAAATAAAATAAATAAAAACCTAAACTAAATTAAAAATTAAATAAACCTAAGTATAAAAAACCTAAATAAAATAAAAACTAAATGTAAAATAAAAACTAAATAAACATAAAATAAACCTAAAATAAAATAAAATAAAAACTAAATAAAAAGATAAACCTAAAAATGAAACCTAAAAATAAATAAAAAATAAAACTTAAACCCTAAAATAAAAAACCTGACCTAAAATAAAATTAAGATAAATAAAATAAATTAAACCTAAACTAAACTAAAATAAACTAAACTAAAATAATATAACAACCTTAACCTTTAAATGAAATAAAATAAACTAAAATAAACTAAATCCTAAACTAAAAAATAAAACTAAAATAAACCTAAAAATAAAGCCTAAAACCAAAACTTAAAATAAATAAAACCTAGACCTAAACATAAAATAAAAATAAAACTAAACATAAAAAATTAAATAAAATAAAACTTGACTAAAAATAAAATAAACCTAAAGATATATCTAAAAATAAACTAAAATAAAACTACAAAATAAATAAACTAAATAAATAAAAATAATAAAGAAATAAAAAAATAAAAAGATAAAAAAAATAAAATAAACTAAATAAACCTAAACCCTGGTTTGCTTAATTGTTTTAAAAACCCTAAACCCTGATCTAAAACCCTAAACCTACCTTAGCCAAACAAGCCTAAAACCTCCTGACAAAACCAAACCTAAACCTAAACCATGATAAAGAAACTAAAACTAAATACCTAAACATTGGTTTACTTAATTAAAAACTCAAAATCTAATCCAGAGCCCTAAAACCTAAACCCTAAACCAACCCTAATATGAAATCTATGACCTAAACCCTGACTCTAAACCCTAAAATCCTAAATCAAATCCTGCCCTAAAAACACCATAACCCACAAACCTAGGCACTAAACCTGACACTACCAAAACACAAAACCTAAACCTAAATAAATAAAAGATTAAAATAAATATATAAACCTAACTTAAATAAATAAAAAATAAAATAAAATAAACTAAAACTAAACTTGACCCAGTCCTCAAAACCTAAACCTAAAGAAAATAAATAAAATTAAAAACTAAAATAAAATAATAAAACCTAAACTAATAAAAAATAAAATAAAAAAAAATAAAACCTAAAATAAAATAAAAACTAAAATGTAAAATAAAATGGATAAACCTAATAAAATAAAGAAAACTAAATAAGAGGCCTAAACCTAAAAAAAAAAAAAATAAACCAAAATAAAACTAAAAGAAAACTACTAAATAAACAAATAAAATAAACCTAAACTAAAATAAACTAAACTAACAAATAAACATGCACTTAAACCTAAATAAACTAAACCCTAAATTAAATAAAAAATAAACTATATAAACTACTAAACTAAAAATAAAACATAAAGTAAACCTTAAAACCCAAAACCTAAAACTAAAAATGAAATAAAATCAAAACTTGCTAAAATAAAATAAAATAAAATTAAAACTAAGTTAAAAATAAACATAAACCTAAACATAAATTTAAAGATAAACTAAAATACAAAACCTGGCTAGATAAATAAAAAATAAAAAATAAAAATAAAAAATTAACCTAAATAAAATTAAAAGATAATATAAAAATAAACTAAATAAACTACTGGTTTGGATTTTTTTTTAAAATCCTAAACCCTACTTGTTCCTAGGCCCAAATCCTGGGCCCTGAGCCCTGATCCCTAAACTAACTACCTGACCCTGAGCCACTAAAGGCCACAGACCCCAGAGCCATAGGCCCTGAGTACAACCTGACCCTGAGCCTAATCTAAACCCAAACTCTGACACAAAACCCCTCTAAACAGGCTAAAATAGGCAGAAACCCTAGCACTGAGCCTAAAACCTAAAACAAGGCTAAAACAAAATAAAAAAATAAAATAAATAAATGAGCCCAATTAAATAAAGACAAAATAAATCCTAAAACTGAAGCCTAAACCTAGGCTTAAAAGAAATAAAATAAATAAAACTAAAACAAATATAATAAAAAATAAGCTAAACTAAATAAGATAAAATAAAGCTAAAATAAAAAAACCTAAATAAAATAAAACTAAATGTTGTTTAAAATAAATTTAAAATAAAATAAAATGAAGACTAAATAAAGAGACCTAAACCTAAAATAAATAAAAAAATTAAACCTAAAGAATTAAACTTGAGAATAAAATAAAATAAAACACATAAACTAAAATAAATAAAATCTACATCTACCTAAAATAAACTAAACCTAAACCCAAAATTAAATAAAAAAATAAACTAAAAATAAAACTAAACCTAAACTGAAAAAATAAAACCTAAAAAAAAACTAAAATAAAAACCTAAAACCTAAGCATAAACAAATAAAATAAAAATCTAAACTTAAACATAGAAATAAAAAATAAAATTAAATTAAAACTAAACTAAAAAATAAACAGAAACATAAACCTAAACCTAAAAAATAAACTAAAATAAAAAACCTAAAATAAATAAACCAAACTAAAAAAAAATAAAATATAATAAACTAAAATTAATAAAATCAACTAAAATAAACTAAATAAACTTGAACCCTATTGGTTTGCTAGTTTTTTTAAAGACCTAAAGGCAGGAGATCCTGGGCCTGGGCTCTAGACCCTGGAGCCTGAAGCCTAGGCCCTGAGCTGACCTGGGCCCCAGGCCCTAGGCCAGACCCTAAACTGGGCCCTGGGCAAGCACCAAAGGCCTAGGCCCAGGCCCTGGGCCATGGGCTGACTGGGCTCTGGGCCCTGATCCTGGGCCCTATGAGCCACCTGACCCTAAATCCTCCATAAACCTTAAATTAACCAGATAAATAAGCTACCATTAAAACTAGGCCCGACACTGATCATAATCATAAATAAACTGACCTGAAAATGAGCCAAACCCTGGACCTGTGGCTTGACCCACTGACCTAAACCCTAGCGTGGGCCCTAAACCTGACACTAGACCCTCAAAAGGCTGGGAGTCTTGGGAGGGACTGTGACTCTACCCTTAAACCACCAGGCCCTAAAGCCTAAAGCCACTGATCTTAAAGCCAAAAAACCCTGGGCTAAAGCCCTAAACCTGGGCCACTAGCAGACTAAACCTAAGCCCAAAACCCCTGACCCACAGGCTCCACAAACCTTAAATCTTAAAACTCTAATCCTAAACCTTAACCCTCCACCCTAAATCCCAGCCTAAAACTGACTAAACTAAATAAAACCAAAAAAAATTAAATAAGAAAATGTAAACCTAAATAAAATAAAACAAAAACCTAAACCTATATCTTAAAATAAAAAAAAATTTAAAATACAAATTAACTAAAAAAACCTGAACTAAACTATAAAAAATATATAAATCCAAGAATAAAAAACCTAAATAAAATAAAAACTAAAAATTAAATAAATCTAAAATCAACTAAAATAAATACTAAATATAAATCTAAACCTAAAAAATAAACCAAAAAATAAATGAAAAAATAAAACCTAAACCCTAAACTAAAAAAAGCTAAATAAAATAAAATAAAATAAACTAAAATAAACCTAAACCTAAACTAAAATAAAATAAACTAAAATAAATAAAACCTAAACCTAAACCTAAAATAAACTAAACCTACCTAAACCTAAACTAAGTAAAATAAAATAAACTAAAAATAAACCTAAACCTAAACTAAAAAATAAAACCAGAAAATAAACCTAAAATAAAGACTTAAAACCTAAACATAAAAAATAAAAATAAAAACCTAAACCTGCACTAAAAAATAAAAAATATAACCTAAAACTAAAAAATAAAATAAAAATATAACTCAACTAAAAAATGAACCTAAACAATATACTAAAATAAAAAACCTAAACTAAAATAGGAAAACCTAAAATAAATAAACTAAAATAGAATAAAAAATAAATTTAATTAAATTTAAAAAAAATAAAATAAACTGAAATAAACTCAAATAAAGAAAAAATAAACTAAATTTACTAAAACTTATGAATTTACTTAATTTAAAATAAAAAAACCCTAAACCACAACCAAAAACCTAACACAAACCATAATCCTACTACCCTAAACCCTAAAACTTAAATGCTAAACCCTAAACCCTAAATCCTAAACCCTAAATCATAAACCCTAAACCATAAACCCTAAACCCTAAACTATAGACTCTAAAACATACAACCCTAAACCTTAAACCCCAAACCCTTAACCATAAACCCTAAACTCCAAACTAACCCTAAACCCTAAGAGTGGGCTGAACCTTGAAGGTAGGAACATCACCATCAACTAGGCTCAGTTTAGATCTAGTGGTGGAGGTGATGGCAGAGTTAGCGATTATCACATTGGTGGTGGGGGATCTAGAATTGGTGGATATGGAGTTAGTGGTCAGAGCAGTGTTAGTTATGGAGGTAGGAAGAGCGATAGAGGTTACATCCATGGTGGAGACAGAGGAAGAGATCATGGATATGATGGAGGATCTTTCTACTCAAGAGGTGGGGGTGGTTCAGATGAGAATTGAAGAAATTGAATAACGGCCAATCTGATTTACTACTTATCGAACTGTGTCTTTATAATAAAGATGGTTCAACTTATTTAAGGTTTTTGATTTGCTCTATGGGTGCTCATTTTTAATCTATCTCATCACTTGTGTCTTAGAAAAGTGGGGGTGCTACTTGGTTGATGAAATCAAAAAGAAAAAATATTGAATCTGAATTTGTTCTCTCTAAACCCTAAACCATAAACCCTAAATCCTAAACTTTTAACCCTAAACCCTAAAACTCTAAACCCTAAACCCTAAACCCTAAACCATAAATCTTAAAACCATAAACCATAAAACCTATAACCCTAAACCCTAAAACCTAAATCCCAAACCTTAAACCCTAAACTAACCCTAAACCCTAAACTCTAAACTAACACTAAACCCATCGCCTAAACCCTAAACCCTAAACCTTGAATAAAGATGTCATTAGGAGAAGACCGAATCATAACATAGTTATGGTAACTAAAGAAAATTTCTTCAAGAGACTTTCACTTGACTTTTAGAGATTTGAATACCATAAACCTTAATCCCAAATCATATTATAATATTTTATATTATAGTATAATGTAGCATCATATATTTGAGCAAGTAGTGCATTTTTGGATGTTAAAAGATGTTTTGAAATGTTTTAGTATTATGCTGTGCTATATTAATATAAATCATAAAAATATTCATAAATGATTTAAATAAGTGGAAATTGAAGGTGTGCATTTATAGTACCAAATTAAGATTTTATGTTCAAAATATGTAATATATAACATCATATATCATAATATATTCTTGGATGTATTTTAAAATCATGCAGTCGAGCCTAAACTAGCATTATTTTTGAAAATGTTGATTTAGACTTTAAAATGGTGGAAGTTGGCCAAATTCATAATAGGTAGAGCATGGCATCATAATGTATTGTTTCAATTTAAAATATGTAAGTGATATGACTAAAATAAATTTTTTTTATTATTTAGACTAATTTTATGGTTTTTTCTTAAGCAATCCCTTAATATGCAATATAATATAATATGTTATAGTGTATTATAATATAGGATGTCATAACATAGTGTAGCATCATGCATTATAGCATACTATTGTGTATTACTACTTGTTGTTTAGCATATTTCAATTTGTTAGTTTGATGTAGTAGAGTTTGTATCAGTATAATTCCTAAAAATACTAATTTATAGGCTGAGATGATGGGATTTGGCCAAATTTAAGGTAAACTTTAGGGAACATCATTGGGGGTGTGCTATGGTGTGTCATTTAATCAAAAGAATTGAATTTTGCATCCAAAATAAATTATCATTTTTCAACCAAATATTATTAGTTTTTTGCTTAAAGTGATTTTTTTAACGTGTAAGGTAAGATAGTATATTATATGAAAGCATATTAAAATATAATGTACATAACAATATAACTTTATATTTATATGAATGTGGTGGTGTGTTAATAAATGTTATTGTAAATTTTAGTATGTTTTACTTTTGTTATAATACATTGGGTCATAACTCACAAAAATGTTAATTCGAAGGTTGAGATGGAAGAATTTTGCCAAATTCATGGCACACAACAAGAAGCAACACCAAAATTATGCTAATTTATACCATTTCTTATAGAAAATTAACAATTTTACATCCTAAATGAACATTATTCATATTTTGAGAGAATTTTGTTATTTGCTCCTTTTAAGTGATTTTAATGAGGTGTAATGTTATAACATCATATATTACAATATTATATAGTGTGTTAATTGACACTATAATATGTTTAGCATGATATTGTATAGTTAGTTTGAGCTTGCACCATCATAAATCATGAAATGTTGATTACAATGTTAAGATGATGTAATTTGAATGAATACATTGTTAGGCTTTAGGTTGAAGTATTAATGGTGTGCATAATAGAAGAAATAAGATTTGATGAAAATTCCATGTCAAGGACATGGAGGGAGATCCACTAGGGGATCCCACATGCATTGGACATGACATGTGAAGGGTCTATGTCGAGGGAATAGAAGAAGAAAATCTACTGGGGATAAGGTTTGAATTTGATTTGATTATATGATTTATGGAAATAAGATCCGTTGGGGATAAGAATGTATAATCCATCAAGGATTAAGATCTAATCTTCTTTAATTTATTTTTTTAATTGATGTGGAGGCATATCTACTAGAGATATGGGCTCAAGTCCATTGGGGATCTAGTATATGAACCTTCCATTAGTGAAGCAGGTTTAAGCTATTCACTGGGGATAAAAGTTTGGTTGGATTTCTTTGATTTTGACTCTATTATGGGAGTTGGTTTAAATTGGCTCCACTAGGGAGGTTGGTTTTGAATTTGATTTGTTTGCTTGACTTATTGATATATGATTTGGGGCTCCACTAGGGAGAAGGGTGTGATTTAACTCTATTATGGAAAATTAGATTGGGTTTAATTTAATTTGAGTTAATGTATGGAAAATGTTGGTGTGTGATGGACCCACTGAGAAGGGGCTATATCAGCCTTTACCTACCTCAAGTTTCAAATCCAAAGGGATAGTCTACCTACTACGGGGTAGAGCTAGCCAACTTAAAGGGTTTCATTTCGGTGTGCAATGGTTGTGCTAGGAAAAAGGCATAACAGACTTACATATTCCAAAGTGAGGAACAACCGTTGGGGTGACATGTTGGATGCACAACAACTCGAACCTGACCTAGGGAGACTACTGAGTGAAAGCCGTTGGGGACTTATGTCAACTCAAAAGCAGTCAGGATTAATTTTATGTTAATTTAATGTGATTTAATATGGTTTGTTTGGTTTAGTTTGATTTTAAATTAAGCGGCAAATCCATTGGGATGGAGTCAAGAAATTTTATAGATTTAATTTATGGACTACGTGAAGGACCCAATCGAGAAGGGGCTTTATCGATTTATTCTATCTATCTATTTACCAATCCAAAGGATAGTCTACCAACATGGGGTGAGCTTGCCAACTTAGGGATTACCTTTGATGTGCAATGACTGTACTAGTAAGAAGGTGTAGAAGACTTACATCTTCTAAAGTAGGAAACAACCACTAGGGTGACTTATTGGTAGCACAAAAAATTGAACTCAACATAGGGGAGACTACTGAATGAATGCATGCTGATGACTTATATCAACCCGAGTAGTCGTATTCTATAGGGAGTTTTAACACACTCTAAAGATAGAATGTCTGCTTGCAAAAAGGTAGCACTAGGGGTGTTCTCCTAACCACAAGTGAATATATACTGTGTTTATATGCTTATGTGGGACCACTCTGAGAAGGGGCTATGTTGGCCTTGACCTATCTCATATTTACTGGACTAAGTGATAATCTACACATCCATAGGATAGTTTCTCCAAAACAGAGTGGTTGCTAGGAAAAGGGGAAATGTCCAGCTGATAGTAACCTGTGTTCTAAATGGGTGACAAAGGATGACCCAAATATAGTGCCAACAAGGGAGATGCATGGCACAAGTATATCTTGAGCCTAAAAAAGAAAGCTGGTAGGTGTAATGATGGCCAACTCAAAGAGAAAGAAAGAGAATATTGCTATGACTGGTATCCTAAGGTGAGAACCAATGAACCTAAGGTGTATCTGTTAGCTTGAGTGGTGTATATGTCAACATAGTGAGAACAAACCAACCTAAAGTACCTGTCAGTCTGCAATGATCAATATAAAAAGAAAGCGTATAGGATTACAACATTCCAAGCAGAACTAATCATTAGAATAGTCTATCATCGGCATGACAGATGGTATCTGACATAGAGTGACTACTAAGTGGGAGGCCTCGAGGAAGAACTTATTCTAAACCATAGAAGGGAAGAAGCTGCTAGGGAACTTATCCTAAACCTAAAATATACTCAACCCAGTTAGTGCACAAAGGCTAATCCAAGAAGAAAGCATAGTAAACTCACATCCTCTTAAATAAATCCAACATGAGGGTACACCTAGTAATGCCTATACTAACAAGGTGCTCATTGGTGTGCAGTGGGCAAGTAAGGAAGGAAAGCATAGTTGACTTATATCCTCCAAAGCAAGTAGACCATTAGGATGACACACTAGCAGGGTAACACTTGAGCCCGACTTAGAGCAGCTATTGAGTGAGTGCAACTAGGGGCGTTATCTCAACTCAGAGTAGCCCAAGATTAAAGATATGTGTTTGTTCATATATGTTTATCTATAATTTGAATATTTCTTGTGTTGATGAAGGATAGGATGCTCCTCGGGTTCTCGACACCTATCTTAAACACATCATGACAGATTCACAAACAAGAATACTTTCAACTTTGAAGAGATTGAATTCGAATTAGAATTTTCATTAATTATAATTATTTTAAAACTTGGTTTTTATTATTTCTTTAAGTAGAGCCTGTTGATTGAAAGCATTAGGCGCTCTCCCTTATGATTAATAAGCTGATAATATTCTCTTTGGTAGGCCTTCTCTATGGCAAAAGGGCCTTCCCAAGTGGGTTCAAACTTTCCTCCCATCTTACGACAGGCAACAATTGATCTCCTTTGAACTAAAATAATCTCTCTTACCTGAAAAGCTCTAGAAGGGACCAACTTGTTGTGAGCCTGAATCATTTTTGCTTTGTACAACTCGAGGTTTTGGCAAGCCCACAAGCGTCTCTCCTCCAAACCTTCAATCTCTTATAACTACAACTTGGCATTCTACTCTTCTATGATCTTGCTACCCATAGCTATCCTTAGTAATGGGAGTTGGAATTCTAATGGTAGAACAGCTTTGGACTAAGTTAGAGTTCTATATGTGGTGTGGTAGGCCCACAAGGCTTTGACTAACTTCTCATGCCACTATCACTTGTTATTGTCGAGTGTCTTCTTTAGTATTTGGATAAGAGTTTTGTTGAAGGATTCTGCTATGCCGTTTGCCCTCGGGTAGTTGATGTAGAATATCTCCAATCTATGTTCTATCTCTAGGAAAAGTTGTTGATCTCGGTGCTCTTGAATGCAGTACCATTATTAGATATAATTCATCGAGGCACTCCGAACCTATTTACGATATGGTTCTTAAAAACCTGGAACACCTGCTCAGATGTGACCTCTTTGAGCAGAATCACCTTCACCTATTCGGAAAGGTAGGCAGTAGTAGCTAAGATGAACCGATGACCCTTGAAAGAAGGAACTTCAATCAGACGCACTATGTCGGTACCCCAACATTTGAATTGCCATGAGGCCAATGTAGGATGTACAATGTTGGGTGGTTTGTGTAGGACCACACAATGTATTTGACATTGGTGGCATTGCCTAGCCATTTTCATGCAATCTTTGATCATCAACGGCCAGTGGTATCTTAATCTCTTGATCTTGGCTTTCATCTTTGGACCGGATTGGTCGCCTCCAGATTATCACGAGTGTACCTGGTCATGATCTTCTAGTGCTTGTCTAAACAATCTAACCACGGGATCAAAAGCCCGCTGACATAAGACACCATCCACAAGAGTGTAGGAAAGTGCTCTCTGCTTCATTTGATAGGCTTGGGACTACTCTTGAGGTAGTTTACATTTATTTAGGTAATCCATGAATGGTTGCCTAAATCGTAAACCCTAAGAAATAAAAACCCTAAACCAAAAGCTTAAACACTAAACCCTAAACCCTAAAACCATACGCTAACCCTGAACCCTAAATCGTAAAAACCTAAAAACCTAAACCTAAACTAAATAAAACCTAAAAATAAAATAAATAAATAAACTTAAGCTTAAATAAAATAAAATATAATAAATACCTAAACTAAAACCTAAAATAAAAAAAATTACAATAACAATAATCCTTAATCCCACTAGGTGGCTACATGAATCCTTTGTGTCCTATTAATTAAATTCTCATTTAATTCAAGTATACTAAGATCATTTTTATACATCTTAACCAAGTCTTTTAGGTCTACCTCTACCTTTCTTAACATAAGGCAAATCTAATGCATCTACTCTCCTAATCATCATCGACTATGCTTTATGTGGCCAAACCATCTAAGCACTCTCCCTAATCTTATCTACCAGAGCTACTCAACTTTTTCCAACATACTCATTTTGCATTTTATCTCTAAGGTACAGCCACTCATCCACTGATCATCCTCATCTGAACACTTAACTTAGTCTTATGTTTCTCTTTTGGCCAACATTACCATAAGTCATTAGTCTTACCACCATCTTATAAAATTTTCCTTAAGTTTAAGTGGAACTTTTATCACATAATAGGCGATGCATTCCTCCACTTCAACCATCCAACTTGAATTCAACTAATAACATGTCCATCTATTTCATCATCATTTTGAACAATGAGCCTAAATATCAATCGCCACTCTTATTAATGACTTGATCACTAAAGTCACAACACTACCACTAAAAATAAAATAAACAAAATAAAATAATCATAAAATGAAACTAAAATAAATTAAACTAAAATAAATAAAACCTAAGCCTAAACCTAAAATAAACTAAACCTAAACTACATAAATTAAAATAAACTAAAACTAAAAATAAACATAAACTTAACCTAAAAAATAAATCATAAAAAGAAACCTAAAATAAAAACTTAAAACCCAAAACCTAAAAAAATTTAATATAAACCTACTCCTAAAGCTAAAAATAAAAAATAAAACTTAAACCTAATTAAAAAATAAAAATAAAACTCATCTAAAAATTAAACCTAAACCTAAAAAATCAACTAAAATATAAAAACCTAAACTAAAACGTATAAACCTAAAATAAATAAATTCAACTAAATAAAAATTTAAAAATAAAATAAAGTAAATAACTAAAAAATAAACTAAATAAACCTAAACCTATCAGTTTGCATAACTTTTTTTAAAAAAAAAAAAACCTAAACCCTAAGCTAACCATAAACCCTAAACCCTAAAAATAAATTTAGAAAAACCCAAACCTACAGGTTAACTTATTTTAAAAATAAACCTAAATGAAAACTTAAACTTTAAACCTGAAACCTAAACCCTAAACCCTAAATCCTTTAAAAAAAAAAAATCAGAACCTAAATCGTGACCATAAACCTAAACCTACCATAAACCCTAAAGACCCTAAAAAACCCAAACCAAAACCCAACCCAAAACCCTAAGCTACCTACACTAACCACCACAATGCCTAAACACTAAACCCTAAACCCTAAATGCTAAACCCAAGCCCAAAACCCTAAACCTTAAAACTTACAACCCTAAATCATAAATCAAAACCCTAAACCCTAATCCCTAAAAATCAAATCTCAATTAAATAAAATTGAAAAATGAAATAAATAAAAAAATCTAAACTGAAAAGAATAAAAAATTTAATTAAAATAAAAACTTAAACTTAAACCTAAACAAAAAATAAAATAAAATAAAATATAAAATAAATAAAATAAACCTAAAATAATATAAAATAAAACTAAATAAAATCCTAAAACTAAAAAATAAACCTAAAAAAATAAAAAATAAAAGCTAAAGCCTAAACTAAAAAAACCTAAACCTAAAATAAACAAAAAAAACCTAAACCAAAACTAAAATAAGGAAAACCTAAACCTAAACTTACACCCTAAACTAAATAAAATAAAATAAACTAAAAATAACCTTAAACATAAACTAAAAGATAAACCTAAATTAAAAAACTAAAACCTAAATCTAATAAAATAAAATAAAAACCAAAACCTAAAACTAAAATTAAAAAATAAAACCTAAACTTAAAAATAAAAAATAAAACCTAAACCTAAAAAATAAATAAAAAGTAAAACTAAAATAAAAAACAAACATAAACGTAAACCTAAACCTAAAAGATGAACTAAAATAAAAAACCTAAACTAAAATAAATAAAATAAACTACATAAAATAAAAAATAAAATAAAATAAAATAAAAATAAATAAATGAAATAAATTAAAAAAATAAATAAATAAACCCCTGGGTTTAATTTTAAAACCTAAACCCTAAAGCTTAAATCCTAAACCCTACTCTAAATAACTCACACCACACTAAACCTACAACCACCCTAAACCCTAAATCCTGGCTACCAGCCTTATACTGTACTCACCATGCTAACTCTAAACCTAAACTAATATATCTCTAAACCCTGGTTAAACCTACCCTACCCTAAAACCTACCTAAAACCCTAAACCAAACCTCAACTTCTAAACCCTAAACCCCTAACCCAGACCTAAACTAAACTAAACCTACACTAACTAAACCCACCTAAACCCAAGCGTTAAACCTCAACCTAAACCTAAAGAAACTCTAAACTAAACGCTAAAAAGCCCTCCTGGACCACTAAACCCACCCCACTCTAAACCTTAAACCAGGTAAAATGACCTATAATGATAAGTGTAAACTAAAACATAAATTATCTAAACAAACCTAAAAGAAATAAATTTAAAGTAAAATTAAACTAAAATATAAAAAATAAAACCTAAACTAAACTAAATAAATAAAACCAAAATAAAATAAAAGTAAACCTAAAATAAAAAAAATTAAATAAAACCTAAAAATAAACCTAAAAGTAAAACCTAAAAAAATAAAAATAAAACACTAAACTAAAAAGAAAGAACCTAAACTTAAAATAAAAATAAAATAAACCTAAGCATAAACTAAAATAAACTAAACTACAATAAACAAAACCTAAACCTAAACCTAAAATAAAATAAACTAAACCTAAACCTAAACATAAATTAAATATAATAAAATAAATAAAAAAGAAACTTAAACATAAACTAAAAATAAAACCAAAAAATTAGCATAAAATAAAAACCAAAAACCTAAACCTAATGAAATAAAATAAAAACCTAAACCTAAAAAATAAAATAAAAATAAAACTAAACTAAAAAATAAACATAAACCTAAACCTAAACCTAAAAAATAAACTAAAATAAAAAACCTAAACTGAAATAAATAAACCTAAAATAAATAATCTAAACTAAATAAATAAAAAATCCTAAATCAAAATTAAAATTGAAATAAACTACAATAAATAAAAGATAAACTAAATAAACCTAAACCTATCGGGTTTATTAAAAAATACTAAACCTAAATCCTAAACCTAAACCCTAAACCTAATCCTAAAAACTAACTAAACCTGCCTAAACCTAAACCTAAACCCTAAACCTAAACCCTTAAACTCCTTCAAACCCAAACCTCAAACCTTAACTTAACCCATAAACCCAATACTAAAACCCTAAACCTTAAACCCTAAACCTAAACCTTAAACCTTAAACTCTAAACCCCAACCCTAAACCCTAAGAACCCCTAAAACCCCGACCAAACTAAACATAAACCTAGAGTAACTAAATAAATTAAAAAATAAACCTAAAATAAAAAACTTAATAAAGCTAAACCCTAAGAAGGCAAAGAACCTTGTTGGCAGGAACATCACCTTCAACTAGGAGGAGCGAAGAAGGTTACAACCATGGTGGTGGTGGTGGAGGGAGAGATTGGGGATATGATGGTAGATCTCGCTACTCGAGAGGCTGGGGTGGTTCTGATGAAAATTGGAGAAACTAAAGAACGGTCGATCTGATTTTCTACTTATGGAACTGTGTCTTTACAGTAGAGATGGATCTAGTTATCTAGGGAATTTGATTTTCTCTATGTTCATTTTTTATATATGTCATCGCTTGTGTCTTAGAAAGCTTGGTGTGTTACTTGGTCGATGAAATCTAAAAGAAGAAATGTTCAATATTTATTCTTTGTTAAAAAAACCAAAAACTTTAAACCTTAAACCTTAAACCTTAAACCCTAAAACCTAAACCCTAAATCCAAAACCATAAACCCTAAAACTCTAAACCCCAAACCCTAAACCCTAAACATTAAACCCTAAACCCTAAAAAGCTAAAAACCAAAACCTAAACTAAATAAAACCTCAAAATAATATAAATAAAGAAACCTAAACCATGATAAAATAAAAAATCATATAAAATTAAAACCTAAACTAAAATCTAAACCTAAACCTAAACCTAAGCCTAAACCTAAAAAGAAAATAAAATAAAAAATAAAAATAAAAATAAAATAAAATAAATAAAAACTTAAACTAAATAAAAAATAAAATAAAAACCTAAATAAAATAATAACTAAACCTAAAATAAAAATAAAATAAAGCTAAAATAAAATAAAATAAAAACTACATAAAAACCTAAACCTAAAAATAAAACCTAAAAATAAATAAAAAATAAAACTTAAACCCAAAACTAAAAAAGAAACCTAAACCTAATATAGAAATAAAATAAACCTAAACTAAAAACAACTAAACAAAAATAAATAGGACATAAACTTAAATCTAAAATAAATTAAATCAAAAAACCCTAAATAAAATAGAATAAACTAAAAATTAACCTAAACTTAAACTAAAAAATAAAACCTAAAAATAAACCTAAAATAAAAACCTAAAACCTAAACCTAAAAAAAATAAAATAAAAACCTAAACCTAAACCTAAAAATAAAAAAATAAAACCTAAACCTAAAAAAATAAAATAAAAATAAAACTAAAC
Organism: Cymbidium sinense; assembly: GCA_021442155.1. NCBI lineage: Eukaryota > Viridiplantae > Streptophyta > Magnoliopsida > Asparagales > Orchidaceae > Cymbidium > Cymbidium sinense. The sequence continues at coordinate 363,351,404 of CM038214.1, read as the reverse complement.
TAAAAAATAGACCTAAACGTAAACATAAACTAAAATAAAAAAAATAAAATAAATAAAGTAAACTAAATAAAAATAAAAATAAACCTAAATAAAATAAAATATAAAATAAACTAAAATAAATGAATAAATAAACTAAA